>CM041294.1:82736973-83186973 GCA_023052935.1 Piezodorus guildinii
TAACTGGACAACAAACTAAATAGACTTCTGAACCATTTAAAATCAGTCAAATTGTAAACCGTCACTTTATCCTCACTTAATATAGGATGGATTTCAATTTATCTTTCATAAATAAATGACGTTACTTTTAATTTATAAGTTATGCCCAAAAATATTGCCTCCTGAACAACAAAAAAACTTGAAATGTGACGAACTTTTCATTTAACCTGTAAAATAATAATTAATACCTGATATTTAACACTTTATGAATTTTCTTTTAATTGTTACATTCATATTTGAAAATTTTGTAAACCTTAATGTTTTTTTTTATAAGTAAAAATGATGATAGTGTGTCTTTAGGAGACAGGAATGAAATGGTTGTCCATAGGACATACTCGGGTATCCAAAGTAGATACCAGGATTGAAATCTCCAGTATTCGTTCTTTTTATGTGAAAAAAAAACAACTATAAGACAATAATTATCAGTTTTATTATAATTTTTTATGAAAGAATCAACATTACAATAAATTATTCAGTAATGAACAGACCTATAAACGAGAGAACTCTTACTAATTAACTTAAAAACATTAACAGCCTCTTTAATCAACTTAAATACTTTTTTAACTCTAACTTTTACTTTGCTGTCCTAATAAATAACTAATACCTCTGTGTATCTCATAAGGGTTCAGTAAGATACAAAACTTAAAAAATAATCAACAAAACAAAATTTCTTAATCATAGAAGAAATCCGTAGGTGTTACATTAAACAAAATGAATTATTTTCAAAAAAACATTAATATCACATGAAAACTTATAATAATCAGTACCTCTTTTGTGTAGAATGTCCGTCATAATTTTTAGTCGCGCACGATAACACCTATAAGACGGCCGAAAACTGCTGAGTTTTTTGAAAAATGATATTTAAAAAAAATTATGACGACGCTGTTGAAAAGCGGTGAAATGAAATGATAATTAACTTGGATATGTATGAAGCTTGAGAATGGCCCTAGAGGCTGAAACATTGCGATGACTGGATTAAATAAATTGTTTAAAAAAAATATATCCAAGAATTCTTTTGTAAAACGGCCTAATATTTATCGAACAAATATTCAAACAAAAGAACAATTACGACAATGATGAGGAAAATACAAATTTTTTTTCTTCATATGATGACTGCCTCATTTTGGTTCAATCGATCAAATATGTATGCAATTTTTAATTAAATCTAATGAGTAAAAAAATTACTTTATGTACTCATGAAGGGTCTAAGAGAGTGGTTCGCAACTGAATAATAACTGGACAACAAACTAAATAGACTTCTGAACCATTTAAAATCAGTCAAATTGTAAACCGTCACTTTATCCTCACTTAATATAGGATGGATTTCAATTTATCTTTCATAAATAAATGACGTTACTTTTAATTTATAAGTTATGCCCAAAAATATTGCCTCCTGAACAACAAAAAAACTTGAAATGTGACGAACTTTTCATTTAACCTGTAAAATAATAATTAATACCTGATATTTAACACTTTATGAATTTTCTTTTAATTGTTACATTCATATTTGAAAATTTTGTAAACCTTAATGTTTTTTTTTATAAGTAAAAATGATGATAGTGTGTCTTTAGGAGACAGGAATGAAATGGTTGTCCATAGGACATACTCGGGTATCCAAAGTAGATACCAGGATTGAAATCTCCAGTATTCGTTCTTTTTATGTGAAAAAAAAACAACTATAAGACAATAATTATCAGTTTTATTATAATTTTTTATGAAAGAATCAACATTACAATAAATTATTCAGTAATGAACAGACCTATAAACGAGAGAACTCTTACTAATTAACTTAAAAACATTAACAGCCTCTTTAATCAACTTAAATACTTTTTTAACTCTAACTTTTACTTTGCTGTCCTAATAAATAACTAATACCTCTGTGTATCTCATAAGGGTTCAGTAAGATACAAAACTTAAAAAATAATCAACAAAACAAAATTTCTTAATCATAGAAGAAATCCGTAGGTGTTACATTAAACAAAATGAATTATTTTCAAAAAAACATTAATATCACATGAAAACTTATAATAATCAGTACCTCTTTTGTGTAGAATGTCCGGGTTGGAAGTTTTTTAAATTGGTCGAAATAGCAATCTAATTTATATTAAACAATTATAAATGCTCTGCTTGTCGGAGGCTCTCCAGTGACTAATTATTGAAAGAAAAAGTATTGCTTTATACTGATTCTATCATTCTTGTCCTATGGACAACCAAAACTCGAAATCGGAGAGCCATTGCAGTAGACTGGATGAGCTGGCAGAGGCCATTAAAGGAGTCCCAGGCTTGGTGATGTGCTGTAGAGCCAACTAGATTATGAAGGGTTTAGCATTGGTACTTATAGAGATTTATATCCATGCCAACTACCATGCAAGGAGAGATTTTTTCCCCATTTTTTGTAACCATTTTATAGAGGCTGGGTATGTACAAGGTTTCTCCCTACCTGAGGGTCGCCCCATGGGTGTAACAACAAAATAAATAATTATTTTGCCACATCCAGGGTTCGAATCCAGTAGCCAAATAACATTAGTTCAGGGCTCTATCCACTTAACAACACTTCTTTATAGTTATGCTATAAAAGGAATTAAACTCCTTGGAGAAATAATACGCAGCAGTGGGTCGGAGAAAGAAGGGTTTAAGGAAAGAGTCGCAAAAATAGAGAAATCAAGCTTCGCCACCAGTAATCTTTATAACAAGAACTTATCTATTAAAGCTATGATGCGATATCATAACATGGTCGTCAAGCCAGTGATATTCTATGGAACAGAAACCTCTTGTCTTCTCAGCCTGAAGAGGCTTCTGAAAACAGAAAAAAAGAATTCTCAGACGAATCTACAGATCTAGGAGAACGCATGAAGGATACAGGGGTAAGTCGAATCAAGAATTCTATAAGGAAACAACAGACCTAGAGACTGACATAAGGGTGGTAAGGCTGAGTTTCTAGGGACGTATATAAGGATGAATCCTGAAGGACTGAACAGTAGGATTTTTCAGTAATTCCACTGTCACGAAAATTCAACAGGATATTTCAAGCAAGTTAAAGATGATATGGACCAAGTGGGGCTAACCGACCAAGATTGTTTGGATAGAGATACATGCAGAAGGATGCTCTACGGAATAAAGGTTCTTGTGGGGAAGAAGTGCTCCAGAAAGGGTCTTGCATGGTCTGAGGAGAGAAAGGGTAGGCGTACGGAGCTCAGGAAGGTCATGTGGGATAGAAGGAGACGGATGAAGAGGAAGCATTAGATTTATGATATTTGTGCGATATTTAAGGCCAAGGGGGAAATGGGGGGAAGGAAGAAGGAACTAAGAATATGACAAAATTAGTGTTGAAAAACTATGTAAATTTAAATTAATTTTAATATGATAATATTTTGTCAATATAAATAATTTTATATTAAATATAAAAAATAATATTTTAGGACGATCATGTGTTATATCAAATAGAGGCCCAGCCAGTGGTATGGGTGATGTATACATAGAGCAGAATGGAAAATTCGTGAAAGCTCCTCGGGAACTATTAGAAAATTTTAACTTCAGCACAAGAGAAATTTATTTAGAACAAATTGGGTGACTATAATTGAAGTACTATTTAATTTATAAAACTATAAACTATAAATTATTTTTACTTTAAATTTTATAAACTCTGGTGCACACAAACTACTTTCACTTATCTCCATTGTTAAAATCAATTTAAGAATTTTTAGTGCACAAGAGATGAAAAAATGTTAAAGAATTAATTACATTGAGTTTCGATAGAAACATGTATTTTATTAAATAATTCATTATATTATTATTTATAATCAGTTAGTTTTATCGGCTTTTCATCACTCTCACTTAGCATTTACAATTTTTTTGTTTAAGATAATATTTTTTTCTGAAATCTTTCGCTTTCTAATGGTATATTTTACATATATATTACTACTACTAGGTTTGGAAAAAAAAAATTACATAAAAAAATATTTTTCCTCTTTTCTCCTCTAGGTGGTTATCAGATGCATTCAGCTTGTATATTTTGCCATTTTTTATCAATACTAATAAATAAAATGATATGGTCCATAATTTTGAATCTACAAAATTAAATGTACTTTAGAGGAAGAAAATTTAAAATATTGGCATTTAAGCCCTGTCACACTATTTTAATGCTATTTCATAATGAAACATATATGATATTAAAGCCCATTAAAATTTATGTCAATATAGCAATTTTAATAAAAATAGTTTGAGCTGTTTTTGAGAAAATTTTAAAAAGAAACAAAATGTATGGTATAAAGAGGTTCTTCTGTTAAGCCAATTTTGATAAAAAAGTTGCTGTAATATCTCAGGCATATATTTTTCTTACACAGATATTTCATAAATAGGTAAGTGAAAGTAAAAATAGTGCACGCTTATCAATTCAAACTATTCTTAAATGCCTTTTTATTTAATGCAATCAGCTGAACCAATGTATTATTTTGTCCTGTTCCTGGGACAAAATACTATATTGGTTCCATCTGCTCCCAATATTTTATTTTTATCAATAATATTTACCTGCAGATCTAAGGTATTATCAAAGTGAAATGTACTAATAAATTATTAAAAAAAATATATATATTTTTTATATTCAAAATTAGCTTATATTTTTAGAACTTGTAATATTCATTTTCTCAGCAATTCCGTTCCATGAAAAAAAAAAAATACAAGACAATAAGGAGTTATCTTTGATCAAAACTTAACATGTAGTAACCATATTTCCCAAATTACCATACAATCCTCAAACAGCTCCTATGTTTTCATGACTCTTTTCCTAGAAGGACCCATCATCTCTTAGTGTCTTCACTCATACTCCCCCATTTCGACTATGGATGCCTAGTATATGTAGGACTCAGTGGCAAAAATGAGATAAGGCTAAAAAGATTAATGAATATGTTTTTAAAATTCATGTATGAACTCTCCAGACAGTCGCACATCTTTCACTGGTAATTTGGTCAATGGCTCCTTCAGACCGTCTCCCACGTCATGTTAAATTGGTTAAAGAAATTTCTTGGTGGAAGAAATTTTAGGTGGAAAGAAAGCTGTATGTTATTACTCTATTTTGGGTATTATGTAAAGTTTAGGTCGCTCACCTGTAAAATGAAAGATTTTGACTTAACCACTGATTCAGGACCGCCTCAGAAATAATACATAACAAAACTCATTCGATGTTGTTAACTATTTTTATTTTGTATCTTTTATTTATATTAACTTTAAAAATTTACCATTTGACAAAATAGTTATGTATCAAATGAAACCAGACAAATTGGACTGCCTCTGTTCATTCTATATTATTCTTAGTGGACAAAATATCCCAGAATAAAAATTATTTTTCATTAATTCATTAAAAAAAAAAAAGTTAATAAACATTAATATAATATAAATTTCTAAAAAAAAATGTATACCATTTGTTTATAGGTATTGTAATTTTTAATTAAAAAATATTTTTTATTTTTGACAGATCAGGATTTAGAACTCCACTGGACAGGGCAATCGTGGCAGAAAAGGCATGTTCAACCCTGAGCAGGATATTGCTCGGAATACTTGCTGGTGCCGCGCTCCTTGCATTTATTTTAGTTAGTTTCATTATAAAAATGATACTTACAATGTTATAATATATTATACAGTATTACTATAACATTTATTATGTTCAAACTAAAAAAAAAATGTCAGTTTTCTCATTAATAGTAACATGTTATATTAACCTCTAGTTTATTTTCATCAATAGGAATTAACGAGGATAAGGTAATTCAGGATGCAGTCATTAAAACAATTTATTGACTAGAACCTTAATTTATTGTGCCAACCTTTAAACAAAATATACCAATCAGTTGTTTAAAACAATATATAAAGAAATTAAAAAAAATATAATAAAATAAATATTTTAGGCAGTATAAAGAGAAATTATAAATACTTACATAAATACAAAGATGATATGTAAATGAAATTATACTAATAATTTGAAACAAAATAGAACAGCAGTTATAATAAATAACAATTATTATAATAATTAGAAACAAAAGAGCACAAGAAAATATTTAAAATTTTATGAAAGGTAAATAATTAGATTATGGTGTGAACAAATCATTATTTACTTTTTATTAAAATATTAAATATTTTCTTGTGCTCTTTGTAATTTTCTCTCTCATTAATTAGCATTAATACTTTATATACATCCGAAATATTTATTTTCTTTTATTATTATTCTCTTCTTTTTTTATATATTGTTTAATACAACTGGTTGTTATCTTGAAGATGTCCTATAATTTAGGCCAAAATAAATTTTCACAATATTAAATTAAGTTTCTATTTTATTAAGTATTTTGTTGACTGCGCCCCGAATCAACTTTTTCTGAATATCTACATACGGTCAACCGTTCTTAAACCATTCTATCTAAATCATATGTCTCCAAAGAAATTGAATAAACTTTTTATTTAAATTAACTTTAACCTTTTTAATAGTTCTTAAATTTATTTTAACAGCCGATGTAAGTGTGTCATGTGTTGCCTGCACCTGATTTTTGTAATATGAATAAAAGTTAAATTATTTAGATATTGTGCATAAAAAGTACTAAAATCACGATTTAAAAATGTGAGGGTGGGGAAAAGAGAGTGAAAACTTAGGGTTATAAGTATTTTTTGATGAAAAATAAAGAAAATTTGTGAAAAAAACAAATAAAACATTTCTGGATAGGGACACCTGAATCACCTGTCGGTATGAAATATACAGGATCTATTCTCATACCTACCAAATATCCATAAAAAATTTCATAAAAATTGGTTGTTCCGTTTCGGAGGAGTACGACCACAAACACATGAGATTTTTATATATTACTTTGTATACCATAATATTAATGAAATAAATGCATAAACCAATAATAATGAATGGCTCATTAACCAACCTCAACTATAGTTATGTGAATTGGACTATTGGACCAATGCAATCAAATATAAAGGGGAGACTTAGAATCTCCAAAACATCAAAAGAGAAGATTAAAGAAGGAAACTTTTTTTTGGTTCTCATGAATTATATGCAAATTAATCAAATTAAAAGAAAAGAAAATAGTGACAAGTTCTACATTGTTGTAATTGACCTGAAAGCCAATTAATCAGGAATTATCAGTCTTAAATAAAATTATTAGTCAATTTCTAGAAACAATGTCAGAAGACGGTCGACTTCTTGTTGTATTAAGTCTTATATTTCAAGAAGAAAACTGACATTTTTTAAAAATCTCTACATCAAAATGTATTATACTTTGCTGTAAGAAGATTAAAATATATTACTTTGTATTTGTTAACAATTTTATTTTCAGTTAATAATGCTCCTGAATTCAAGGCGTAATACAGAAGTATTAGATTTATGGTATTTTTTCGCCATTATATCTGAAGTATGCCGAACATTGTTTTTCGTTATACTGACGATAGCTCTCGTCTCTATATTTGATTGGTAAGTAATCCTGATTTTATTAATACATATATATATATAATTATTTTTTTTTTATTATATTTAAACACTTATCTATTTCTCTAGGCTGGACCTAGCCCACGCTGATATGCAACATATTATAGACACCTTCCAAAGGAGGAAGATAGGCTTAGTTTTTATCTTATACTTCTGTGCGATGGGCGTGTTTCTGGTAACCGCTCCTTCAAACGATTACATCATTTATAAGATGATGACTGTCAATCCTTCCCAGAATACAAATTTGAGCCCAAAAGAAAAACAGGTGATTAATATGAATATAATAATAATAGCTTTATTGCCATGAGTAATAACCAAAGCTTCTCCAATAGGGAGAAATTTAATTTATTACTTTCACTTACCAATATATGAAATATATAGTAAGGGAAAGTATTGCAATCGTAAAAAATTTTGAATTCCAGTTTCCAACGGAATTACACGTTTTGGGGTCTCCTGAGTCCAAATAACCGAGTCCCGCAAAAAGGTCTGTGTGTGTGTGTGTATTTAGTAACTCCCGGGCGAAAACAAAAAGTCCTGTGAAACGAAAATTTCATATTTAAGGCAACTATACTCCGAGATGTTACAGAAACTTTTTCATCAAAATCGGCTGACTGGAAGATGTACTTTATACCATGTATTTTGCACCTTTTTACGATTTTCTCAAAAACGGCTCTAACAATTTTGATTATATATTGATGTAAAATTTGATGGGTTTTAATATGATGTAGGTTTCATTCTGATTGAAATAGTCTGACAAGACTTAAATGCCGAAATTTTAAATTTTTTCCTCTAAAGTACCTTTACTTTTGTAGATAATAAAAAAATAACAATATAATCTTGATATCAATGCTAAAAAACAGGTAAATATATAAGTTGAACGAATTCGATCTCTAACTAAAGGAGAAAATTGCAAAAATATTTTTTATATTGCAGTTTTTCGTTTTTGAACATAAGAACAGTTACATAGATGTGTAACATGCCATAGGAAAAATAAAGATTTGAGAAAAAATATTATCTTATATACAAGCTTGTAAAAGTTAATATAGAGTGAAGAAAAGCCGATTAAACTAATTAGATTTTTTAATAAAACACATGTTTATGTAGAAATTCTATTTAATTAATTCTTTATTAGTTTCACTCATTTTTATCTTTAACTGTATTTGAAAAATCTTTAATCAATTTTAACAACGGCGGTAAGTGAAAGTTGTGTGTTGCCTGCACCAGATTTTCTTTTTATTAATTATTTACTATATAATAAGGATTAATTAATTTAATTATTTTTATTAATCTGAATGCATTAATTGTTTAGTATAAAACTAGTAATACATTAAAAGTTTGTACCCAAGGTATTGGATTCAACCATAGCAGATGACTCTAGGATTTTTTAAAGGTTGTGAAAAATCCTAGGTGATGCTATATTTCAGAGGGGAGATAGAATGACAGTTCTGAGCCTGTGTGATGTCAGGTACTTGTTAAAGATTTCTATCATTAATAAATCTGGATAGGTAAAATTTAGGACTCCCACTCTAGCATCGTCTAGAGATTATCTATGGCAGCATAAAGGGATGTTGAATGAATAAACAAAAAAAAAACCTTTAAAAGTAATAGTGAGCTGAATTCCCATACGAAACCTTCTACAACTATGAAGGGTCTGTGGTTCAGTACTTTTTTTTTCTTTTTCGTTCACCTTGCCTTTGAAGGATATACAGGGGTTTCTTGGGCCAGGATGTGAAGGCGGTGGATGAATGCTGTGTTAAAAGTCCCACCTGGTACGTCAGTACCTGTAGAGATTTGTACTGTTTCACAGCCAACACCTGTGCAAGGAGGTGATTAGGTCTAGATTTACACTCAGCTGCTAGGTTTTTCCTCTAGCCTTTGGGTACCCATTTTCTAGAGGCATGGTATGCCCCAGGAGGGTCTCCATACCCCAGGCTGAAACAACAGAGTAAATAATGGATCACCTATAGCATAGTGGCTAACATGGCTAACAGCCTTCTATGCCCAAGGTCACGGGTTCAAACCCCCTGGTGGCCCTAAGATTTTGAATGGGAGTGAAAAATCCTTAGTTATGCCATCTTTTGGAGGGGACATAAAAAGGTGGTCCCGAGCCTGTACGATGTCAGGTACTCGTTAAAGATCCCTATCCTAATTAAATCTAGATAGGCAAAATTTAAGACTCCCACTGTAGGATCGTCCAATTAGCCACAGTAGCATAAAGTGAAGTTAAATAAATAAATATCATAGCTTTTACTTGCCTGCTTCAATTATTGTGCAATTTAGCCTTTGGAGATCAATTATTTCCTTTAAATTACACAATAAGATATTAATAAAATAAATAAGCAAATTCATTGTGTGTGTATAGGTATTGCATTTTTTCAAGATGATTCAATCTTTAAGATATTAAGAGTTTATTTTTCTAAATAAATATTTTTATTTGTAACTATACAATTCAAAAATGTACCCAAGGAAGTAATTAGGCCAAGATTAAGACCACAGCCATCTTCCAGGTTTTTCCCCAATTTTCGGGACCCACTTTATATTGGCTGGGTGTGCCTCAGGAGGTTCTTTCTACCCTAGATTTGTCCCATGACTGAAAGAACAGAATAAATAATTGTTCTGCCACAGACAGGATTCAAACCCAGAACCTACAGAAAAGTAGTCTAATGCTCTATCCACTAGACTAGTGGTTCTCAACTAGTGGTAGTCAAACCCCTGAAGGTCCACGAGATGTCATTGGGGAATAATTTTGAATCATTGTATCGTAAAATGTTTGTGGAGCCTTGGCTTTTAATGAGAATCACACGCTCTACACGGACAAATTTAACGTTCCAAGTAAAATAATTGCTTGTGTTTACTGACAGCACCGTCACAACCTTAAAATTGGTCATTTTCTTACATTTCATTAATAATGAGTTTAAAGAACAGAAGAGTTATGATGTACCGCACTAGATAATGAACAATATCTGGTTTCTTTATGAGTATTTAAATAAATATTTTTGGTGTAAGTTTTTTATTGTATGTTATTCTTATTCTTTTAAGGTCACTTTATGCTACTGTGGCTATTGAATGATTTTAAACTGAAAGTCCTAAATTATGCCTATTCAGGTTTATTAGGATGTAGATCTTTAACAAGTTCCTGACTTAGCACAGGCTCTGGATCACCATTTTATGTTTCGTCCGAAAGACGGTAGGATGAAGGATTTGTCACTCCCTTTAAAAAATCTTAGTATCATCTGCCAGGTTGAAAATTACATTTTAGTAATTCAATGTTTTGCGGATTGAAGTAGACTACTAGAGCTTGGTTCTTATTTCTTCATTTCCATTAACCCAACTAGGCCATTTCTAGAATAAAATAGAAAAATTATTTTTATCCTGGGACAGGGTCCCTTAAGAACAACTGATATGTACAATTAAGATATACAATGTGTCTGGCCACAAGATCAAAGGATTATAATTAATTCTTATTCACAATGCTTTAAAAAGAAAAGAAAGGATTATAAAATAAAACAAAAGAGTAAACTAAATAAATAACTTCTGATAGATTCATGTGTTGTACAAAACTAAACATTGAAACTGATTCATAATAATTGATCCATTTGAAAATATGAACAATAAATAATAAATTTCCTGTTTGAATAGATATTTGATTTGAAATATCTGGCTTGTTGAGCAGCTGTTTGAGATGACAATAGGTTCTGAAACAGCTGGGACTTAAATAATGGTATAAATATAATGGGTAGAAGCATGGCGGATATGAGTAGGAAGGGAATTCCAGAGAGTAGTAGAGTGGACTAGAAATGAATGATCAAAAGTTGTGTTGTGGGCAGGATTATAAAGGTCAGAATGGCGCGATCTTGTTTGGAGGGAGTGGACTGGCGATTTAAATTGCAGAAGTCTGTGGATATAGGGAGGTAGCTGGAGTTGATGGTTTGGTAAAGATATAATTCTATAAAATATTGTCTGCAGTTTGAGGGAATGGGTCACATGAGACATCTTTGATGTGTATATAGAGTTACGGTAGAGGTATTTCACTTACAATGTGTGTGATACGGTGTAGTCCTCTTGAAATCTTAATATATATCTAATATTCAGGATTTAGAGGGAGGGATAAGATCCTTGCCAATGAAGTGATTGTATGAAGGGGTTCACCAAAATCTTTTGTTGGGACTGCACTAGACTAAATAACTCTGTTCAAGAATATCCCAGAAATGTTTCTTCTTTTTTTTTTCTATACTTTTTCAATTCAAAAAACATTTTGCTACATTCATTTAATGACTTAATTATATAAATTTTTTAGGAACTCGTGGACTACGTGAGCTTTTGGAAGGTGTTTACCTTGACTTACATGTTGCTGTGCATTCTTGGCTGGCTCTTGGTCACCCTAACCAGAAACGAAGACTTGTTTTACATTCACCTCTTGGGAATGAAGAAGTATGAAAGTTGCAGTTCACCGGTTTCAAACGGCTATCAAAATCAAGAGCATTTGGCCACACACATCAGTGAACTACCTTTTCATTAGTTTTGTATTTTTTTTTTTGTAAAAATTAATTCACAAGCTACGATCTAACCCATTGATATATCTGTAAATAACTTAAAAGCATCTTATTACAAACATCTATAAATGAATCTTATTACAGAGAATAAAAGATTTTTGTTTTTATATGCAAAGATAATATTATGTATATAAAATACAAAATGTTGGTCTGTGTTGGTTATTTCTTCAAAGCACATATTGCTATAATTATAATTTCCTAGGTTTTCAGTATTTTATTGGCCAAATCACCTGTTCATTGCCTATCATCTCTGACTGTTCCCAATAACCCTTCTAAGCAACTGAAAAGAAGATGGCCTTGGGTTAAACCAATTTAAAAAATATACTGAGTTGCTATCAATGGATAGTTAGTTAGTTTCTTCACAAGTCATTGTAAATTCCTTAATTGTACTTTATATATAAGGTGACCAGATTTTTAGATGGGCAAAGCAGGACAACTCTCAAGCAGGAGAGGAGGAGGGTTATCAACAAAAATGTTCATACAGAATAAAAATAATATCGTAATATTTTTTTATTTTTAACATAAGTACAATTAATAAATATAAAACATGTATAATATTTTATTCCTTGATATATTTTTTATTTGAGAGAATTTGTTTCAGTAGATTGTTGTCATTTTTTAAAATATTGTACAAACCTTCACAAGAATTTTTCAAATTATACTTAACACATAAAATGGCTTTCGAAAGTTTCAACACTTAATTTTGATTTTTCTGATGTCTATACTTGATTTACTGTAGATAAAACGTTTAATTGTATGCTTTAATTCTTAAAGATAAATTCTAATTTTAAATTAAGTCCTTTAGTAAACTACAATATTATATGTCTATAAGAATTTAAAAAATTCCTAAAATGTTATAAACACATACAGTACAAATATTCGTTTCACATCGGCAAAATTTTCGCTGAATTAATTTGCCCTAAACATAATTTGAATGAACATATATCATTGTTATTTATAATGATATTAGTTTGATTGACTTAAAATATTTGCAAAATTGTATTCGTATATTTCTTTCTAAAATTTCTTTTAAGGTTAAGGTCGGTGATATACTTTTTGTCATCAATATAAAATTGAAGACTACGAGTATTTTAAGAAAATTGATGTATTTATGAAATATATAAATGAATTACTTACCTTAATTTTCTGTGGTAAGTAGCAGATTTGTAATATTTATTTGTTTGATTAGCTTGCTAGCACGCAATACGAACACGAAGTGTATCATCTGAGAGACAAATACAATGTAACTAAGTAGCAAAAGCAATTATTTAGTCGTAGCTCGTAGGATTCAAAACCAATTGAAGGATTCTTAGAACTCAAAATAATGATTCCCATAAATATAAAATTTAACTTAATTCTAAAAGTGGGGACTTTTGAAAACGTCGCGGGACGCGGGACAAATTGTGAAAAATCGGGACTGTCTCGCCAAAAGGGACTTCTGGTCACCTTATTGATATATTATGAAGTACGATTTTTTATAGTAAATGAAAAAAAATCTGATGCACTCGACGCACTACTTTCACTTACCTCAGTTGTCAAAATCAGTTTAAGAATTTTTATATACAGTTAGATATAAAATAAGTCTAATGAATTAATTAGATTAAGTTTCAATAGAAACGTGTGTTTTAAATTGATAATCTATTATATATTATCTACAAAAATCAGTTATTTTCAAAATCACAAATATTCCATTAAAAATATTTTTGCTCTTTTCTCCTTCAGTTGGATATCGAATTCTTACAACTAATATACCTATTTTTTGTCAATGCTAACTATATGCGGTTATTTTTTCCTTATCTACAAAATTTAGAAGATGAAAATTTAAAATAACACCATTTTACTCCTACGACTATTTCAATCAGAATAAAACCTACATGATATTAAAGCCCACAATAAATTTTACATCTATATAGGGAGTTTAAGAAAATCTTTAGCTTCCCAATAGTATATTATACATCTTCTTATTTTCAAAAACACAAAAATGGCTTACAAAAATATTTTTTCTCTTTTTTCCTTTAGTTGGACATCGAATCGTTCAACTTATATGTTTATTCGATTTTTATCAATGCTAAAAAGATTATATGGTTATATTTATAGAATCTTTAAAATTAAAGGTACTTTAAAATAATAAAATTCGGCATTTGAGCCCTATCAGACTATTTCAATCAAAATGAAACCTACATTATATAAAGCCCATAAAATTTTACATCTATATAGGGAGTTTAATCAAAATCGTTTCAGCCGTTTTTGAGAAAAGCGTAAAAAAATGCAAAATGCATTGTGCAAAGTAGCACTTTCGGTCAGCCGATTGTGATGAAAAAGTTGCAGCAACATCTCAGGGGTGTAGTTATCTCAAATATAAAATTTCAGTTTTATACGACTTTTCGTTTTCATACTAGACCACACACACAGACCTTTTTGGGGGACTTGGTCACTTTGGTATTCCGAGGACCCTTAAACGTATATTTCAGGTGAAAACTGGAATTCGAAAATTTTCCAAATCGCAATACTTTCCCTTACTATATATTTCATAAATAGGTAAGTGGAAGTAAAAACGCTTTAAGTTATTAATTATTACCGAATAATCTTTATTATGTTATTACAATTTATAATTTATATAGCTGTGTAAACTATTAACTTATATATTTAGCAAAAATTTGGAATTTCTAAATTGGTATGGTGGACATACTGATTTTTTTGTATCCCATGATTTGATTCTAGGTATCTTAAAACAGGAGAGTTTTTTTCTTGGTCGATTACAAAGGTACATTATTTCTGACGCTGATGATCAAGATGTTTTGTGATAATAAAAGTAAAAACAAACAACCGAGGTTCATTAATAAACCAATAGCACTTGCAGTAGACTTTTAATTATTAATTCCAATAAAAAATTGGTATATTCAATCTCTTAAAAGATAAATAACCTAGATACAGCATATAGCATCTGTTATCATTTACCATATTTTTTCTTTAACACTTTTCGTTGTGCTATATTTTTTTTCCACTTTCAATAATAACTGAGTAATGGGCGTACAACATATTTTATATCTCCCTTAAAAAGATTATTAAAAAAAAAAAAAATAGTTAATCGCGTTGTACTGATTCTAAAATTCCACATCTTGTTTTCTCTATCCTCAAACATTTTTAATTGGCCGCCATATTGAAATTAATTAGCTGATAACGTCGAGGTGTTGATGATAGATTGATCGAAGATCATTGTTGGAGGCTCTGGTATTTTTGTGATAAATTTCGAAAAATAGGTCCAGTAGTTTCAGAAAAAAGCCGCGAAGAGCATACAGCGAACAGACGAATTTTTGTTAGGCTTCTAGATCTTGAAATTTATGACCTCAAAATTTGAGAGAGTGAGGTAATTTTTTTTTGGGTGAGGGGCAATTTACAAAAGTTCGTTATTGAAAATAATGAACCAAAAGCATTTATACTAGACTTTTTGTATTATTTCCTTTTCTTTTAATTATCTTTGAGGTAATCCTAACAAAAGTGCCTGATTCCAGAACACATTTAATTTTTTTCTCTATCTTTAGAAATAAACAAGTTTTGTTGAGGATTAATTTGCGCATTTTGAAATCAATCAGCTGGAATATCAACGAAGTGTTGGGGGTTAGATGCCTTGATATTTTTGTCTGATTTTGAAAAAAAAAATCGGTCAAATACGGTGGACATACAGATTGTTTTTCGACATTTTAATTAACGTAACTTGAAACGTGAGATCTCACATTATGAATAGGATTATTTTTTCTGGTTCGATTACAAATGTCCATATTAAAAATAATCAACAGAAAAATACGTATCTGTTTTGATCAAAGTTGGTGCACAATAAATCTATGGTAGTAATAATTAGCGTTTAAAATTATTTCTGAGTTGGGGTTTTAGAAATATCTCAAAAGTACTTAAACTATCAATTACATTAAAACACCTACATAGATTTGTTTATGTTTTAAGCAGTATAAAAAAAGGACGAATTGTACTTATACATTGTTCAAATACGAAATGAGTTTCTTGAATACTCATTCTTGTTTTCTCTACAAAGACTAGACAATTTGTAAACAATATTCTTTGTTTGAAAGCGCAGTTAGTGAATGTATTGTCGAATGGCATAGAGGTAAGTTTACCTTGGTCTGCAACTCAAATCTCATTTCAAGGAAGTGAAAGTGAGTTTGACCTTGCCTCGTACAAAGAGCATACCATTTTAAAGGTCATTCTTTATAACTCATAGCTCCTTAGCTCTTAGTTGATGAATCTCGTTTTAAATAATCGATTTGAATGAGTAATGTTCGAACGACGAATAACTGTTCCACGTAACGAAACAAAGACATTTAACACCGTGTTATTTACTCGCTACTTATTTCCTCAACTTATTTCTGGAGATCATTAATCTTAATCCCCTAACTTATTTGTTAATTTTAAAATATTTATTTAAATGTTTCAATGTTGATGAAATCTTGACTGATTTGACACTGTCTAAATCAAGTTACTGATTTATTTTTCTATTCTTAAAAAATCATAAATATTATTACTTTCACTTGAGAAACACACTTTATTTATAAATAGACAAAATGATGCTGCCCAACTTGATTGGGTTGCTATAACACAGCCTACAAATTGTTTCCTTTAGGAATATTCTTAATATTATAAATTATAATTTTAAATCCTTAATTATAAGCACGATATATATTTTTTTCTTTACTCTTTTCTATTCTTTTTAATTTTTTTTTTACTTTATTTTTTTCCAAGATTTTTTTTCTTTCTTCATCGTTTCCCATTTTTTTAAAGATATATAGATCCTTACATATAACCAAAAAAAAAAAATAATAAATAAATAAAAATCGTATATACATCACAAAATACATACCACATCAAAACTCATACCATCATATAAAAAAAACAATACAACAACAAAACACTTAGCATCCAAAATCGATATCTATATGTACAATACTATATAAAAATTAAAATATATCATATATATTTTCATATATAACTTATATATAAAATATATCATATATATCAAATAGGAATTATAAAATATTGCGAACATAAACATTTCGAATTTCAGTTTTCAACGGAAATACACGTTTCAGGACCCTCTGAGTCCAAATGACCAAGTCCCGCAAAAAAGATCTTTGTGTGTGTCTGTGTGTGTCTGCCGTACCTATCCATCTGAAATTCATATTTAATACACTATAAGCCAGAGAGGTTATATATTTTTTTCATCAAAATCGGCGAACCTGAAGAGCCACTTTATATCATGCATTTTCACTGTTGGATTGCTTTTCCTTCGAAGCCGAGCGAAGAGGGATTGGTATGGAGAATGATATTGGGACAATATTACAAAATACCCAGGAGTCAGCCACCAAACTGATGAATTATCTAAAAGACACATCAATATTTTCCAAAATTTAAAAAAAAAAAAAGTTCCTGTTTTTTATTTTTAATAATATTATTATTTATTATATTATTTTTAATAATATATGTATATTATTATTATTTATTATTATTATTTTTTATTTTATTTTTATTTTTTATTTTTATTCTTTTCTTATATGTAGTTATCTTATATAATTGTTTGTATTTATGTATTTTTAGTGTATTATGTATTTTATTTTATTATGTATTTTGTGATTAGTATATTTGTATGTATTATTTTCGTATTGTATGTATTATTTCGTATATTATGTATAATGTTTGTATGGTATTTTATTATTTATCATGTATGTATTATTATTAGTATATATGTATGTATTATTAGTATATATGTATGTATTATTAGTATATATGTATGTATTATTACTTTTATTATATTGTACCTGCATTATTAGTTTAGGGCTAAAATAACCTCTATGGTTGAAAAGCCTTTATGTTACAAATAAATAAATAAATAAAATAAATAAAAATATCATGCATTTTACACACGCGTGCAGCCACGGAATATTACACATCTATATTACTGTTTAATAACAGTATAAGCACTCAAAAACGAAAAATTGCATTAAAAAAATATTTTTGCACTTTCTCCTTTCTTTAGAGATCGAATTCTTTCAATTTATATAATTAGCTGTTATTTATCAATGCTAACAAGACGATATGCCTATTGTTTTAAATGTTCAAAATTAAAGGTACTTTAGAGGAAGAAAATTTAAAATATCGGCATTTAAGCCCTGTCAGACTATTTCAATCAGAATGAAACCTACGCCATGGCTCTCAAGACCAGTGACGCGGCTGAATGAGAGGCGCTGGGATATTCTGGCATTGTGCCTCGACATCCACTAGTGGATCTCGAGGTTTGATTCAGTGATCCCAGGGGCAGTTTGTATATCTTGTAAATAGGTATGAATGTGATCAAGATTGTTATTATTATTTTCGTTATAATATTTATTTAATTTTGTGTATACCTATTTTTTAATTTGTTTAATCTTTATTAATTTTTGTTTTTTTAACTTTATTTACAATGTACATGTGGGATGAATGATTTATTCTATCTGTAAAACTGATTGCCCCAGAAGGTGGCAGATTGTATTATCTCTTAATAAAATAAATTTAAAAAAATTAATAATCTTTTTACATGATAGTTTTGATAGAAATATAAAATATTTTAAGAAGAAAGAGAAAATCCAGCATTCCCTTGCTACTCCTACGTGACCTAAAACAAGCTCTATGAGTGGTTTCCAGTAAAAGAAAAAAAGTAGGTGATATGGCCGTCATATTGATTTGACCAGACCTGACAAGACACGAGTCAAAGTTGTTCCTTGATGTCAAACATAAAATACGACAGAAATTTCTCGATTCCGAGAACATTCAATTTTTCCTCTCCCTCCATGAATATAAAGCTTCTTGACCTTCGGTATTGGGAAAGTAATAACAACAGTATAAGGTTGCTTTTTATTTACAAATTGTAAGTTTTATAAAACATCTGGTGCGATGTGCGCATCATACTACTTTCTCTTACCTCTATACTTGAAATCAATTTTATATGAATAAGTATATATTCAATTAATTTAGAAATTTTAATTATTTTCCATTGAAAAATTCAGTACTATTACATGATATAATATGATACTAAAGTTCATGTATTTTTACTTTCGCTTACTTATATATAAAATATGTAGTAAGGGAAAGTATTGCGATCGTGAACATTTTCCAATTCCAGTTTTCAACGGAAATACGCGGTTTGGGGTCCCCTGAGTCTAAATAACTAAATTACGCAAAAAGATGTGTGTGTGACAATAATTCACCCCAGATGTTCCAGCAACTTTTTCATCAAAATCAGCTAATCAGGAGAACCACTTCATACCATAAATTTTGGACATTATTACGATTTTCTCAAAAACGGCTCAAACGATTTTCATTAAACTCATTATATCAATGTAAAATTTATAATGGGCTTTAATATCATGTAGGTTTCTTTCTATTGAAACAGTCTGACAGAGCCTAATTTCCGATATTTTAAATTTGCTTTCTCTAAAGTAACTTTAATTTTGTACATTTCAAAAAATTAGGCACATAATCTTCTTAGCATTGATAAATAACAGCAAAATATGCAAGTTGATCGAATTTGATATATAACAAAAAGAGAGAAGTGCAAATATATTTTTTTATGCAATTTTTGTGTAAACAGATGTATAATATACTGTTGGATAGCTTAAAATTTTAGAAAAAATATTATCTAATACATGGAATTGTAAAAGTTAATGGAGAATGATGAAAAACCGATGAAACTAATTAATTCTTTAACACTTTATTTGTATCTTTAAATGTATTTAAAAATTCTTAAGTTAATTTTAACAACGGAGGTAAGTGAAAGTCGTGTGTTGCCCGTACCAGATTTTTTTTTTTATATTTTAATATGAAGATAATTACATGTTAAATTGAAACCTTCCTTTCGTTCCCGTAATATCCGTTCACGACCTTCTGATCACTAAATAACTTCTCATCGATCCACAGCATTCGACAGATCATTCTTAATCCGATTCGCATCTCTGTGGAAACCCATTCCTTCTAATATCCGAGACTCCCAAACTCTTTCAATATTTAAATCCCGTCTATTGAGTCATTTCCTGTCAATTCCATTCCTACATAATCCCAATTAGATGCTAATTTCAGAGAAAATCAACAAATAATGAAGACAGATAGGTTTATTTACTTATTGAATTTTCATTTTCATGGGCACATTCTGCAGCAAATGTTATTTGAAAAGATTATCTTTTCAAAGATATAAGATTAATCATATATCATTTTATAAACATTCTAAAGCATTGTGATATCTTTTTTTTTTTTAAACTGTGATTGTTTAATTTTTATTTTTTAATGTTATATTTTTTATTATATATTATTCTCTGTTCTCATTTTAACATACATTTTTTTTTTTTTAATTATTATTGAATATCTTTATCTACAGTCTACAGGATAAATAACGGTTACGCGATTCAATGTATCTAGGAAGTATAAATGGGGAAAGTGATATCATTAAGTACCATATAGAGAAGCTTTTCCAAGGGAACTACTGTCAGTTATGGCTCCCAAAGGGACTAAATGCCGAGTAGTTCATGAAAGGAATAATGTCGGAGCTTTTATTCTAACTCCATTTCAGAAGAAAGTGGAATTAATTGTACAGGTTATTTTCCCACAAAATAAATTGTTCGGAAAATGGATTTCAAATATAGCGAGAGAGAAACCTCTATTAGCTGGTGAGATATAATTGTAATAATTATTACTTTCACTTACTATTTATAGTAAGGAAAAGTATTGCGATCGTGAAAATTTTCGAATTCCAGTTTTCGACGGAAATACACAGTTTTAGGGTCTTCTGAGTTCAAATGACCAAGTCCCGAAAAAAGGTGTGTGTGTGTGTGTGTTGGTAAGTCTAGCGCAAAAACCATTAGTCGTAGGGAACTGAAAATTCATATTTAAGACAACTATACGCCCGAGACGTGACAAACCTTTTTCACTAAAATCACTAAACGGAAGTCCAACTTCATCATATGCATTTAGCACATTTTTACGATTTTCTCAAAAACGGCTCTAACGATTTTGATTAAACTCTCTATATCGATGTAAAATTTAATATGCTTTAATATCATGTAAGTTTTATTCTGATTGAAATAGTCTGATGGGGCTTAAATGCAGATATTTTTAATTTTCTTCCTCTAAATTATCTTTAATTTTGCAGGTTTAAAAAAATTAGGCACATCATCTTATTAGAATTGATAAATAACGCCTAAATATGCAAGTTGAGCTAATCTGATTCACAACTAAAGGAGAAAAGACCTAAAATAGTTCTTTATGCAAAACTTTCACCGCATGGCCGCTTGACGGCGCTGTCATCAGACGTCCGCTTTTGGCGGGACAGTCCCGATTTTTCAATATTTGTCCCGCGTACCGCGACGTTTTATAAAAGTCCCGACTTTTACAATTAAGTTTAATTCTATATTTCCAGTTACATTGTATTTATATCTCAGATGATACACTTCGTGTTCGTACTGCATGCTTGCAAGCTAATTAAACAAATAAATATTCCAAATCTGTTAATGACCATTGAAAATTAAGGTAAGTAATTTATTTATATATTTCATAAATACATAAATTGTCTAAAACTCAGCTTAAAATACTCGTAGTCTTCATATTTTATATTGATGACAAAAATTATATCACCGACCTTAACCTAAGAAAGCTCCAAGCTCCCGAGATCAGCCTTAACGCAATCCTCCCATCTCCGCTTCGGCCTACCTTTCTGACGCCTACCAGTCGGATCAGCAAAGTTGGTATTTGCTGATCCGACTGGTAGGCGTCCGAAAGGTAGGCCGAAGCGGAGATGGGAGGATTGCGTTAAGGCTGATCTCGGGAGCTTGGGCTTGAATGGTGAACATTGGACGAGTCTGTGTAGGCGGAATTTGGTGGTATCGGCATCGAACCTTCGGGTTCGCTAAGCCTATTATTATTATTATTATTATTAACCTAAAAATAAATTTTAGAAAGAAATATACGAATAAAATGTTGCCAATATTTAAAGTCAATCAAACTAATTTCGTTATGAACAACAATAAATTATGTTCACGTAAATTATGTTTAAGGCAAATTAATTCGGCGAAATTTTACCGATGTGAAACGAATATTTGTACTGTATGTGTTTATAACATTTTAGTAATTTTTTTAATTCTCACAGACATAGGTTTAATATTGTAATTTACTAAAGAATTAATATAATCATAAATTAATTTAAAATTTGAATTTATCTTTAAGAATAAAAACATATAATTATCAGTTTTTCTAAAGTAAATCAAATTTGGGCATCATGGATATTAATAAAAGAGGTAAGTGAAAGGCGTGTGTTGCGCGCAACAGATTTTTTGACATATCCTGGTTTAGAAACCACTAACGACAAGCAACTACTCGTAGATATCGACTATTAAAATACTTGACAAACGATCAAAACTCCCTCTTTACTTAAAAAAACTCTTTTACACAACGATTACTAGACCTATTCGGACTTATGGCATTAACCTATTGGGATCCACTAGACCATCGAATGCCTCCCGCATCCAATCCTAGCAATCTAAAATCCTTCGACAAATCCTCGACGCTCCTTACTTTGTTACCAATAAACTCATCCATAGAGACCTGAATATCCCACTGGTTGCAGAAATTGCCCAAAAAAGATACACCTCCTTTCATTCCAAATTACCCGCCCATGCAAACTTGCTTGTCCGCATCCTTTCATCGACATATATTCCCGATAATCCTCCGAGGCCTCTGAAAGGCCGGTAGCTTCGAGACCTGCTGACCAAATAACCATTGAAGTGCTGCCGCTGGGTTAAAATCAATCTTCTCAAGACTTTTTCAAGCCAATCTTCTGTAAGTAGCTCATTTACTTACTGTACTATGTACAGTTGTAAATATCAATAAAAGAATTGAAAAAGAGACCACTATCACAGCATCGTAAGAGGACAAGTTAAAAGTTAATTTCTTATTGTAATTGTCAAGTTTAAAACAATATGGCGGAGAAAAAAAAGAAGGAAAAATTGGTAAAAGAAGGCATCTATATAATTAGCTCAGTAGAATTAGACCAAAAAAGGGAGTTGGCTAGAAAAAGGTGGGGTAAATTTAATTTCTAGGCACGATTGTTTGTACTGCTCCCCTCAATTAAAGCCCAAGTTTTCACACTTTTCACCCTTGTGCGTTTTCCGCCATCTTCGAAAAATCTCTAAAAAAAGTACTTTTTTTAGTTTTTTTCTTCTAAATCTGTTCCTCGACATTTTAGAGCAAACTTTGTCGTTAGCAATTTAAAAAAAAAAATAAATTGCCTACATGTATGGTATGTAACATGTTGGAAAATTCGAAACACCTACTGAGATACGTGGTTGTCAATATTGGCCAAATTGTCAAAAAAACACAAAATGTTAGAAAAGTCGGCGGTTTAGCTTCAATAACTATTTAGGTGTGCAGTTTATTAAAAAATACATGAGAAACAATCTTTTAGAGCATTAAATTTCTAACGAGTTAGATGTATTACATTATTAATTACTTCTAATTATACGGACAGGAAATGTAGATAATAATTTGTTTACTGAAAGTGCTCTGTTAATAAAAAATAAAATACTCCGTTTTAATTTGATCTTCTAAACGTTATATTATCTTAAAACGATTATTGTGTATATTCTAGAAAAAGAATATACGTTTTTGCAAGTAATAAGAACAATTTCCCAGTATATTACTTTTGTTTTAGTTGATTAAAAAAAAAAACATTTTAATGATACACCAACTTTAAATAAAATATAAAGCATTTTTGTTAGTTGTTTTTTTTTTTTTTAATCTCAAATGTATTTGTTGTGTATAATGTATCATTTTTAGCGAAAGGCTACGTATCGTCAAACTCGTCTTCTTCCATGTTATATTTAATATTTGTTCTATTATGCAGGATTCGAATCCGCAATAAAGACCGACAATAGTACAAGTCCACCTTTTTTGCAGCTGCATTTTTACAACATTTCAATTTGCATCCACAAGAAATCATATTCAGTAATGCCGATGAAGCTGGTTCTTTAATCATGGTCACTGATGTTAGACCACTAAAATTCTTCTTCTAGCCCCAGTTTAAAGAGTCTTTCACATTTTCTATTCACATTTCTACTTGCAGGTAAGTCAGATAACCATGAAATTCAACTGCATCGCATGTTGGAGGTAGACGTGCCAATGTGCTTGCTGTAGCTTTAACAAATCGAAGATACCGCAACTCATCTATAGAAGTGTTCATATCACCACCATCACAACCGACGCTAGGAATTTTTCTTCAATAGCATGGATAAATGAAATGTTTTCTACTAGATGTTTATATTTAAAAGGTCTGGTGGAGTAGAATATATCTGCTATGCCACGTCTTCCAGGTTTGCAGAAATACACATTATCTGTTGCTATAGCCGTCACCTTAACTAAAATATCAATGTCTTCTCAATCACAAATAAAAAATCATGTTCAGAACACAAAGAAATGACTGTTTTCACAATTAAAAGATCTCCGCCTTCAGTTCCTTGCTTGGCAACCATTTATGCTCTCTCCAAATCATTTATAATCAGTGATGTAAATCTGGATTTGTTCTTTTCATTCGATTAAAACTTTTTCTTTGGCATCTGCGGAAACATTTTACCATTAAAAAGAACTTAATAAAACTATAGCCTGGAATGACGAGCTCTTTCAGAGCTTTTTGTAGCTCTTATATTTTCTTCAGTGGAGTATACATCGAAGACTCCAACAAAATTATTGCCGAGATTTCACAGTACATATGTCACATTATTCTTAAAAATTACAGAAAAACGTTCGCTCCGGTGATGAATTCCAATGTAGAAGATAGCCTGGATCAGCTACATCAACTTCAGCTTTCCGAGTATTGCTTCATTTGGCAATGTTTTTTTTTTTTTTTTTCTTTTCTTCTTGCATTGGATTGCAATGATTAAAAATAGAGTAAACAGAGATATTTATTTCGTCCCTTATCGAAAGACTTCCTTTGAGAAAAGTGACAATGAAATTGGAGAAAGTTCATATTCGAAATATTTTTTAAATCATCAAGCTGCTTAGCGATAATCATCGAGTGGAAAGGTATCAGCAGATCCAGGACTATTTTCCTTTGCTGATATTGATGTGACGACCAAGTTTCCAAGGAAACCACTACATCTTTACATCAGAAATGAACGTTCTCAAACTCCTTCGCAATTCCTATCGTATAATATGTTTTCCTGTGGATGCAAAGAGAAATGTGGTAAAAATGCAGCAACAAAAAAGGTGGACTTGTTCTATTGTCTGTCTTTATTGCGAATTCGAATCCTGCATAGTAGACCAAATATTAAATATAACATGAAAGTAGACGAGTTTGACGATACGCAGCCTTCCGCTCAAAATGATACATTATACACAACAAATACATTTGAGATTAAAAAAAGAAAAAAACAACTAACAAAAATGCTTTATATTTTATTTAAAGTTGGTGTATCATTAAAATGTTTTTTTTTTTAATCAACTAAAACAAAAGTAATATACTGGGAAATTGTTCTTATTACTTGCAAAAACGTATATTCTTTTTCTAGAATATACACAATAATGGTTTTAAGATAATATAACGTTTAGAAGATCAAATTAAAACGGAGTATTTTATTTTTTATTAACAGAGCACTTTCAGTAAACAAATTATTATCTACATTTCCTGTTTGTATAATTAGAAGTAATTAACAATGTTATACATCTAACTTGTTAGAAATTTAATGCTCTAAAAGATTGTTTCTCATGTATTTTTAAATAAACTGCACACCGTTATGAAAGCTGAACTGCCGACTTTTCTAACATTTGTGTTCTTTTGACAATTTGGTCAATATTGACAGCCACGTATCTCAGTAGGTGTTTCGAATTTTCCAACATGTTACTTATCAAACATGTAGGCAATTTATTGTTCTTTAAAATTGCTAACGACAAAATTTGCTTTAAAATGTCGAGGAACAGATTTAGAAGGAAAAAACTAAAAAAAGTACTTTTTTTTTAGAGGTTTTTCCAAGATGGCGGAAACAACACCCAAATTAATTACAATCTCGCATTTAGCGCGTTGGAAACCTCGAACTGTTGTGTTTTCGCATCAAACACGTTAGAACTTGCAACAGTATCGCCACACCCCACGAAGCGTAAGCAGCTGAGACCGTCCAGCCTCACGCAAAAAGAACGTCGATATTCGAATGTGTTAAACATAAATAACATCTCATTCACATTGCACCTGTGTGAAGCAGAGGCGGGTCCGCTAGTATAACGTAATGTGCTATGAATTGGATTGATAGCAAATTTTGAAAAAATCAACAACTAAGTATATTAAACTACACATTAAATGACCTAATACTTCCCTGGATTCGGTTACTAGAACTCGGAGTTACTTAAATGTCCACATCCGATGAGATCTCGAATCCATATCAGTCATTACCATAGTACTTTCTCCTACTGTATATTTCATAAATAGGTAAGTGAAAGTAATAAATCATAGAGAAAATAATAAGACAAAAATGAATGCAAACATTGATTACTCAAAAGGTCTTTAGATATTAGGTAAAGTAGACTCTCCACCCACGACGCAGAGAAAGCTGTGACAGCCACGGCCACTACAATACCACAATCCAAAGAGCTTATTATTAACTCGAGAGGGCTACAAGATTACTTAATGCCTGATAAGTCTTTAAAGTGTTTTAGTATATCTCCTTGCACGCTTTCTCTTTTGTGTCTAATTACATGCTGTATATAAAATGATGGTGTGTAGAAAAGAAATATTAACATATTTTTTTTTTTTTTTTAAATATTTTTATTGAAATTTACAACTGTATTTTGTAATACAACAAGTAAATATGTTAATAATGATAAAATACATGAAAAAAACGCGAAGAGAAAACGCCCATTGGCATCACTCCACTAACTAAACTAGAAGGTCTCGAGGCCATCTTCTTTTCAGGCGCCTCGTAGGATTGTCAGGAATTGAAGAGGAAGCAAGAATTGAAACTAGAGGATTAGAGTGGGAGTGGAGTTTGTCATGGAAGGATTGATACTTGGTTCGGGCCAAATCAGCAACATATGGATGTTAAGGTCTTTATGGATGAGTTTATTTGTGACAAAGTAAGGAGCATTGAGGATTTTTCGAAGGATTTTGGATTGTAAGGATTGAATACGGGAAGAATTTGATGGTTTCGTAGAGCCCCAAAGCTCAACTCCGTAAGTCCAGATAGGCCTTATGATGGTGATATAGATGAGCCTTTTGTAGATAAGTGGAAGGTTGGAGCGTCTGTCCAGTAAGGAAAGCAACGGGCAGTTTCTTGTCGTTTCAGTCGTGTATTGGGGATTCCATGTTAGACGTTTGTCAAGTAGTAGTCCTAGGTAGCGGATCTGTTCAACTGGAACAAGCGGAATATTATTAAAGGAAACTGTAGGGCAGGATGTCATAGGTTTACGACGAAGGGTAAAGGTAATTTGGTGGGATTTGTTGGCATTGATTTTGATTCTCCAATTCTGACACCATATAGCTCTCTGATATGGGATTGAAGAGTTTGAGAGGCAATAGTAGGATCGTTATTGACTTATAACACACAAGTGTCATCAGCATAGGTAGAAAGGAAAGTGTTGGGATGGGTTGGGATATCAGCTGTATAGACTGTGTAGAGGATGGGTCCAAGGATACTACCTTGAGGGACACCAGCAGACTGAGTAAAAAGGGATGAATAGGAACTATTGTGGTTTATTTTGAAGGATCTTTCAGAGAGGTAAGACTGGATGATGAGGTGGTATGTAGGTGGAAGGAATTTTCGGAGCTTGTAAAGCAGTCCTGGGTGTCAAAACGGTCAACATAAATAGTTAAATATATAACAGAACATCAATAATATAATAAATTTAAAAAATTTATTTATGAAATCAGCCAAAATTTGGTTGGTGGGAAGTTGTCAGCATTGAGCGTAGTTTTAATATATCTGTTCCAGCATAGAAATTGTCGATTACGTTTCTACGCATGTATGTACGATCATGTATCTTGAGTTTGTGTTCCTACTTTATTCATCCCCTTGTTTTCGTTCAGTTTGTTTATTTATTTAACGTCAATTTATGCTACTGTGGCTAATCAGACGATGGTACAGTAGGAGTCCTAAATTTTGCCTATCCAGGTTTAATTAGGATAGGGATCTTTAACGAGTCCCTGACATCGTATAGACTACATTTTTTTGTTCCCTCGAATGACGGCATAACTAAGAATTTTTTACCATCATTAAAAAATCTTACAGCGACCTGCGGGCTTGAACCCGTGACCTGACATATAAGTTTTTATTGCTCGATACTCTGCTACAGCTGACTCCTTCTTCCTCTCGCTTTCGTCCAGCGAGGAATTATTGACACAAATTATAACGCTTTAGAAATAATTTTATGTATGCAAAAAAGTACGTTTAGAAATAAATGTTAAAAAGATTGGTTAGTGCATTTTCTGTCAACACGTTGACAGGAATTAAGAAATCCGACATTTGTTCCAACCTAACTTTGTCGACTGAAGTTTCAGTGGGTTTTGCTTAGCAGAGAACTAATGACATGCGCAAACGGTAGAACAATGACCCAAGATCTGAGATCAAAGATTCGCGCACGCGCGGACAATTAGTCAAGATCGGTTTTAGGAGTGTATAGGATTTTTGGAATGTTGTTATTATTCGGGAAACGGTTATTTGTTTTATTTATTTATATACAGTCGCGCACGAGAACACCTAAAAGGCGGCTGAAAACTGTTAAGTTTTTTTTTTGAAAAATGACATTTTAAAAAAATTATGACGACTCTGGTGAAAAGCGTAAAATTAAAAGATAATTGAGATGGATATGCATGAAGCTTGAAAATGGCCCTAGAGGCTGAAACGTCGCGATACTGGAATAAATAAAGTGTTTTAAAAAAATATCCAAGAATTTCTTTTGCAAATCGGCCTGATAATTAACGAACAGTTATTTGTTTTGATTTTATGATGGATTTACACTTGAATTACTGAACGAACCTTTAACTCTTCGAGGCTGAACTACTTTGGGTTTAAACAATCTCTATTTTAAAGTAATGGTAACATGTGCTAAGAAAAATTAAATACAAATATATAAAATAAATTAAAATATAAATATAAAAGGGTGCCATATAAGTTATTTTCTTTAATTTCATGCGAAATTAATAAACGATATTTGTTGCTTATGGTTGATTTACTGTGTTATATATCAAATGTTCTACTTTATTACCTTTCTCCATCTCTCAACAAGCCTCATTATACCCTTTTCCGAAATCGTTGAACCTTACTCGTCTTTATACGTTTGAATAAATATAAATAAGTATTACCATCTTGTTTTTATTTATTACCATATTTTATCACTGTCTTGCAAGTTTTTTTTTTTTTTTTTTTTTCCTCTAGAAAACAGGCAAATCCGAAAGCAAAACATTCTTAGATTAGACCATAAATTCTCAAATTTTTACTTTCACTTAGTATATATGGTAAGGGAAAGTATTGCGATCGTGAAAATTTTCGAATTCCAGTTTTCAACGGAAATACACATTTTAGGATCCCCTGAGTCCAAATAACCAAGTCCCGCAAAAAAGTCTGTGTGTGTGTCCGTGTGTGGTAACTCCCGGACGGAAACGGTAAGTCCTATGAAACTGAAATTTGATATTTAAGACAAATATACGCCTCAGACATTACAAAACCTTTTTCATCAAAATGAGCCTACCAGAAGAACCACTTTATACCATGCATTTTGCACCTTTTTTCGATTTACTCAAAAACGGTTCCGACGATTTTGATTAAACTCGCCACATCGATGTAAAATTTAATGGGCTTTAATATCATGTAATATCATTTCATTCTGATTAAAATGGTCTGACAGGGCTTAAATGCTGATATTTTAAATTTTCTTCCTCTAAAGTACCTTTAATGTTGTAGATTCTATAAAAATAACTATATTATTCTGTTACTACTGATGAAAAACAGGTAAATATATAAATTGAATGAATTCGATGCCCAACTAAAGGAGAAAACAGAAAAACTATTTTTTTTAATGGTATTTTTTGTTTATGAACATAAGAGCAGTAATATACATGTATGATATACCGTTGGAAAGCTAAAGCTTTTAGAATAAATATTATCTCAAAATCAAGCTGTTCGAGTGATACTCAAGTTAATAGAGAGTGATGAAAAGCCGATAAAACTAAGTGATTATTTTAGATAATAATATAATAGATTTTTTAATAAAACACATGTTTCTATAGAAATCCATTTTACTAATTATTTAATGATTTCACTCATTTTTATCTCTTACTGTATTTGAAAATTCTTTAATCGATTCTAAAAACGGAGGTAAGTGAAAGTCGTGTGTTGCCCGCACCAGATTTTTTATTACATTTTTCAATGATCAGATCAATAAAAATCAACTGATTCAGAGAAAATATTAGACAAACGATAATTCTTGTTGTATTTTCATGGAAATGTCATCTTATAAAATAAAAATCTGGTGCGCGCAACAGACGGCTTTCACTTACCTTCGTTATTTATATCAATTTAAGAATTTTTAAACAAATTTAAAAACGAAAATAAATTGTTAAAGAATTATTTACCTTGGAATTTAATAGAAACAGGTGTTTTAGGATCCCTTAAATAATCTATCATATTATTATATAAAATAGTCAGTTACTTTTCATCACTATCCATTAAATTTTACAAGCTTGTGTATAAGAAAATATTTTTTCTAAACTCTTTAGTTCCCCAAGGGTATATCATACATATATATTACTGTTTTTAGATTCAAAAATTTCATAAAAAATATTTTTGCTCTTTTCTCCTTTAGTTGAATATCGAATTAGTTCAAATTGTGTATTTACCCATTTTTTATCAATGCTAACAAGTTGATGTGGACAATTTTATAAAACCTAATAGAATTAAAGGTACTTCAGAGGAAGAAATTTTTAAATAATCGTTAGAGCCGTTTTTGAGAAAATCGTAAATAGGTGTAAAATGGATGGTATAAATTGGCTCTTCTGGTGAAAAAGTTGCTGTAACGTCTCGAGCCTATAATTGTATTAAATATGAAATTTCAGTTTCATATTAATTTTCCTGTTTGCACGCACACACACAACCAAACACACACACACACACAGACCATTTTGCGGGACTTGGTCATTTGGACTCAGGGGACCCTAAATCGTGTATTTCCGTTGAAAACTGGAATTCGAAAATTTTCACAATCGTAATACTTTTCCTTACTATATATTCCATATTTAGGTAAGTGAAAGTAAAAATATGTGACTACTTGAATATATATAACTTAAGATGAATTAATTCAACTAACCAGATGAAAAAGTAGGGATATTGAATAAAAAAAATTTTTCGGTGGTAAAATTTATTGAAAATTAACCATTCCACACTACTCATCTACATATTGACAAATGGGCTCTGATAAAGATCACAATAATTTTACAAATTAATAATCTAAAGGCACTACATTTGAGCAACATACAAAATAAAATAAAAAATAGCATGATGAAGTCATGGCATAAAATAACTCACTACCTACTCCATATTAAATATAAATTTCTATAACTTAGAAATAACAGTTCTTAAATTATATTTTTATTTATATGAAAAATAAAAGTCTTTAAAACTTTGATATAAGTACATAATAATAATATATATATAAGTAACAAAAGAGTAATTTATGGTTAGAACTTTTTTTAAATTTAATAATTAAAATAAAAATTAATGGTAACAATAAATTAAAATTCAAATCTTAACATGATTTCTTTTTTTTTTAAATATTAAAAAAAAACATTTATCATTACTTTTAAAAACTACGCACTAGATTTAAGTATCAACCGCCATTTAATGGCTATTTTATTTATTCGTAACACCATAAACAACTAATTTAATTGGTTAAATAATAACATAAGGAGGAAATTATGACTTCATTGAATAATGTAACTTTATGAATGAATATGAAACATTTATTTATAAACCATCACCGTAACTGTGATCCTATTGTCTAATAAGGGAAAACATATTATGTCTATCTCTCGTATGATTAAAACAAAAAATGATACATAACATTGTTAGTCAATGTACAAAATTTATTAGTTCTCACTAAGGAAACTACAATACATTAAAGGTACAAGGGTATATATTTACAATAATGTTAAACCGTTCATAGAACTTACATATGAATATATCATAGATATATGGGACAAACAATCACTGACCTTTCTGTCCGCCTGTCATGTTATTAGGACTAGTACCATCCTTCGACATTGGTCATACTAAGTCAGCAAACTGCGGGTCGATGAATACTACATCAGACCCAAAAAAGACATTTTTATAGTCGTCTAGAAATTACCTTCCAGATCGACTAATAATATACAAAAAAATTGATAAAAACAAAATTAAATAAAAATTATATACAGATTGCCAAAAAATGGCATACACTTTTCTCACCCCTTTGATGAGTCCGAAATTACATACTATAACTCCGGATCAACTTGGAGGTAAGTTGATAACTATTTACAACAGACCGTCCCCTCTCTTCCAGTTTGCAGACTGCAATCCGGAGGAGAGGAACTAGAGGCAGTAAGGGTGGCAGAACTGGTAGACCAAGCGCTGCGACCTCTCGGTCTTCTTCATGATGCCCTTCTTGTAGTACTGCCTGATGGACCTCGAGAGCTTGTCGTAGTTCATGGCAGGCCTGTTCTTCCGCTTGCCCCAGAGCCTCGCCACCCGAACGGAGTCTTCGATCTTGAAGACCCCGTTCTGGCGGTCGACCCAACGGATGCAGGAGCCGTAGACGGAAGGAGAGGCCAGCAACTCCTTGAGGAACTGCCAGAGGTGGATGTGCGATCCTCCGCCACCTCCGCTGCGGCTGGAGCTGCTCTTGGGCGAGTTCTGGCTGCTGTCTCCCATCTCCTCGTCCTCTTCATCTGGAAGAGGCAAACAAGAACACGTCAGCTAAATTTATATATAAATATACAAATAGAATAGAATAGAAAAAAAAAATACTTCTCTAGATACTTATACTTAAAATACTTAGAATTTTCCACACACACACACAGACCTTTTTGTGGGACTTGGTTATTTGGACCCAGGGGAGCCTAAAACGTGTATTGCCGTTGAAAACAGAAATTCGTAAATTTTTCACGATCACAATACTTTTCTCTTACTATATATTTCACATATAGGTAAGTGAAAGTAAAAACAACAAGGAAATTTACATTACCGTGTTACCGATTTCATCCAACCTTATCAGTCCCTTCCCAGCCTAATCTACTAATTTCAATCCTCTTCGATTCCTGATAATCCTCCAAAGTGTTTGGAAAAAAATAGGTTAAAGTGCCACTAATGGGTGATTTCTCTACACTTAATACAATTTTAAATTTCAATAAATAATAAAAAAAAGTTACGGTTACACGCATCCAAGATCCTCTATCTGACTTTCAAGAGAAAGTACTATACAAGTGATAGCTTTCCACACATTACCGCAGAAAAGATATCGATTTGAGCTTTTTTATCAATAAATACTCTTTGTAACATTACCTTTATAAAAAATATTCAGCAATAACTTTTTTTAAAATCATAGTGTTTGCAATAATTAATAATGCTGCTGCTTCATAGATGCATTAGCAGTAAAAATGTTGAAACAATTTGTTTTATGTGATATTGAAATAGAAAATATTTTTTTAACAATCATTGACGAAATGATTCTTATATTAATGATATATATATATAAATAAGAGATCATGATTATATGACCAATATTATGAGCAATATGGAAACATTAATAATTTTTGAATAATCTGAAGATGAGGCAAAGAAATTACCTCGAAACGTCATAATTAAGTTTTATTTATGTAATAATAAATAAAAATATAAAGAAAGAGAAGAGATAGTTCCAATTATTACATTCATAATTATATTTACTGTTCTATAATAATAATTGACATTTTAGATTTCTTACAATCAGAACAGTAATATAGACGTGTGATTTACCGTTTGAAAGATAAGATTTTAGAAAAATTATTATTTTTTACACACAATTACACATTATTTTGTACACACAAGTACACATCAGATTGTTAAAATTAATTTAGAGTGATGAAAAGTGATAAAGCTAACTGATTGTCATAGATAATAATCTAAGAGATTATTTAATAAAACACATGTTTTTATTGAAATTCAATATTATTAATTCTTTAAACATTTACTTTTTATCTCTAACTGTATTTAAAAATTCTTAAGAACAATTTAAATTAATTTTTACAACGAAGGTAAATGAAAGTCGTGTGTTGTGCCCACCAGAATTTTTTTTAAGTAACCATAAGGATTTCTTTTTGTTCAGTGTTGATTATTGTTAAGGGGACCCAGGATAAAAAAAAAAAAATCATTTCATTATATTGAGTCATACTTAGTTCTGTTACAAGACCAGCTAGATTTCGTCTTGGATATTCATATTTTTTTTTTTATAATTCAACAGTTTTTTCCAGTTTTCTGATTTGTACCTCTGCCAGTATTCGTCAAAAATTGTTGATATACTGTTACTGATCGTCGAGTCGGTGTAATTACATCTAATGCTAAGAGACTCTCTTAATATTGGTCATTCCGTTAGGACTCATTCTAGTATTTTATGGCTTAAAAGTCGGAGAAGAGGAGTGCCGTTTACGACCGACACAATAAGTACTTAAACTGATAAGTGGCGTTCTCGGACGTCGGCGTCGTTCGGCAATAAACCCAGAAAAGGAGACGTTTGTAGCTCCGCCCGAGGAACATAAACGGAATAAATAAAAGAGAAAAAATAAAACAATAAAAAAAAATTACAGAAAAAAGAAGAAGAAACAAAACAGAATAAAACAAAAATAATATACTGTTTAGGAAGAGGGAGGGAGCCAAGGAGAGCAAGATCCCAAGGTTGCACTCCCACCAGTGTCGATCGTGAGCGCTGCGTTCAAAAGAAACTCTATTTAACCTTTACCGCTAGCTAAGAACAAATATAATACTAGTTAATAAAACAATTAACTTTCCAGAGCAATTTAAATAAATTATCGACACCTGCGAGACCTTGACAAGGTCGTTTTCGCAATCCATCCGAGCAAATAGACAATCACAAGAACACGTTTATCCCTTGATTAGAAGAGAAAGTTGAAATGATTATTGTCTTTCCTGTAATATCTCTTAGAAGTGTTATTATTATACTTTTATTTCTATAGAATATATCAATCGTGAGTTAAGGAGATGGAAGGTGCGATCTTAACTTGTATTTATCTGAATGGTCAACTCAACAATTGAGACGTTGAATTTAAACTATATACATCTATATTATCTGGCAAATTTCACAGGAAGATAATAAATCTCACTTTACTTGATTATTAAACCGATATATTTATTTATTTTTACTTACCTATATATAAAATATATAGTAAGGGAAAGGTGAAAAGTTTCAAATTCCAGTTATCAACGGGAATATGGTACACTTTTCAGGGCTCCTGAGTCCGAATGACTTCCTCTTTGTTCCTTCGTGTTTGTTTGTGTGTGTGTGTGTGGTGAATCAGGCTCGAAAACGACAAGCTGTAAACTATTTTCGAAATTTCGTATTTTAGCAGCGTATATTCCTGAGATGCTACAGCGACTTTTCATCAAAATCGTGCAACCAGAAGAGCCAACGGCTGTAAGGATTTTGATTAAACTAGCTCTATCGATGAACAATTTCATGGGCTTTAATTTCACGTAGGTTTAATTTGATTGAATTGAAATTACGATTTTTTTAATTTACATCTTCCAGAATATTTTTATTTTATTATATCATGGCAGCGTTAATAAAAACTGTTCAAGTTGAAAAAACAAAGCTATTTGTCTAAGTATTTCTTTTTCCAAACATAAGAATAGTAATATAAATGTATAATATACCGGTGGAAAGCTAAAAATTTTAGGAAAAACATATTATTTTATAAACAAAGTTTGATAATGGAGAGTGATGAAAAGCGGATAAAATTAAGGATTGTTATATATATAATACTATCTATTGTTAGATTATTTTATCTCAATAAATGTTTCGAATTTTAATTATTTAATTTCAATGTTTATATGACGAATTTTGGAATTATCTTCCTCTAAAGTACCTTTAATTTTGTATATTCGAAAAAAAATTAACAATGTCGTCTTATAAGCATTGATAAAAAAAACGGCTAAACATACAAATTGAACGGATTTGATAACCAAATAAAGGAGAATAAAAAAATTGTCTAACATATAAAGTTGTAAAATGTAAAGCTGTGCTACGAAAAAAATAATTTCTAATCTTACATTATTTAATCTAAAATAAATGCTTCCGTCTGTACATTATCTGATTATTTTATGTTTTTCTTAACTTTTTCTTCATTTGAAATTTCTTAAATTGATTTTGAATAGTGAAAACCTTAAGGCAGTATCCTAGGATACATTCTTTACACAGTCTATACAGCTGATATCCCAACCCATCCTAACACATTCCTTTCTAGCTATACCGATGATACTTGCGTGCTAACAGTTAATAACGATCCTAGTATTGCCTCTCAAACCCTCCAATCCCACATTAGAGACCTTGAGGTATGGAGTCAGAATTGGAGAATTAAAATCAATTCCAATAAATCCCATTAGATTACCTTTACCCTTCGTCGTAAACCTATGAAGACTAAAAAGACAAGAAACAGCTCGCCGATTTCGGGTTCTTCAACATTTACTTGACAGACGCTCTAACCTTTCACTTCACTACAAAAGACTCATTTACATGACAATCATAAGGCCTGTCTAGACTAACGGAGTTGAGCTTTGGGGCTCTACTAAACCATCAAACTCTTCCCGTATCCAATCCTTACAATCCAAAATCCTTCGCAAAATCCTTAATGCTCATTACTTTGTCACCAATAAAATCATCCACAAAGACCTTAACGTTCCATATGTTGCTGATTTGGCCTGTACCAGGTATCACTCCTTCCATGAAAAACTCCATTCCCACTCTAATCCACTAGTTTCAATCCTTGCTTTCACTTCAATTCCTGGCAATCCGCCGAGGCGTCTGAAAAGAAGATGGCCTCAAGACCTTCTTGTTTAGATTCACTACTAGAGATTCATGTTTTTTTTTTTTTCAAGTGTTTTATCATTGTAACATATTTACTTGTTGTATGAAAACATACAGTTGTAAATTTCAATAAAAAAAACAAACAAATTGTGAAACCATGTGATTTTTTTTAAAGTACGCCTTTCGTTTTTAAGTACGTCGGTTTGGGTTCAATTAGGTAATCTTCTTTTCATATAACTGTTTTAATTACGTTTTATAAGAAATATATTTTTTTATTGTGCTAATTAGATGAATATATAGTTTAATCTATAAGAAAATCTAAAGAGCACTGTTTAAGGAGCCAGTTCAGTCGCGAAATAAAAAGACCCAACCTCGCGATGATGTCAGCATGCTGACGCAAATTAACGAACTCACAACAGTATATGCTTAGAAATAGTCTTTATTCTTCTTAAAATATTACATGTGTGAAGTCTACCTTGAGACTCACCAAGAGGGAATAGATTTGTGTGGATTTACTTTGGGTATAAGTAGGATTTTGAAGGAAGGAGGGGAGCTAATACTTCGGTGTGGTCTAACATGTGGTGGCCAGGGGCTCTCTGATCTAGATCGAAACTAAAATGCCAGTGGACAGTATGAATAGGACCGGAAACATAAACATCCAAGTTCTGTCACTTCTGTGTCAATTGAGCGGTAACTTTATGACTTCAGAATGTGACCTGACCCTGAGAAAAGGGATGGCTAGGGGACCTTTCTTATGAGTTAACAATATAAAATTGTTTAAGGTACAAAAATACGTTAGATAAGACATAAAGTTTTATCATAAACGTTAATAATATTAGTCGTCTGTTAATTCCTCCTTTCCTAAAAAAGCGAGGACCTCCGAGCTTATAATTTAAGATCAGCTTCACATATAATTTTCTTCGCATCAATTTGGGGGGTTCTAAGTTTTTCCACTTTGTCAAGGAAGGAAAAAGAAGGGTATTGGTCATAGGATTTTACATTTGTTTCCGTGTATCTTATGAAATAGAATTTCTTAAATTTAGTTTACATGAGATATTTAGCTACATTAATCCATTTACATATTTGAATTCACTTATCTAAGCTTATTAAAATCATAAGTCCATTCGTTAATGAGAATTAACAATTTCATGTAATACATATATACATTTTTTCTTTGTTTTTGTAATATTGTAGTTTTGTGTTTTTTTTTTTTTTTTTGTTTTTTTAAATATAGCTAACATATATTCAGATATTAATTACAAAATGTGTAAACAAATAAAATGGATGTATACATACAATAAGATAAGACATAATAATACAAAACCAGTATTCTAGTTACTAAACCTATTTACATAGTATATTTGACGGAGTCTTGTCTTGGCAAACAAATATTCGTTAAATTATACTTCTAAATCCTTATCTAACATAAGTTTTTATTATATTTTATTTCTTGATTCTCTTATAAAATTAATATTAATTATCTATACAAAATTAAACACCATTTCTTCACTTATAAATATAGGTAAACCTATTTTTTCCAATCTTACTTAAATTATTATTAAATTAAAATCATAATATTAAATTGTTATAAATATTTAGAAATAATAGCATACAATAGTAATGATATTTAATATTGTTAGATAGTATAAAATAGTTATTGTTATCAATATTGTTTAATAATAATTTGTATGGTTAAGTAATAACTTCTTCTTATTAATCAATACTGTTGAATAATAACATACAATATTCATGATAATCAATATATGGGGTAGTAAAACATAATAATCAAGATTGAAAATAATTACATAAATACTAAACATTATTTTAGATATATATATATATTTTTTTTTTAAATATTTAATTATTCGCTACTGTTTACTAACAATCAATATTGTTAAATTATAACTCATATTGTAAAAATAATAACTTATAATAATAAAATAAAAATGATAATAGCTAAGTAACTACTTGTTATTAGTAATCAATACTGTTAAATAGTTACATATAATATTGATTATAACCAATATCAAGATTAATAATAACATAATAATCATTAAATAATTACTTAAATATTAAACATTGTTTTTGTTTGTTTTTTTCTTAATTTATTTAATAGTTTATGATTGTTTACTAATTATCGATATCGTTAAATTACATACAATATTTATGATAGTCAATATGATTAAATAATATCGTGTTATGACAATAATAATCAATATGATAGAATACTAACATACAATATCATTAACAATAAGTTACAAAATCATATATCGATAATTTACAACACATCAGAAACACAATTAATCTTATTAGAAACATTGATTTTACATTTTGCAAATTCAGCTAACTGCTTATTAATTTATACTTAGTCATACTTTTAATTTTTAAATTTACTAATCTATCCTTAAATATTGATTTGATTGATACCTTTGATATTTATACATTTTATTTGATTGAATTTTATATAAACATATTTTTCACTTTTCTAGTTTCCTTCATAATTCTTATATTATAATTCCTTATAATTCTACAATATTTATTATTTCTATTTATTCTTACATTAGTTTAAATATAAAATATTATTATTGTTCTTGTTTTTTTTTATTAAATAGTCATGTCCCATTTTGAGGACAATAATTATAATAAGTAAGTTTTCTGTCTTTAATTATAATACAAGAATGTAACTAAAACTTTGTTATACTTTATATTTAATTGCCATTTTATTTTACCTACTTTTATTACGGTTTTATCCAGTTAAATAGACAATAATTACAATCAATATTAGTTGTTCGTTAAACGAAACCACAACTACAAACCTACGATTTTTTTTTTTTTTATTTAGATTTGTTTTCTTATATGATATAGCGTATTACTATAGCATTGTTTTCATTAATTGGGAAATAATATAATCTAAAATTTTATTTTATCTATATGTATATATATTTTTTTTTTTATTGTTTTATTTACGTTAAATTAAAGTTAAAACTCATGTTTTTTTTTTTTGTTTTTTTTTTTTGTTTTTTTTTTTTTAGTTGCTGTTTTGTAAAAACTTTATTTATTTATTTATCAAAGTACCTTTAATAAGTAATTTGTTCATTTCTTCTAAGATTGGATTTTAATCCTTATTAGTATTTTTTTATTTTTAATATAATGCAATTGATTGCTAAATTCGAAAATTTTATAAATTTGCATTTCAATTGTTATTTGCTCGTGATTAATCAATCATAATAAATTTTTGTTATCATTACAATTCTGATTGATTGATAGAAAATGTTTTGTTTTTTTAAATTATTATAATTTTATTTATTTATTATTGTGATTAAAATTTTTTTTTTTTCGTTATATTTACAAATGTAATTGTTAAATCACTCATTGATAGACAATGATTTTTTTTTTTCATTAATTATTGTTGTTTTATTCATTTATTTTATTATTTATTATTATTATTATTATTATATAGATTATATATTTTTATTTATTTTTTTTAATTTTACCTATACAAATTACAATTGACATTAATTGTTAAATAATTAATCCTTTTGCTCTCGTTTCTCTATTTTATATATATTTTTCATTTAAAATATTTTCTATACTAATTCTTTACATTTCCTTTTTAATTTATTTATTATAATTTCAATCTAACTCTTACAATATTATTATAAATTATATTATAAACATACAAATAAATTACAATATTATACTATTGTAAAGTAATGTGGTTTATACCATAATTATTTCTTTCTTTAAAATTATTTTCTTTATTTTTTCTTTTTTTTCTTTCCTATATATAAAGTAGGAGTGGATTTATTTATTATTATTATTTCGTTAATTATATTCAATTTCGTACTACTTATTTCATGTTTTCTTCAAATATAATAATTACGATTATTTAACGAAAATATGTAATTAACTTATCAAAATACGTACTAATAACATGAATATTGGAAATTCGGAAATGTTTTTGTTTTTATCCTTACATTTAATTTTGAGCTATAAATATAATTTCAAACATATATATTTTTCTTGCAACTCATTCAATATCCGTTTTTGCCGGTTTTCTAGTGACACAGTATGAGGTAATTCAGAAATTTTAAACTATGTTATCATTTAATCATTAAATATTCAAAGATAAATTTTTTCTATTTCGAATATGAATATATTTTTTTCATTTAATTTGTTTATCTAAAAGTTTAAAAATTTCATTTTAACGAATTCAATTAAATATTTGTTTGGTTAAAATTTAATATGACAATTTTAATATAACAATTCAATTAAGAGCAAAAGTCATTATTATGTATCGCATACTAGCAATTATACTAACATAATAATTACAATTTTTATAAATTTAAAATAGTATATGTAATTATTTTAATATTTAAATTAAAACAATTTGAAGAACAATTTTATGCCTTGGGTCAACTGTTAAATTGAAAATCGCAAAACATGTGATTATAAATTCTTCTCAAGAAATTAAAATTTATTATTTTGTTTATTTTTCTTGTTTATTTTTAATTACTTACTTATTTGTTTATTCACTTATTCATTTTTACATTTTTTTCTTATTTTTTATTTATTTTTACTTATTTATTTTTACTAATTACTTATTTATGTTTAGTCATTTATTTATTTTTACTTATTTATTAATTTTTACTTATTTCTTTATTTTTACTTGTTTAATTATATATTTTTCTTATTTAATTTTTTCTTGTTTATTTATTTTTAGTCATTATTTTTGTAATTTAATGTTTGCTTATTTATTATTACTTATTTATAATTTTTTTTACTTATTTATTTTTCTTGTTTAATTTTTTCTCATTTATTTTTACTTTCTTATTTATTCGTTTACTTCGTTATTTTTATTTATTTTTAATTATTTATTTTTACTTTTTTTTTCTTTTACTTCTTTATTTTTTTCCTGAATTTTACTATTGGGTTTAAAGTCCTGGTCACGTCCGTTTTTTTTTTTTTTTTTTTTTTTTTTTTTTTTTAAGTGCTATCCGGCCTTAACATCCATAAGTGGATTGTTTTCTTACCGCCAGGCAATTTATGAATTTTTCTAATGTTATTCTTTACTTCTCTTTTTAGTTTTTTAACAACATCTCCTACCGAGACAACTTTTTCCTTTGAAACATTCCTAATTTCTGCTAAGGAATGCGCTATTTTCTCTAATTTCTTTTTAATTTTCTTTATTTTATTTTGTTTTTTTAATGTTATTTCATTATATTTCATAATTGTTAAATTGCTTATATTTGATCGTTTATTTTTAATTTCTTTGCTACAGTTTGTAATACTCAATGTATTATTTTCCGGTAGTTCTTTATTTATTATTTTTAAATGTTTAACATGGAGCAGTGACTTCCTAGAAACATCTAATACATCGATATTTTTTTCAGTGATCGATTCATTATTAATATCAGTGTAAAAGAAAATGTCTTCCAAAAAATCTTCTACATCAATATTTGTTGATCTAATATCCTCAATTATTTTTTTATAATTTACTCCGTTATCGTTTTTAACACATTTTTCATTTTCCAACCCGTGTTTAATATTTATGGAAATTTTTTTTACTAGTCTATCTTCATGATTATCAATTTTAATATTAATATCATTAGATTTCATTTCAATACTTTCGTTATTAAGCAATTTCTTATCGCCGTTATGATTATCGGGGTTAAAAAATCTGCTGTATTCTACTTCATTATTATCTGGATCGAGCTCTAACAAGTCTTTAGATTCGGAAAATTCTTGAATTAGTTTTTCCAACTCTCGAATTCTCCTATCTTTTGGATCTTCTTCGTTAGAAGACTTTGTTTTTAATGTCGGTTGGTGGCATTTGGATACCGTATTGAAATTTGAAATTTGTGGTTGCGGATTATCTATTTTGAGTTTCTGGTAATTGCTTTGAATGCGGGAGGATTTTTCGTAAAGAATATTTTCTTGGTTTTTAGGGAAATATTCTACATGGTTTGGGATTGTATAGTTATTTTGTTGATGATATTGGTTTCGATAATCGGTAGGCTTTTTAAAATTTGAATTATTATTTTTATAAATATGATTTTGATTTATCCCCTTGTTTTCTCTATGTATAGATCCTAATGAAACTGAGTTTTCAAACAGAAGTTGATTTTCATTTTGCAACAAAATTTTTAAATCTTCTAAGTTGTTTAATGTCTCAGATTTACCCATTAAGTTAATCCTTACATTTAAGGGCATGCTTGCATAAAAATGATAAAGAGTTCGGCACTCTAATGTGGCGATCCACATTTCTTTGTTGTGAATTCTATCTATGTGGTAACGAAGAATAATTATATTTTTTATTTTTTCTAATCTTTTAATAAAATCAGACGGGTGTTCCGATTCTATTATTTTTGTATTATATAAATCTATAGTCAATTGTTCAATTGACTTATTATGACTATATAATTCTTTTAGACAATCTAATAACTCATCGATAGTCCGATAGTAATAAATTAATTTTATATATTTTGCTCCCTCTTTTAGACGAGCTAATGTTTCATTTAATAATATTTTTCCATTCGATTCCTTATATATGTTACTTTTTGAACAATATTTAATTCTTAATTGCATTATTGCATTAATAAATTTTTCTACTTTACAAAATTCACCATTGAAAAATGGGATATTATTGCAATTTTCTTTTTTCATTAAAAATGATTCCATTTTTAGGATAATTCTGAAATAAATTTAATGGAAACAATATAAATTCATAAATATAAAATATCTAATTCTAAGCTTACTGAGGTGTTCGCTGTCTTCCTCGCTCAGCACCTGGTGATCAGTGGACCAAGAGGGTAGACACCAGTTTTAGAATACCTCGGATGAGTGACTTCTTAAGCTGGTTGCTGAAGACATGTTGTTAATCTGGGATCAGTAGGACAACCTCGTAGAAAGACAAATACCTCGGATGAGTGGGTTTGCCAGTCTAAGTTCTTCAGTGTCGTTCGGTTCAAAACAGCGAAGATGAGAAGATACCTAGGAATAGTGAGTCTTCTATGCTTGCTGTTCCTATTTCGGGCGCCAATTAACGAACTCACAACAGTATATGCTTAGAAATAGTCTTTATTCTTCTTAAAATATTACATGTGTGAAGTCTACCTTGAGACTCACCAAGAGGGAATAGATTTGTGTGGATTTACTTTGGGTATAAGTAGGATTTTGAAGGAAGGAGGGGAGCTAATACTTCGGTGTGGTCTAACATGTGGTGGCCAGGGGCTCTCTGATCTAGATCGAAACTAAAATGCCAGTGGACAGTATGAATAGGACCGGAAACATAAACATCCAAGTTCTGTCACTTCTGTGTCAATTGAGCGGTAACTTTATGACTTCAGAATGTGACCTGACCCTGAGAAAAGGGATGGCTAGGGACCTTTCTTATGAGTTAACAATATAAAATTGTTTAAGGTACAAAAATACGTTAGATAAGACATAAAGTTTTATCATAAACGTTAATAATATTAGTCGTCTGTTAATTCGCACTATGAGTTGTCCCGCAGGTTTATAAATTATGTTTGTTCAACCTTTAAACTTTAAGAATATATAAATCTTATAAATATTAGTATTGTATATTAAATAAAAAAAACGTAATTGCTATAACGAAACATTGCAAACTGTTGTGAAGTCGCTTTCACACCGATATGTTTTATTCAAAGCGTGCGGCATCTTATGTTAATTAGTTTAAAAAATAGGTCAAGCGATTTGTAATGTGTAATATATACTGTACTGCGTAATTTGTTTAAAATTATTCAGCGAATCTCTAAAATGATAGAATAAAATAATATATATATATATATATATAATTTACGAACTTTAATCACAAAAACTTATTAAAGCAACAAAATCTGGTGCGCGTAACACACGACTTTGATTTACCACGGTTGATTAAATCAATTTAAGAACTATGAAATAAAGAATATAAAAATATAAATTGTTATGTACAATAATCAATTAAGTTTATGCCCTATTCGTCGCTTTACATTACCTTCCACACCTTTGTATATAAGGTTAGAATTTTATTCAAATTTTTAACTTTCCAACGGTATATTATACATATATATTACTATCCTTATGTTGGGTGAAAATAAATTTAACTTAAAAAATATGTCTGTTTTTTTTTTCTCCTTTAATTGATTATCAAATTCGTTAAATTTATACATTTAGTCGTTTTTTATCAATGCTGATAAGACGATATGTTTTTTTTGTTTTTTTTTAATATACAAAATTAAAGATACTTTAAAGGAAGAAAATTTCATAAATTCGGCATTTAAGCCCTGTCAGACTATTTCAGTCAGAAGGAAATCTACGAGATATTTAAAAAAAAATATTTTTACTGAAATTTACTACTATATTTTGTAATAAAACAAGTAAACATGCTGGTAAGGATAGAATGCATGAAAAAACATGAAGAGAAAATGCCCATTGGCAGCACTCCACTACGTAATCTAAACTAGAAGGTCTCGAGCCATCTTCTTTTTAGACGCCTCGGAGGATTGTCAGAAATGGAAGAGTAAGCAAGGATTGAAACTAGTGGGTTAGAGTCGGAGTGGAGTTCGTCACGGAAGGATTGATACCTTGTTCGGGCTAAATCAGACACATGTGGAATATTAAGAATGAGTTTATTCGCGACTAATTAAGGAGCATTGAGGATTTTTCGAAGGATTTTGGATTGTAATGATTGAAGACGGGAAGAATTTGATGAATTGAAGTCCTGATAGGTCTTATGATGGTGAGATAGATGAGCCTTTTGTAGATATGTGGAAGGTTTGAGCGACTGTCCAGTAAGTGTTAAGAAGTAAGCGAAGGCGACGGGCTCGTGATATTTAAGCCTATTAAATTTTATATCGATATAGCGAGTTTAACTCCAATTGTTACTGCCTTTTTATAGAAAATTGTAAAAAGGTATAAAATGCATGATATAAAGTAGCACTTCAAATCAGCCGATTTTGATGAAAAAGTTACTGTAACATCTCAAGCATATACAGTTCTAAAATATGAAATCAGTTTTTCACAACTGATCGTTTTCCAGCTTGACTTACCACCCACAGGGACCATTTTGCGGAACTTTTTTTCCGGTGCAAACTCAAATTCTAAATTTTCACGATCGCAATACTTTCCCTTACTGTATACTCCATAAGTTAAAGTAATATACAGTTATATACATAATATATAATTCTTCTATCTTATTTTATATTTCATTTTATTAAGAGATGGCAAGATATGATATACATATAAAAGATGGTGGGAGCCTGCTGTGAGATGTGGGCGGCTTGGAAATCCCATCTTATGTAACTCTTCCAACAAGGAAGGCAGTTGTCCATTCTTCCAGTACACTGCGGGGGAAAACCCGACGTTGAAATCTCTTTGTTATTTTTCACTTTTCTTTTTTTTTTTCACTTTTTATCGAGGAATGAAATAACATTTTCTGGGCGTTCTATAACGAGTTAGCAACATCAAAGCTTTATTTAACGGTCTGATGCTCACCCACGTGTACCTTTGTAATCGGGAATCCCAAGTAATTATTTAAGTAATATGCATCGGAAATTTAATTATTTTATTAAATAACCAGTGGGAAGGCCTATTTCAAGACCGTATGATATAACACAAAACTTAATATTTATTTTATATTGATCTTTATTAACACAAAAATATTTATAATTTTCTATTAATGTATTAAATAATTTATATTATATTATATATTTTTTTATGTTTAATATAATTTTATATTAATAATTATTATAATATAAAAATATTATTTTTTTTGTTAAATGTCACAAAGACAGGTAGAGATGTTATAGCAACTTTTTCATCAGAATTGGCGAACCATAAATAGATGTAAAATTTAATATAATGTAGGTTTCGTTTTGATTTAAATAGTCTGACATGGAATTTTCTTCCTCTGATTTTGTATATTTCGTCTTATCAGCATTGATAAAAAACGGCTTCGGGGTCACCTATAGCTTAGTAGCTAGCATAACAGCTTTCTATGCCAAAGGTTTCGGGCTCAAACCTGCAGGTGGCCCTAGGACTTTTAATGGGAATACAAATAATTAGGTATGCTGTCCTTCGGAGGGAACGTAAAAAGGTGTTCTCGAGCCAGTGCGATGTCAGGTACTCGTTAAAGATCCCTCTCTTAATACGACCTGGATTGGCAAAATGTAGGACTGCCACTGTAGCATCGTCCGAGTAGCATAAAGCGACACCAAATGAATAAAAAAAAAAAAAAAAAAACTACTAAAACGGCTAAATATACGAGTTGAATAGAATTTGATAACCAACTAAAGAAGAAAAAAGCTTTAATATAATAAGCACTTGTGACTTAATTTAAGTAGGTAAGTGCGTTAAATCTTTCACTCTTCCTTCTCTGAAATTTTCATTTTAAAAGTTCTTAATTGTATTAACAACGGAGGTTAGAGAAAGTCGTCCGTTGCGTGCACCAGATTTTTAAATAAAATATATAATGACATTATAGGAGTTATTAAATGTAATATTTCCTGTTATTTTCAGACTTTATAAGTATAATCTTTTCTTTCACCTCTCCTGCTACTATCGCGTGCTTCTCTTTATCATCGTGTAGAGCGCCTTGAAGTATACTATGCTAAAATGGCGGAGAAACAGAAGACAATCTTAGTTAAAAGAACCCCTCCCCCTACTCTCTCTCTCTCTCTCTCTCTCTCTATATATAAAATATATATATATATATATATATATATATATATATATATATATATATATAAAGAAAGAAAAGCCACTTTGTGTCCTTGATTTGTGAGACGTGATCGGGTTCTTATGAACTTTCTATTTAGCGCTGGCAGACAAAAACAAAACGTCGAGTAGTGCTGCCAACGTTTTCCCTTGGCAGTTGGTAGCACTGCTCTGACCCTAAAACGGGTTCCGGTGTCCTCAAGGTCGCCCTGATTAGGAAATGATGTATGCACTCTCTCTGGATGCACAACCTGCATCTTATCACCCGGAGGAGTTGGAATGCAATGTGGACTTCCACAAGAGGCTTCATTATCGTACTGGATGAGATGACTATCGGGTCTAGGAGTGATATATCAATCCATTACGGTCCAATTAGGTCTGCATTGCAAGGGCACATATGGAATAAGGATAGCAGGTATTATGTTACCAAACATGGCGTTATGGATCTAGTTGTATGGGCGGAGAAATTTGTGAATTTAATTTTTTTTTTAACTCGTACACTAGACTAAAAAACGAAAAGGAACTGCTCGACGCTTTCGGTTACTTCAATACTTCGCTCGACGCTCTGACCTTCCATTTAACTACAAAAGACTCATATACATGACCATCATAAGGACTATCTGGACTTACGGAGTAGAGCTTTGGGGCTCAACAAAACCATCAAATTCTTCCCGTCTTCAATCCTTACAATCCAAAATCCTTCGAAAAATCCTCAACGCTCTATACTTTGTCACTAATAAACTCATTCTTAATATTCCACATGTGGCTGATTTAGCCCAAACAAGGTATCAATCTTTCCATGACAAACTTCACTCCCACTCTAATCCACTAGTTTCAATCCTTGCTTCCTCTTCCAGTCCTGACAATCCTCCTAAGCGTCTGAAAAGAAAATGACCTCGAGACCTTCTAGATTACCAACTAGTGTGCTTCCAATGGGTAGTTTCTCTTTATGTATTTTATTTCATAGCTCATTTACTTGATATATTAACCCATACAGTTATAAATTTCAACAAATAAATAATAATTATAATAATAAGTTTTTTTATTATATTCATTGCTCGCCATTTTTTACTACTTCAACAATTACTAGACAAACGCTCTAACCTGTCCTTAGGAGTAAACGTAAAATGGCCTGTGCGATGTGAGGTACTCGTTAAAGATCCCTATCCTAATTAAACCTGGATAGGAAAAATTTAGGACTCCCACTTGAGCATCGTCCGATTAACCACAGAAGCATAAAATTGTTAAATTAATAATATACATAACTATTATTACGCCAATCTAAACATACCGACTTGATCTTTCGGGCACCAGGAAATCATCGAATTCTTCTGGTATATCGTCTTCACTTATAAAGCCCCGCAGCCTTCTTATTTTTAGGATTATCGGAAAACGAAGAGGGACAAGGTTTTTAAACAAGTAGGTTAGAAAGAGGATTGAGTTTTTAATGGAAGGGTTTGCAGGATATGGAACATTGATGCCATTATGGATATGTTTATTCGCGACAAAGGAAAACAATATTTATGTTTTGTAAGGATTAGATTTAGTATATAGTCCAAATGGGACTTATGATTTATTTAACTTTTATTTCTGTATATCGCGCTTTACTAATTCTAAAATTCTCTACATATTTTTCTCAATCATCAAAACTAATTGAGTTATTATCGTATTTATGGGTAAAACTTCAAATTTTTTTTCTTTTCTTTTTCTCTTTTTTAAGATTATACGCGTTGTTCTGGTTGAAAAACAATTATATTTTTTTGTCTCTATCATCGAAAATAACGAAGTTACGTATAAGCGTATATATAGACAAGATTTTTGTTCTCCTTTTTTTTTTTTTTTTTGTTTATCTAACTTTACTGATTCTAAAACTCTAAACACATTTTTCTCTCTCCAAAAATAACAGCGTCTTTATGTGTAAAATTTAATTTTGTACCTCCTTTTTTATAATTATTCGCGGCTTTTTGATTAAAAACACTAATACTTTTTTTTCTCTATCTTCAAAAATAACTGAGTTATTGAATTAAATCACTATTAATCGGCGGCCGCCATTTTAAAAATAACCAGCTGATATGAACGACTAGGTGTAGGATTATCGTTGCATGCCCTTGTATTTATGGGGCGAATTTAAAATTGGTCGAGTAGTTTCGGAGAAATGCCGCGGATGGCGTACGGCAGACAAACCGATTTTTTTTTTTTTTTTTGCGGTTTCTATCTTGAAAAGTAAACCCTCAAATTTTAAGGTTGGTATTTTTTTAAATCTGTTTGTATTGAAAATAATAAACCAATAATACGAGTGAACCGTAATAAATAATAATAATTTCTTATGATTGAATACTAGTAAAATATATTCAGTAAATCATATTCCTGAGATCTAAGTTACTAAATACCTTGCAATAACGAACTCAAGACACCCACAGGCTTTCCCGAGAGAAAAGCCAAGTGAAAACTCTAGCGCTTTCTAAAACGGATTCCTATCTGTTTACGTTGGCTTAATGACGCAATCAGGTCTCTACCTTCGGAACCCGTTCCTAGAACCTTTCATTATTACTACTCTAATAAAAGCTGGAAATTACAATTGTTATAGGTTAGGCTTTCACTTGCAAATATTTCTTGTATAGTTTCGCTAGTACGTAATACGTGAGCTTTCCTTCTCGTACATATTGGAAATATCAAGAATTTCGTCGCTGATACAGATGAGTAACGGATTCATTGACTTATGATAAAGCAACTGGTTAATTTTGGCATAGATTGCAGGGATGTAACGGTTACTATGGTTACTTGTATAAAACAGCTTGTAATTAAAAAGTAACCATAGCAACAACTATCCTATAGGTTAGAGTACATTAACAATAACAGTTATACATTAAAATTACATTTAATTAACACATTATATATAATCCAAGACCTAAAGCTATACTTAAAATTTTGAATATCCTCTCTCTAAAATAAAATAAAAAATTCACTAGAGATAAAAATAAATTGTTAAAGAATTAATTACATTGAATTTCAATAGAAACATGTGTTTTATTAAATAATATATTATATTTTTATCTAAAACAATCAGTTAGTTTTATCGGCTTTTCACCACTCTCCATCAACTTTTACAATTTCGTGTATAAGATAATAATTTTTCTAAAATCTTTAGCTTTCCAACGGTATACTACACATCCATATTACTGTTTTTATGTCCCAAACACTAAAATTGTATTAAAAAAATATATTTAGACCTTTCTATTCGTATTCGTTCAAATTATATATTTATCCGTTTTTTCAGTACTAAATAGATACATTTGGGAATTTAATTTATATATAATAAATTTCAGAAAATCTTGTTTTAATAGGCGTGTTTTATTTATAACTTTATTTTTCTCGGTTCTGATTTAATATATTTTATTGTAATGTGTTTTCTTCGATATAAAGTATAATCTGGGATTGACCTAAATTTAAAAACGAAACACGCTACAGATAACTTTCGGAAATCTTTGATACTCAAGTGTATTTTTATTATTCCTCGAAACGGAGAGCAATTTACGACTTGGAATATAATTATGTTCCCGTTTCTCCACTACGCAGAAATTAACCCCGTCCGAGCTGTTTCCCGATAACAGAGGAAATGCCTGAAAGTTTAGGCATAGCAGCTTTCAGCAAGTCATCGTGTTGCACAATTTCCTTATATTCAATGCGTGAGAACTTCTGAAAAATACGCCATTTAATCATCAACAAAGCGGGTAACCGCAAAATGACCATCGAGAAAAAAAAAAATGCACGTTATTACTAAATAATTATATTGTGGTATTACAATTTATATAGCTATGTAGGTACTTAACTTACATGTATATAATTGAATTTCCTATTATATTATCTATTTCCTAACTGAGATCTACGATTTTTTTTTTTTTTTTTTTTTTTTTTTTGATAAAATTTTCATCCTCTATCGAGTAGCCATAACGAGTAATTAATATTTATTAATACATAAATAATAAATAATATTTCTAAAACGTACAGTAGGATTTTTTTTTCCATTCTACATATCTTGAAACCTGAGATCATATATTTTTTTCTTCGTCGATTACAAAGGTTCATTATTGAAAATTTGGCGGATTATTTAAAGTTTTTTTTAATTTTATTTTTAGATTTAACAGGCAATGCCTATTAAACAATTTAAAAAAATTACATTTATTTACATTTACAAAGAGATAATATGAAGTAATAATGATACTGTAAAGTAATTATAATAGTATAAAGTAATAATTGTAATATAAAGTAATAATGATAATATGAAGTAATAATAATACCGTGAAGTATATTGTATAATAATTATACCACGTAGTAACAATGATAGTAATTAGTAATAATAATTTTAGTGAATAAATATTGCGCTAAATTAACTAAGGTACAAATTTATAATTTTTATTAGGTTAAGGTAATGCATTTCTTTCCGGTGGCGCGGCAGGCCTTGTAGGCTCTTGGCCTTGCTGGAAGAATGAATTTTTTATGGTAGCGACATCACTATCTACGAGCAATTTTGTGAGTGACCACCAGTTGGTTGACGGGATTCATATACCCGGGAGAGAGACTGTGAGTGAATCCCCATTTGATTAAATGCTTGAAAAAATCCCTCCGGACGGGATTCGAACTCACAATCTTTGGCATGAGAGACTAGCGCACTAGCCACATAGTCACGGTCTCCCCTAACGTATTATATTAGGTTATAACGTATTATAAGGTAACGTAATATTAAGTTTAGTCTTACAACATATACTAAATACCTATTAGTAACAGTTAATGTTTTTCAAATTAAATAATAATAAACAGTTCATTATTAGTTTTTGTTAAAAGTTATGTTATTAAAGGGACTTTTAATTTTCTCTATTCCGTGAAAAAAATAGGACTAAAAAAAAACTTAAACGGGTACGAACTTATTCCATGCTTTGGACCACTACTATTATTTCTCTGTTTTTTATATTTTGTAAAGTAATGCTTTATATTTAAATAAAAAAATTAAACTATATTTGTTTATCATCATAATGAAAATTAGCTCAAATAATCAATATGAGCTATGTTATTATATTTTTATATTATTATTATCACTCTTCCTTGCTCCAATTTTGATGAAGAGAACGGTTATCCTACTGTTAACCAATCTATTCTAACCAGAATGGGAAGGTATAGAGCCATTACATCAGACCACGACGACGAAATAAATTTCAGCAAGACGGAATCTAATCTCGTTTATCTTAATAGCTTCAGTTGTAAGATTTGCAGAGTTGAATCTTTACATATTTTGACTATTCCCCTCTCCTTACGCTAGCTCACTAGTGTTATAAATTGTCGTGAGAATGCTTGTGTATATTTATCAATAAATTAAAATACAAGAAGGTCGTGTTACGTCATCAATCCCATTGTACACCTTAATGTTCCCTTATACTACTGGTCATGTTGAGAGGCATATGACATTTGCATAGATTAGGTGCATATCAAAGTGGCAGTGGCAATATGGCAGTTGCAATATTGCAATGACAGTGACAAGATGGGAGGGACAGCGTGGGCTGACGCAATCCAGCCCAACATTAGTTCTGCTTTCTTCTCACTCTCGCTTCTCCAATGACGTCAATTCGGCCTTTATTATTTCCGCCCTTTTATAAAAGAAAATATCAACTCTTCAGATAGAGGGGGGAGATTTTTTTTGTTTGTTTAATCATCTCACACCGGAATCTTCCTGCGATCAAAAACAGTGTTGCCAACCCCATTATGATCAGTCCGGAACTCACCTGCCTGTTTCGTAACGTCGAAAATAAAATTCTTTCTAGGAATTAGAAAGCTGTCTTGAATCTTACAGGCGTCAAGGAAAATTTTACTGAGTCACTGTATTTTTATCAAAACTTTTAACAAAAAATTAACTAATAGCTATTACTAATTTATTTGTTGTAATACAAGTAAATGTTTACGAGTAACTTTGTGAGCTTTTATAAGCTCTCGTGAAGAAACTATTCCAGTTAATAACCAATTAGTAGATCTCACAGACATATTCTTTTCAATAACTTCAGAGGTTTATCGGAAATATGGTATGATGGAAGGTTACCAACAAAATGGTTGCTGAGGACAGAGAGTTTGCAATAAAATGAATAAGATTTTATCCGTTTTTTTATCATTCTGCAACTAATTGAAGTCTTTATGGTTGATTTTTTTGCTGGCGAAATAAATGACACAATTTCCCGTAGAATTATGGATACGATATAAATTTGATGGTTTTGATTTGTTTGTTCATTTAACTTTATGCTACTGTGGCTAATAGGACGATGTTAGAATGGGAGTCGTAAATTATGCCTACCTAGGTTTAATTAGGATAAGGATCTTTAACGAGTACGTGATATCACACTGGCTCGGGACCACCTTTTTACTTTCCCTCCGAAGGACGGCATACCTAAGGATTTCTTTCTCCCCATAAAAACTCCTAGGACCACCTGTGGGTTTGAACCCTTGACCTTTGTTATAGAAGGCTGTTGATCGTTTTAGGGGCGGGATTAAAAATTATCACTAGTTCGCGTCTCGGCCGGAGGTTTTTTCTAGGCATTAATACCCCGCCTCACCTCCCTGGTCCGGAAAAGCTACGTATAGCCAACAAGAGGTAGAGGTGAACGAAAAAAAAATAAAGTTTATGGTTTAATGAAGCCATATAATTTAATTCTATTTGTATTAATAAGTATGTTGATTAACTTATAAAAGTGTTTTTTGTAGTATTTTAAATTTATGATTTTATCAAGTGTTGAAGTCGGTGTTTATCAGCAGTTTCTTGTCGTTTCAATCTTGTAAGAGGATACCTTGCAAGAAACTTGTCTACATTGAGTCCAAGCAATCTCAATATATTATATTCAACAAATAAAAATATTTATACCAAACTACAATGGCACTGTGCTGACCGCTATTCCATAAGTGACTCCGGGTAATTTTAATAATGAACTTTTATAATTCTAAATAATTATTTTAATGAGTGAATTATATTACTATCACTTGCCTATATATGAAATATATAGTAAGGAAAAGTATCGCGATCGTGAAAATTTTCGATTTCCAGTTTTCGACGGAAATACACGTTTTAGGGTCTCTGTAGTCCAAATGATCAAGTCCCGAAAAAAGGTCTGAGTGTGTAGTAAGTCTAGCGCAAAAATCATAAGTCGTAGGAAACTGAAATTTCATATTTAAGGCAACTATACGCCCGAGATGTCACAGCAACTTTTTCATTAAAATCTGACAGGGCTTAAATGCCGATATTTTAAATTTTCTTCCTCCAAAGTACCTTTAATTTTGTAGATTTCAAAAAAATTAGGAACATAATCTTATTAGCATTGATAAAAACAACAGATACATATATAATTTAAAGAATTAAAAAACAAAAAAAAATGTTTAATACAATTTTTCGTTTTTGAATACGGTATAACATACCGTTAGAAAGCTAATGATTTTAGCTAAAAAGATATGAAATATTATCTTATACACAAGTTTGTAAAAGTTAATAAAGAGTGATGAAAAGCCGATAAAACTGATTATTTTCGATAATAATATTTTTTTTTTTATTTAGATAGATTTATTGCTATTTACAACTGTATAATAATATACATCTAGTAAATGGGATACAAGATAAAAATGGCATGGATTCACATGTGGGGATACTACCCATTGGCAGCTCCCCATGATAATAATATAATAGATTTTTTAATAAAACACATGTTTCTATAGAAATTTATCTCTATAGAAATTTATCTCTCACTGTATTTGAAAATTCTTTATTCGATTTTAACAACGGCGGTAAGTGAAAGTCGTGTGTTGCCCGCACCAGATTTTTTTTCAATATATTCATAATTTTTTAAGTAATACCGTTAATTAATCCTTTTCTTAAAGCTATTTACTAAGTGACAACTCTCTCTCCTACTGGACGCATTAGAGAAATTCAAGCTGCTTCGAAATAAGAACCTGCTATGGGACTTGTATATGTATACATATATATCAGCTTACTTTCTCCAACGACCTTACGACGTAGTGATACTGAGAGAAATATAAGACCTACTATATCACATCTTATTTTCAAAAAAATATTTTTCCCAATATGGATTTATGTGTTACAAATTTCGAATACAGCGTACTCAATATTCAGGATGAGAGAAATGTAACGAATCGCTAAAAATATTGAATACTGCTCATGAATCATGAGAAACTCTCAAATAAAATTGGGTTGCATAGAAACAAGTTCTGCATAAATGTGATCGACTTCAAAACTGTTCCAACTAATCTTAGTCAGGTTTACCTGTGGTGTAGTGGCTAGCTTAAAAGCCTTCTGTATCGAAGATCGCGGGTTAGAACCCGGCAGATGGAACTAGAATTTTTCAAACAGAGTAAGAAAAAAACTTGGTTATACCGTCTTTCCACGTGCCAATTTTTACATACTTCGATGATGTGGGCACACCTGTGGTGTAGAGGCTAGCAAAAAACTTTCTGTGTCCAAGGTAGCAGGTTGGAAGATGACCCTAGGATTTTTTAACGGGGTACAAAATCCTTTGTTATGTCGTTCTTCGGAGGGAACGTAAAATGGTGATACCGAGCCTTTGTGATGTCAGGTACTTCTTAAAGATCCCTATTCTAATAAAGCCTGGACTACCATTGTCGCATCGTACGGTTAGCCATAGTAGCATACAATTGGGGTTAAATGAATTAACAACGGGCTAAATAATTTTTCCACCAATAAGAATATTATAGTGCCATATGATAGTGAAATAAGAATAATTTTTATATATACATTATTTTAGTTGTCAGTGCAGATTAATGTTAACAAAACTGGTTACACACAGATTTGTCACTTAACTACAAAATCCTTTCCCACACAAATTATTCAACAACTTCCCGAAAAAAAAAGGGTTTATGTCTCTACAATAGGAATGAGGTTTTCAAGAAATAAAAAACTCTTGACATTACTATCGATTCGGATATTAATAATATTAAAATAATGAGAATCGATATAGCTGAGAAACTATCATATTAAAAAAAATATTTCGAATGTCCCAGTCTTAAAACAAATCTATGAAAGTAACAAACAATGATTGATCATGGATATACTGTATTTCTACGTTTGTTCATATCTTTAATTTTCGGACCATGCAGAAATCAAAGACTGTTTGGGACTCTTGATAGAACAAGCCTCTGATTTCTTGGTTTCTGGTGTTTTAAGTGCTGGAACGAATTAAAAATGTACTACGCACATTTTTGAAGCTTTCTAGTAGTATTGGAAAGAACCTAAGGCATGGAATTTTCCTTTTTTTTTATCGTTAATGTTCTTATTAAATGGCCAACTATATTACTAATAAATATATTATAAATTACTCACCGTCGGAGGGTTCGCCAGAAGACGACCCAGAGCGCGTTGTGGTCGTTTCTTGCAGCAGTCCGCTGACATCTACCGTCGTTTCTTCTACACTAGCAGCCCTCCACAGCTCAAGCTGGGCGTACAGCAAGCTACCAAACTGTAATAGAAATAATATATTAATTGTGAAATATTCAAATTGGCTTTAAATAAAGGGGAATAATGAAACTCACGTTTAGACAAAAAGTATTAACATAACGGTACTAATATAACCCATAAAAGGTCTCGAGCACAGTAAATGCGCACTGTTTCTAGGCGTCTATACGAGGAGAATATCAGGCACAGTTGCTAGGATTTCCATAATGTTTGGGTATAGAATTCCCACAAACATATGAAAACATAATATTTCGTAAAATGCTTTCACTATAAGAAGGGTAATCTCTTAATAAAAGTGTTAAGATTTAATATGCCGATATGATGAAATAATAAATGTTCAGGGCTAAAAGAAAGAGGTTAAAAAGATAGACAAATTGATGTAGAGCTTTAATGACAACAGCTGGTAAAAGTAAAATTTATTAGAACAGCTGATCAACTAAAACAAACATAATGAAATACACACACTAAATAACTTAAGTAGTTGTTTAAGAATAAAATACATGAAATTATAAAAAAAATATATACGTATAAAATTTAGTGTATTTTTTATTTTAAATCAGCTGTTTTTTTTAGTTTAATTTTTCCCAGCTGTTTTCATTAAATCCCTGTTTTCTTTGTTTGAGAGTGCTTGAGTTGGGTTTGGTTTATATTGAAAAGTTTTATATGATTTTTTCTAACTTCTATGATTATTTAACACGACCAGATAATTTAAGAAACTTATTTTATATCCATGTAATACAGCAATAGAGACATTAGAATAGTTGTATAACCTTTGAACATTCATTTTTAACAGATTTATTAGAAATATTTATGTAGTTGAGTTAATTATTATTACGTTAAGGCGCGTTGAGTATTTTTATCAATGAATAAACTAAACATTTTACGTTTATTCACAAAGTATAAATAAAATATTTAACTTTTTTTTTGTAATAGTTTTTGAATTAAATGACGAAGAGAAGCAGACATGCTAAAGGGTAGGGTCGTGTTTTTCGTGGTCGAAAGGACACGGTTTGAAAGGAGCATGTTCATTGGCTGGGGAAAGGCGAGCTGAGCCATTAGGATTTATTGGCTCGCCGTGAGAACCGAGGAGCCGAATCGACCAATCACAGGCCCTGTTAAGGACTTCGCCAGCCAGAGCCTTCTAGATTAATATATAAATCGCTTCATGCATAAATATTAAGGAATTATTAAAATTTAAGAATATATCAGAACTATTTCGTTTATAAAAATTAAATTTATAAAAAAAATATATATATTAATAAATATATTAGAAACATTTAGTGTATCCATTCACACGAGTTTCCTTAACGTCTCAGGTATAGAATATGTTATACGTCCAATACAGAATATGTTTCATTTATCGTTCCTTAATTCATTTAAGCTCTAGGTTCTTGGATTCAATACATGTCGCGATATAATTTTTCTAGGTAATTCAAGGAAATAACAGAACTCGAGTTCACCTTTGTTATAGTGACTAGCATAACAGCATTCTATGCCTACCGTAGTAGGTTCAATCTCAGCAGATGACCAAGAAAAAATCCTTGATTATGCCATCCTTCGGAAGGGACGTAAAATATAGTTCCGAGCTTTTGCGATGTCAGTATCTTATTAAAGATCCCGATCCAAATTAAACCTGGATAGACAAAAGTTAAGATTCTCACTGAAGCATCATCCCATTACAGTACAGTAGTATAAAGTTATGTCAATATCATTTGTTGTGACAATATTATTATTTGCAATCTGTAAAAAAAATTTGCAATAAGAAAATATGATCTCAACCGGAAAAAGAGAGTTTATTTAAGAAAATCTTTAGGCCTCCGTAAAAGTTTTTCGAATTCATGGAGGATTTAAATGTCTTTTAAGATTTATGTTGTCTGTCATGGAAATGTTTACAATATTCTGCGGTATCTAGAACTGTAATCAAGCCCAAATTATTGTGGAGTAAGTTATGAGTCGCATAGCGTGTTACATCCATGATTTTTGTCTGGAAAGACTAACTTTTATGTATGTTGGAGTTTTTTTTTACAGAGATCTATACCGCACGTTCATGAGCAATTTGATACTTGAGGTTAATTTGGAGCGTTTGTCGAGTCACCTGGATAACAGTCTAAATAAATAAGTCAAAAAGTTCGAATGTCATTCTGGCTAACAGTTCACTAGTTCACTGGAGACTAAATATCCATGAGCTTATGCTTATCAAGTTTAGAATTCATCTTTACATATTTGAAGCTGTGTACAGCGTTCGGAAAATAAAGGAAAAGGAAAGTCAGCTATTTTCGCACAGCCTCCAGGATAATTTGTTGCTCCATGGCCATAGAGGATATTGCCGTGATCCAGGAAGCAGGGATCCAAAGAGATAGAGCTAACTGGGTCTTGTTAGACTGGATGTTTTTGACCCCGAACCCCCCGCGGCTCAATACGCCATTGTCGATAGGAGGAGATACCATTGTGAGGCACGCTCGTCGCTTTGTTCTATAGAGCCTTTAAACACAACTTGCATTCCATTTACATTATCTACCGTTAGGAGCGCGGTAAATCTTGAACCTCCTTTCGGGGGTCAGCGGCGAAGGGGGTATGGACCTCTTTGGAAAATATCGATCCGTCTATCCGATCTCGAGTATTGATCGACATCACTCATAGAATCGATTAGTTCAGATAGACTGTCAAGATATGGAACAAGGGTTGTATTTCATAATAGGTTATTAACCTGCGATCCACGTCATGGAAAATTTCCTACAATATACACAAGTGCGTTCCCAACTTTGCGTTCTATGACCGGTTCTATAAAATCCAAGTCAAGAGAAACGTTTAAACTTTTTTTTTTTTTTTTTATCTGTATCTCTACAACGCATTAAGGGACTCTAGACTCAGTACATATAGAAATTTGTACTGTTTCAAGTCAGACAGCCGTGGAAGTTTGCAACTGCACCGAAATCACGCTCATCCGCCAAGCTTTTTCCCCTATTTTTTGGGTGCCCACTTCTTCGAAGATGGTATGGTCGAAGATTGCGCCCAAGGAGGGTCTCCATGCCATGAGATAGTCCCACGGCTGAAATACCAGAATAAATAATTATTCTATAACAGCTGGGATTTGAACCCGGGACCCGCAGAACTATAGACTAGTGCTGGATCCACTAGACCACTCCATTTCCTATATGAGGGTTATACTTTGTCTAACTTAACTATTAACACACTAATTTTACAGCTATTCGAACTGTTGCAGGATTTTGGATTACTGTAGTTTTATTTTAAAGATCAATGAACTGAATGCATCATATTGGAACACTTTATTGTGCATTCAAAACTAGCGCTTATGGATCCCACCGTGAGTTTTCCACAAGAACTGGATCGGCAAGAAAGTTAACAACCGCAATGCAAGATGAATGGCGTATAGCTTGGCATAACAAAATTGCGTGATGAGAGCTCCTAAAGATTTCAAACGGTTATAAAATCCTGACCTTCGTAATATAAAGTTGGGATATATTATTAAAATATTAAAAAGTAAACCTTTTAAACTCCATTGTTTAATTTTAAATGTCTGGTAACTGTCATATAAATTGTGTGTGCATAGTTCTGAAACAAGTTGTCTTCTACAGCTTTCTTAAGATCTTCGTCCTCCATTGATGTTCTCCATTTATTTCATTAAATTTAATAATCAGTCCACGTTTCTGCAAACATCTTCAAAATTTAATAACCCATAAAACAATAAAGCTTAAAGAATAAACGAATAAAACCAGAAAAGAATAATGCACCTAGTAAGCCAGCATCCTGAATCAGACTGACTAAATAGAGAATCACGAATTACCCCAAAACAGTTCCATCTATAATGACATTGTTTAACGTTCTACCGTAGATCTAAATTAATAAGAGCATGTCTCAAAACTTGTGTTGATACATATGAAGTTTGCAACCCATCAGTATAATTATAGTGATAGCATAAAGGAGACCCCGAAGAGTATGTTAAGATGTTGTAAATGAAATGTGGATTTAGTACTTTTTGGAATGAAATGAAATGTGGATTTAGCACCTTTTGGAACGAAATAATCATAATAATAGGCCTACCGAACCCGAAGTTTCGATGCCGATACCACCGAATTCCGCCTACACAGACTAAAGCCCAAGCCCCCGAGCCCTGAGATCAGCCTTAACGCAATCCACCCATCGACGCATCGTCCTACCTTTCGGACGCCTACCAGTCGGATCAGCGAATACCGACTTTCTCGGAATCCCTCTCTCACCGAGCCCAACAACTTTATTCGCCCATTTGATGCTATCAACTCCATTATATTCACAGGGTACACGCTCCGCAATACCTCGCTGTGCAACCTTCTAAACTCCCCAGTGGCCTCATCTCTCTTCTGACCAAATATTTTACGCAGTACCTTATTTTCGAAAACCTTAAGCCGTTGTTCATCCTTCAAAGTAAGCGGCCACGTGTCAGTCCAAGAACTGTCGGAAAAATAATAGTTTTATAAATTCTAACCTTTAAGTTTTAGATATAAGCAGCGAACTTGGAATGAAATCCAATTTTTAAATACGGTTTTAAAGACTTTTAGGTTTTTTAGATAAAATCTGATAAGGGATTTAGATAAAATTAACCCATTAGAATAAAAAAATGTCAAAATATCAATTTCGAGAAAAATGTGTGTGCCTTTAGTGCCTTTTGGAAATCAAGGTCTTAATTGCTGCTGAACCACCTGGTAGGCGTCCGAGAATTAGACCGAATCATGGACGGGAGGATCGGGTTTAGTGTGGTCTTAGAGACCGAGGTCATTGGATGGATGGCATTGTGCAGGTCAAGACAGGTAGTAAGTATCGGGATGGAACCTTGGAACAGGGTTGGGTAAACCTATTATAAGTAGTTCAAAGAGAACACAAATAAAATTAATCTCAACAATTACTAAGATGTCTGCGATTATGACTGAAATTATGCTGAAACCAAGTTATGGGGTTAGGACTTAATTATTATTTTTAAGATTTCAACTTTCCAAGTGAGCAATCCATCAGGATGCTAATCTATTCCGGATATTTTTAATCGAACATGTCGGCCTTAGAATTCCTCAGCTGATGTTTTTTAAGCATAGTACTCGCTTAAGCTGCTAGGACATGGCGGTAATTATTTATTCTAATTACTCCTCTCAATAGCCAACATTCCCTGACCCAGCGGTGTCTAGAAAGTTATGCATATTAATGTATATAGCTGTATATAAATAATATACATGTGTGGGCGATCAATGGTAAGCGCATAGCGCGTGGATGGAAGACCTCCCCTTCGGCATGTAAGACCCTTTTGCCTAGCGGAGGAAACTTACAAAACACACAAACGGACGGAAACACTGAAACGCGATTAAAAAAAGAATGTCAATTGTGACATTTCTCTCCAACAAATCTGGAATGTAATAGGTTTTAACACTGAAACGTCCAATTTTTTATATATTAGTTGATCATTATAAAGGATTAAAGGATTTGAAATTGTCTGCTTTATTTTACATTTGTATTTTTACATTTGGTCACAAGCCTCAGAATTTATACATGAGGTATTGCATTAAATGTAAGTGGTATTTACAAGCGCGGTTAATGGTCATTAATTATAGCCTAAATTTTGAGACAGTAGGAAAAAAAAACCTACACAATAAAGTAGATTTAAAGTAAAAACAATTTATTAATTAACATAAACGTAATAATGACAGATAATTAACATACAAAATAACGTGTTGGTGTTATGCATATATACTAAACTATAGGTTTTCATAATCCACAGCTAATCGAGTAATGTTTTTGTATGTTTGTGTGTGTAACGTTTCAGAGTAGTCTTGTTATTGTCACCTATTTTTCGAATGAAAGTGTCGCAGTGGGAAGTAAGTGAAACGATTTTTTTCTCGCCATCGAGTATGAATATAAAGACTTGTCAATTGATTCCTATAAAAATATTTACCAGCTGTAATAACAAGGGTTTAATCCTCTATTTGAAAATTATGTTTGTTTTTTCCTGAATAAGCTTACTTTTAGTGTAACTTAAATCGTGACCATGGACACAGGCGATTTTGAAAAGAATATTTTTATGAGTTCCCTGGTAGCAAGGAATGTTGTAGAAGACAGTCTTTGGTTTACAAAATTTTCTTCAGGAGCTACGATGTTAGAAAATCTCCCTGTGGAATGCCTCAAACATCAATGGAGGACGAAGATCTTAGGCCATATTCTCTTTCATGATTAAGTCCAAATCATGTTTAATACAGGCTGTGAATAAATTAAAGGAGTTGGTTATGAAGTCTACCACACCCCCCATAATGTACGTATCCATGTATCCACACCCCATAGCCGAAGTGTATCCCAAATTATTTTAAATACTCGAATAAAAAATATATTAGGTTTGATCTAAATGTTTCTGAATGGTTTATCTTCTACACTCTTGAGCAAAGTCTGGAATTTCAGGAAAATAATACAGGATATTTCCCATTTTGTGTGCCAAAATACTAAAATTAAATATAATTTATTTAAGAAATTTATATTAAATATTCCTTATTTATTACCATATTAAAATTATAATCGGTACCTTTCGAAAAATAAACTCTTTATAATTAAATGGGATAAAAATATTAAGGCTGATCTAACATTGTATAAAATTATAAATCAGATATTTGTATGCGTTATAATAAACATAAAATGTATAATTTAATAATATTATCCTGAATGTAATACTCAGAAGTAGGAATACTATAGCTGGAGGCTTTCAAACTTTCTCCTTAATATTACCACGCCACAGAACTAGATTCCAGGCAAGGTCGAATCTCTAATTCATCATTCGAATAAACACTTCCACAGCCATAAATCTGAATGGTCAGATTCCAAATCATTAACTGTAATAATAATTTGTCATAAATCTTAATAATTTTCAATCAGTATAAGGTATGACTCAATTATAAAACATATTTCGTCAGCATTTGTAACACATCAATTAATATTTACGATAATTAATGTTAAGATATTTTATGTATAAGAGAAAATATTTCAAATTAAAATGAACTAAATTTAATATTATCCGTTATTACGGGGACTGGTCTGGTTTTATTATAAAATAACTATTATTAAAATGTTTATTTTCTTAATGACATTAAATATATAATTTTTAATAAATTATCCTTTTTTTTATCTGAAATTTTTTCATTCTTTATCACTCGTAAGCAATTTTAAAACTTTTATTGTTCAATAACTGAATATTAGTACTTCTATTTAACTGTACGATTTAACTGATTGATTAGACTTAAATAGATTTGCCGGTATGTATTTAATGTTTAGAATGGACATCCAATTAGTTTTTTTTCAGATCATTATGACAGTCAGTAAACAGTCGACAAATTGTGTTGGAACAAATGTCTGAGGAACTATGTATACCAACCATGAATGAAACCAATATACTGCGTTTGCTTTGGCAGTTTTCCAGTGATCCACTTTTAAAAGAACCTATCATTATGTAATAATCGTTAACAGAGCAATAGTAATAAATAATATAATTAACGATTTCCCCATAGAAGACTGTTATAACACACGTGGCCCTTGCATTATTATTCAATTTATATAATATATTTTTCTTCTAAAATTATAAATTTCTGGAAAATTTTCTAATTGAGTTTTCATCACAAAGACGTGTATGAGAGGTTTGGTTCAAAACGAGAAATTTCTTATTTAAACATGTATATACCTGGTATGTTACGTCAATTTTTTTGGCAAAAACTGACTGACCAGAAGATTTCGCGAAATTTTGCAAATTTTTTTTTCAAAAACGTCTCTTTTGATTTTGATAAAACTCACTGTATTTTATGCAAAATTAAGTAGGCTTTAACATCATGCAGGTTTTTAGTATTAAAATACTGTGATAGGGTTTTAATCGTTTTTATTACAATTTTGTTTTTCAGGATTGATTCTGATTGAAGCTATATAATTATATATTGACCTTGATGACGACATCTCCATCTTAGTTATCTATATGTAATTTTTCGTTATAGTTTTTGTATTTATATATTATAAAAATTATAAGATTATAATATTATTTATAATATATAATATGATTTCCTGAATATTGACTGAGCATTCGCCTTGACAAGGACCGAGGGCCAGCGACCTTCAACTAGGACGGGCTTTCGTCTCACTTTCTCACACTCTCGGGGGAGAGCTTAGAAACTAAACGCTCGTATTTCAGGATATATTTTATATATATATATATATATATATATATATATATATATATATATATATATATATATATACATATATATATATAAACATATATGTGTGTGTGTGTGTGTGTGTGTGTGTGTATTTGTATATGTAAAGTTTGATGCCTACACTGTAACAACCTTTCTTAGTCAGTGATAAGGATCAGCTGTTTTAATAGACATTTATTTATATAGTTTTGTTAAGTTATATTGCTTGTCCTTTTACCAATTATAAAACAACGTGTAGTTTAATTCTATTACAGAAAATAAAATCACGTTTGAAGCACCTTACAAATTAAAATATGATATATAAAGCCTTCGAAAAATGAAAAAAAAAAAAAAAAATTTAAACTAAATATCACAAAACCGTTTTTGACTACTTCAGAAATAACTAGTCAAACTCTCAAACCTTCCTTTTACTGACAATTGAGACGTTGATTTCCAAAAGGTACTATATCCATTCTAGGAAATTTTACAGGAGGCGCGAAAATCACTAATTAATATTTTATTAAATTAGCTAATTTGATTTGTTTTGCATTAAAATCCAGAATTGTTTTTTATTATATTAATAACATCATATCAAAGATATGAAATGATATGTTTTGGTATAATTTGGAACGAAATTAAATGTGTAATTATTTCCTTAAAAAAATAATTATATTTCTAAATTGCGTTTTTAAAGGGCTTGAGTGTTCATTAGATAAAATCAAATACGAGATTTAGATATAACCAATTAATGAGAATACAAATATGTAAAAAAATCAATTTTGTAAAAAAGGTTCTTTAGTACTTTTTGGAAATCAACGTCTCAATTATAAGTCCAATCCTGGCTTACGGAATTGTGCTTCTGATTCTACTAACCTTCGAATTCTTCTTATATGTAATTATGTCGGGACGAATAAACTCATTCATAATGACTTTCATGTTCCATATATTGCTGTTTTGGACTTAGGCCATCCCTTTCATGAAAAACTCCGTTTCCACTCTAGGCAACTAGTTTTTATCCTAGTATTCTGTTCTACCCCAGATAATCCTCCTCTAAAAGATGTCCCCAAGACCTCATTTAGAATATTTTTCGAGGCTGCCAAAGGATAATTTCACTACAAATGTAGTATGTCATTGTTTAATTCGTGCTATTCACTATATTTTATATTGTAATGTTACACACTTTTTGAAAGTACGGACATTTCGTACGTCATAGATTTATTACTCTTTTTCTCTTACTATTAAAAGTATGTTTTAACTTTATAATGTTTCAAATTTGTTCATACTGTTGAAAAAAAAAGAAAAAAATTAAATTGCTAATTTAAATTTAAATTGTATATTATCTAATTATTAACCTTTTATTGAAATTTCTTTTCCCCCGTTTTGTTTTTAGTTATTATTATATTTATCAATTGTCATAACTACTATTTCACTTTGTTTCTAATTATCAGTATAATTTATTTTTCTTATCATATTTATATATTGTATTCCACTACTGGTTGTTATCTTTGTTTTTTGTTTTTTCTTGTAGCCCTAAAGAAGGCCTATAATTTAGGCCGAAACGTCGGCACCAATAAATTAAGTTTATACTTGATTGTGTGTTCTATTGACTGCACCCTGAACCAACTTCTCCCGTAAATTTCATGCATATAAATTAATTCGAATAAAACTCATTGAGAGTGAACCAAACCATAAATACTACACTCATAATGTAAAAAATGGACGTGAATTGAGACTTGGATTCCCAAAAGGTACTATATCCATTCTAGGAAATTTTGGAAGAAGCTCAAAAACCTCTCATTAATTTATTATTAAACCAACTTATTTGATTTTTTTCACATTAAAATCTAGATTTTGTTTTTTTACTATACTAATAATACTATATTAAAGTTATGAAATAAAATGTTTTAGTATGATCTGGAACGAAACTGAATGTGTAATTAGTAACTTTAAAAAATAATTGCATTTCTAATTCACGTTTTTGAAGGAGATAGATAAAATCAAATAGAAAATTTAGCTAAAACTAAATGATGAAATTTACATGTCAACAAATCGATTTCGTAAAAAATATCCTTTAGTAATAGAAATCAACGTCTAAATTATGCAATATAATAACCTAAAAGATAGGGGAGATATCTCAATGAATAAGCTACTGGAATAATAATTTTCGGATTTCCAGTTCGAACCCTACTGTAAAACGTTAATTTTTTTTTTTTTTTTTTTTTTTTTTTTTTTTTTTTTTTTTTATTCGTATGTATTATAGTTTGTCACAATGTACAATAATAATATTGCTAAAGGATCCCATTCATACAATATAAACAAAAGATTTGTCAAATTTCGTAAAATGAAACAAAACTAAATAAACGTATAAAATAACGAAATTTGTAGATAAAATAAATACAAATAAATGAAGTCAACAAATAAATAAACAAAAAGCAAAACATTTCACAATCATACGTATGTACAATATTTACAATCAGCTAGGGAACCCCGGACGGGGCTTGTCCCCCAACTTGTGGAAGGACAAGCAGAGTCCAAAGGATCCCAGCGCCTCCCTCTCAGCCGCATCACTGAAAACGTTAAAATAACGGAATAAATAATTATAGTTATTCCGTCACTTAGCTGTGAATCAACTCAGTGTTAGAGAGACTCTCTTGGGTCCCACTATGTCTCTATATTGGGAATAATGGCCTCCTTGCCCAGTCGTTGGTGTTTTTTTTATCAGTATTTAAGTAAAAGGAAAAAATGAAATTGAACATTCAGTATATACGTGAAGCAATATTTTCTTCCATAAAATGGTTAGATATGACAATGAGGCCTAATATGAAATATAAAAGTCTTAAGTCAATCAGTTCAGTGTATGTGAGTCATATTGTAAAAATTTTACAAAATATTGACAGTTTAAAAAATTGTCCTAAAGATGAGTTTACTTTGGATAGGTTATAGGATACGAATAGGTCCATTGGTTCATCTCAATGTTTAGTTTCTATAGCAGAATATGGTTTTATGCGAACAATATTTTTATCTAGTTGAAAAAATGGTGTGGAACCTGGTATTTTCAAAATCAGTTCCGCATTATCTATACTTAGGCCATGTGAAGCCTGAATTGACTATTAAGTAATTTACTATTACAAAGCATGACGATCCAGACAGATTCTCTATTACCCTTTCTGGGAACTCTTTTAGGCTAGGCTAGGAACTATCCAAACACACATACCTCCGGCGCCCTCTGCTGGAAGTCCTCTTCGGTTAGGGCGACGAGAGACTGGCCAGGCATCCTGAAGAACTGCAGCCGATCTCCGGGGAGTCCGTACTGCGCCGAATTCCAGGCCAGCCAGGTCCCTACCTCCTCAGTCGTCCAATTGCTAGGATCTAAAAAGAAATGCGGTTAGGATGTTAATTACCTTTGAAGAAGCCAAAAGGAAGATATACACACTAAAGGTTGAAGCTGTGAGGTATTTTGTAGTTTGTATGGCATTTCTAACAGTACGAGATCTAACTACGTCTTGAAAAAAAGGAAAATAAAAAAGACACGTTAAATTACCTTCAATTTGATTGGGGGTATAAATATATAAGGACTTAGACAGTATTTTTGGTAAAGGGGCAAGTCGATTGATGATCGGTAGGAAAATGGTTAGCGGTGTGAAAATATTTGTTACATAAAACTATTCATATACTTTGAATTTGAAAAGTAAGAATATTCTTGAAAGTAAAAACAACCCTAATCCCACCTTTAATATCTAAAATTTTTTTTTTTTTTTTTACATTTTTAATTTTTTTGTTTACTTTAAAAATCGAGACATAGATTTCTAAAAAATACTAAACAGCATATTATGAAATTTATATTTGGGCATATTTGTATATTCAACGTCTAATTTAATCGAAGTCCGCCATCCAATTTCATCTTAAGCACGCTCGAGTAAAAAAAAAAAAAATAATAAAAAACTAAATTAAAAAAAAAAAAACTGTACCACTACAATCTCTGAAGGGCTCAACACGAGAGTCGTACTGTTTCTAGGGCAATAAAGATCACACTTAGCCGTTCGGTTTTTCCCCATTTTCGTCTACCAACTTTATAGAGGCTGGGTATGTACAGTAGACTAGTGCTCTATCCACTAGACCACGCAGCTCCCTATATGAGGGTTATAATAGGTTCTAGCGACAAATATTATAAAACAAAAAATTTAGTTTCTGATCAAGGAATTGTCGTTACAATTTTCGATAACTTTAGGCATAACTTTAGGCAGAATATAACGTTTTTCATCCTATACGGTAGGTATATCTCCTATAGTGACTAACGTTATATTTTATAGTTTATATAGTTTTCAATCTGAGTAACACCAACAGAGCTAGAGAAATAAATTCTGACCAAAATAATATCATGAAAAATATTGGGTTGTAAAATAAGTTCGTTGCGTTTTTCAACATTTCAATTTGATCCTCTCTGGGTTTACAAAATTATGTTTATTTGGTCAATGATGTTTTCCTATTCTAAAAAGTATCAGATGAGGTACATTTATGCACCAGATTCAGCCGAGATTCCTTATCTTTAAGTGGTATTTTGATCGCTCAAAATGGAAGAGAAAAAAAATTCATTTTCTTCAAATGATTTTTTATTTTAGAAAATGAAAATAGGCCGAACAGACATTTTGCAAAATTTGCCGTGTGTATGGCGATTGATACCTTAAGAGAAAGCATCATTCGTAAGTGGTTTGGAAGATGTAAAGCGCTCGTCCTTCAACTGTTGATGAAAAAATTCCAAAAATTACCAAAAAGTCGGCAACGTGTAACAGATCAAAATGGGTCCCATAGATATATTTGATTAAAAATATTCATAAGAATCTAAATTTTTTATTGAAATCACCAGTAAAAAACGCTACGAGCTTATTTCACAACCCAACATTAAGGTATAAGGTAATGGGGAGTGGCGAAAAACGCATAAAATATGTAATTTATACTTTGAAATTAATAAATGTAAAATTTTGAAATATACTTCAAGTAGACTGGTAAGTGAAAGTTTTCAGATGTGCGTACCGTACCAGATTGTTTTTAAATATTATAATTATTGAATGATTTGAACTTTTTGCATAGTTTTTGTAGTGTAAAAATTGAAAAACACGCGCAATATTCCATACTCAAAGGAAGACATATTTCCTTTTGTGACGCCATTGCTATTGCCGTGGTGACATTAAGCATTTCTATGCCGGAGAAAGTGAACGCTTTCCTTTCAAGTTCATGTACCTCTCTCAGGTTCAGTGTACTCACTGTACTCCTCCCGTACTCGGTGTACTCCTACTGTACTCTTGTACATTCCAACTCCTTCCTGGGCGGGGTACTTGTATATATGATAATACATTGCTTTTTTTTTTTAATAAACAATATATGACGAGTTGTTTTTACTCTTGACCTATTCCATGAAGTGAAAGTCCCGCAAATGTTTTTTCCCCCGTTTAGCATATATCGAGGCGTGAGAGTTGAGAAGTCACCTCTGTTTCGTAAGTTCTTGAAAAGAAGATTGCACCATGCTTCGAAAGGACATTTTTGTGAAGAAACTCGATCAATTAGCGGTAAGATTGCTTTTAACATCATGTTTAAAAAATCTCGTGCGCGCTACACACCGCTTTCACTTATCTCCGTTGTTAGAATCAATTTAAGAATTTTTGAAAACAATTCGAGATAAAAACAAATATTTAAATAATTGATTACATCGTGTTTCAATAGAAACATGTGATTTATTAAATATTGAACTTCCGCATTCCAAGAAGTCTTAGGTCAATTATTTCTCGATTTCTACGTCAATTATTCTTCCATTTATATGTAGAAAAATAAATAGAAATTATTTAGGAGGTCAGTTATAAACCAGTAATAAATAACCCTATAAATATCCCTATGGCGAACCCGGAATTTAAAAGAATCGATTAGATGACGCTATGGAACCAAGGATGCGAATCACATGGTTCCCAGAAAGAGTCATTATTATTAACATACATATGTAAATCAATGGCTAATATAGCTTCTGTGTAATTACGATTATGTTAAGTTAGCTTCAATAACCTCAGCTATATAATATTTAAGAACAGAAAATATTTGTTGCGATTTTAGTGCCACTTAATAACATACATGATTCCATTTCTATGGATGGTAGAAAGCTAGAATTGGTATCATTTAACCGGTCAAATGTGTAATTAGATATTGTACCAATAACTTGTGAGTTTGGACTTATAAGGAAGGAAAAGTAAACGAATGAAAACCACCGATTTTTGAGTAGATGATGTCACAGCTATTCGTTCACTCTACTATTTCATGAACCCATGGATATTTAATATACATTTTTTTTTTATTTACCAATTAATTTTTTATTTTATAAATTTCAATCCTAACAAAATACTTTTTTTCGCCCAAAACTTATGCTATGATTTTGAAACGGTACTGAGTCAATATTTAAAGTTTAAGGTCTTTAAATAAAAAAATACAAGAGCTCTTTCACAAAAAACAATTTTCCCATTTTTTTTTTAAATTTTAATAGCGAGATATATAAGCTCTATAAAAATGAGAAGCAGATTAATTTAATAACTGGTTATTAGGGCAAATATAAACTTTCTGATGCTAATTTTTACATATTTTGATGATATGGGTTTATCTGCGGTTTAGTGGCTAGCATAACAGCTTTCTATATAAGTTCTAGGTTCAAAAATAGCCCTAGTACTTTTTAAAGGGGTATAAAAAACTTTTGGTTATGTCGTCCTTCGGAGGGGACGTAAAATGGTGGTCCCGAGCTGTGGGATGTCAGGCACTCGTTGTAAATCCCTATCCTAATTAAAGCTGGAAGGCAGAATAATATGAATAAACAAACATATTTGGATGAAGATTATTACTAAGCTTTGTGTAACTTGTTTTAAACATTGTTTAATATAATATCTGTTTTATAATATATGTTTTGATAACACCAGGGAGAATAAGAGAAATAAGTCAAAACCCAAAAAATGGCACTTTAGTAACTGTAGTAGTGTTTCAAAATTTAAATATCTGGTATGCCCATCACAAAATCTTTACGGACTAATTGATGTTCCATTTCTACTATTTCACACACAATTTTCGAGAAAAAAAATTAAAAGGATTAAGTTCAGTTTGAAACTTATATTTTGTTGAAAATAAGAACTCGACAATTTCACGATCACTTTACAAATATTAGCATTTTAGCATTAACACAAACACACTTTACCTTATATTAGCATTTTTCATATATAAGTGATTGAGAGTAAAAACCGAGAATCAAAACAATGTTTTGACCTTAAATTGATCAGTTTTATAATAAATTGTCCCCGACATTTATTTTTGACAGACTAAATTTCAATGTTTTTAGCGCAAAAGCTTTAAAATTTCACTTCAAAAGATTCAATTTGTAAAGATTAACTATATCGGATCCTTGTTAATAATATTTTATGTATAATTATGTCGAATCTTGTTCCTCTGGGTGCTTGGTTTCCTCATAGATTAGCCAGAAGTCTGCAAGGAGCGAACGCGGAACTTTTAAAAATCGATTAATATCGATAAGGACATCTTACGCGTGGTTTGTAGCGGACTTTCCTAGAAAAGGTAATTAACATTATCAGAAACCAATAAATAAACGGTACCGGTTTTAATGGACGTAAGCAAGAGGCGGATCTCCGATAGGACACTCCTAGGTTAAGGCCCAATGCTTCCACGATATGTCAGTTTGTTAGATTTATTATAATGCTATATATAGCAAGCATTGGGTGCGGCAGAGCTATCTATAGGCGACCTTGGGAAAAACCGCAAACTGATTGACAGCGCGATCTGGAATTGAAAAAAAAAACATCGGTTCAAAACTTAAGTGGAAACCAGTAACTGAACATTCAAATATTTGGAACTTGAATGTAGAAGTATGCCTTAAATAAAAATACACCGATCAGCTGATTAAAATAAACATATGTCTTTTCCTCTATGCGATATATATTGTTTTTTGTTTCATATCATTCGAGAACAGAAATCAAGCAATCGGACACTGTAAAAAACAACTTTCGGGCTGTTAAAGGTTTGCGCATGGAGAGAAACATTTGTAAAAGACATTTGTGAAGCTTGGAACACGGGCATTAAAGATCCGTTATCATATTAGATGATTGGAAGTTAGGAAGAATGTAAATTAATTATTAGCTTTGGGGTCACCTGTGGAGTAATGGCTAACATAACAGCCTTCTATAGCCAAGGTCGCAGTTTCAAACCTAGCATAAGAACCATAGGATTTTTAATCGGAGTAACAAATCCTTAGCTATGCCGCTCTTCGGAGGAGGCGTAAAAAGGAGGTCCCAAGCCTGAGCGATTATCCACTGTAGCATGAAGTGACATAAAATGATTAAACAAACAATTATTAGTTTTGTTTCAACACAAGCTTTGACAATGAGAAGTCATGCGCATTTATTTCATATAGGCGTTCATACTTTAAATTCTCATTAATAGTGATTGATGACTACGTGCGTAGAAATGTACAAGCAAGCATTCTTGCACCTATGTTTACGGAAGGGATCGCCTTCCATGTGTTAGCCGTAAATATCGATAGGGCAGAAACACTTGTCATATGTCGCGGTAATAATTCCACTGGAAAAAACAAACAAATACATAATCGAAACAAACATTCCATGCGTCAAGAGAAAGAAAACAGGAAATCCTACTGCATATGTAATGACGTAATGTAACCCTTTTATATAAAACTAAGGTAGGTCATGCCATATCTTCTAATGCGGATATAGTTCCAATCATGTTTTCCTTAGAATGGTTGAAAGTATAATACTGTACGATCCTGAGACTTGCATACAGTACTAGACTACTGTTCCTCGTACTACTGTTTTTCGTAATCATAATCACACATCCAGCCTCTGCAAAGTATTGAATCAAAGATGGTAAAAAAATCAGGGTGCTCAGCGCGTGATTTCGTGCGGATCATCTTTTACGGCTGTTGGTCTAAAAACAATACGAAGCTCTATATGCACTAAGCCCAATACTTTCTTGGGTTGTAGGTAGTGATGGGCAAATACTCAAAAAATTTGAGTACTGATTACTGTAATCAAATGATGCTCGCCGCTGATTACAAAATGTAATCAGCTTTCCTGCTGATTACGTTATATTTTCCTCTGTAATCAAAATGTTCGTACTTTTGAGTACTTGATTACTTGATTACTTTTTTATATGAGGTGGCCAGAATAGAGTATATTACATACATCTATTAAGTTAATTTATATTAATAATTTCTTTAAGCCATCTTTTTTTTCATATTGTCGATTATTTTAAACTTTTCGTTAAAAAATGTATAAGGGTAATTTATTATTATTAAGATGGTGGGTTTATAGATTATTGTAAACTCTTCAGATAAAATCGATATAGGGGCCTATTATTATGTTTTTTTACACTAGAAATTTCATTTTAACTTTTTCGTATTTACTGGATAATAGGCTCAGTAGCTGGGTTGCCAATGGTTCGTTACCGATTATAATATTAATTTTAATCGCGCTCGCTCAAATATGGGTTTATTATAACTTTTTCGTATTTATTGGATACTAGACTAAGCAGCTGCATTCCCAAAGGTTCGTTTCCGATTATACTATTAATTTTAATCGCGCTCGCTCAAATATGGGTTTATTATAACTTTTTCGTATTTATTGGATACTAGGATCAGTAGCTGCGTTCCCAAAGGTTCGTTACCGACTAAACTATTAATTTTAATCGCGCTCGCTCAAATATGGGTTTATTATAACTTTTTCGTATTTATTCGATACTAGGATCAGTAGTTGCGTTCCCAAAGGTTCGTTACCGACTAAACTATTAATTTTAATCGCGCTCGCTCAAATATGGGTTTATTAAAACTTTTTCGTATTTATTGGATACTAGGCTCAGTAGCTGCGTTATGGGGCGTTCTATCCTGACCATTCTATTAATTATTCGTGTGCTCGCTCCAATATGGGTTTATTGTAATTGTTTCGTATTTATCTGATACTAGACTAAATAGCTGCGTTACCAACGGTTCTTATGATTATCACACTTAATTTTAACATTTCTCTTTCCAGAATTTATTGATTTTAGTACTAATTTCTGTATTTTGTTTTCGGTTTGGCTGATAAACGTTTTATTGGTTTTAAGTTTGTTCGGATAAAAATTGATTTGTTTTGACTTCTTCGAGTTTCTTTTCTATGTTAATTTCTGTATTGGGTTTTGGGGGGTTAAGTTAGTGAATGTGTTAATGTTTTTTTAGTCAATTGGACTAATGTATGTTTATTTCGTGTTTTTTGTTACTTTTCATCAATTGGGATACCGCTATTCCTTTTCATCAATATAGAAATTTATCTATTTGTTTAATATTTTGGAGTTTGATAAAAATCAGCTGAACAGAACAATTTTATACGCCTATTTTTATTTGATGAAAAAAATTCAAACAAAATCTACTCTAAAGCAACCGACTGAAATCATTAATAACCTTGACAAAATCCTTTAAAAAGTAAATATATTTTCAAGTATAAAAAAAATACGAACATGTTAAAAAAAACCTCTGCATGAGTTAGCGCAATTAAAATTAAAAGTATAATCTGTAACGAGCCCCTGGTTACGCAGCGACTGAGCCTAATAGCGAATAAATACGAAAAAGTTATAATAAACCCATATTGGAGCGAGCACACGAATAATTAATAGAATGGTGGGGTTAGAACCCCCCATAACGCAACAGCTGAGCCTAAGAGCGAATAAATATGAAAAAGTTATAATAAACCAATATTTGAGCGAGCGCGATTAAAATTAATAGTTAAGTCGGTAACGAACCTTTGGGAACGCAACTACTGATCCTAGTATCCAATAAATACGAAAAAGTTATAATAAACCCATATATGAGCGAGCGCGATTAAAATTAATAGTATAATCGGAAACGAACCTTTGGGAACGCAGCTACTTAGTCTAGTATCCAATAAATACGAAAAAGTTATAATAAACCCATATTTGAGCGAGCGCGATTAAAATTAATAGTATAATCGGTAACGAACCTTTGGGAACGCAGCTACTCACCCTAGTAACCAATAAATACGAAAAAGTTATAATAAACCCATATTTGAGCGAGCGCGATTAAAATTAATAGTATAATCGGTAACGAACCTTTGGGAACGCAGCTACTCACCCTAGTAACCAATAAATACGAAAAAGTTATAATAAACCCATATTTGAGCGAGCGCGATTAAAATTAATAGTATAATCGGTAACGAACCTTTGGGAACGCAGCTACTCACCCTAGTAACCAATAAATACGAAAAAGTTATAATAAACCCATATTTGAGCGAGCGCGATTAAAATTAATAGTATAATCGGAAACGAACCTTTGGGAACGCAGCTGCTTAGTCTAGTATCCAATACATACGAAAAAGTTATAATAAACCCATATTTGAGCGAGCGCGATTAAAATTAATATTATAAGCGGTAACGAACCATTGGCAACCCAGCTACTGAGCCTATTATCCAGTAAATACGAAAAAGTTAAAATGAAATTCCAAGTGTAAAAAAACATAATAATAGGCCCCGATATCGATTTTATCTGAAGAGTTTACAATAATCTATAAACCCACCATCTTAATAATAATAAATTACCCTTATACATTTTTTAACGAAAAGTTTAAAATAATCGACAATATGAAAAAAAAGATGGCTTAAAGAAATTATTAATATAAATTAACTTAATAGATGTATGTAATATACTCTATTCTGGCCACCTCATATAAAAAAGTAATCAAGTACTCAAGTAATCAAGTACTCAAAAGTACGAACATTTTGATTACAGAGGAAAATATAACGTAATCAGCAGGAAAGCTGATTACATTTTGTAATCAGCGGCGAGCATCATTTGATTACAGTAATCAGTACTCATATTTTATGAGTATTTGCCCATCACTAGTTGTAGGGGCACAAGTTTTTTTTTTTTTTTTTTTTTTTTTTTTTTTTTTTTTTTTAAACACAATTCATTTAATATATAATAAATACATCCAATTCGATTTTCTAAAATCGATTAAATGATCTTGAGGATAACGCAAGAAAAGCTAGTTTTCTGGAAGAGATATACACAAGTTTCATGGATGGTTTATGGCAGGCCTCAGAAACTTTTGAATAAGTAAAAAGGGACATCCTGGAAGTGATGGAAGAGAGGATATTGATGAAACTTATCAATTGGTCTAATACCGAAATTTAGAAGATGCTGGAGATAGAAGGAGTATAGAATGACGGAAGAGGAGACGATTTACTGAGAGGAATGCAGAAGTGATAGAAATAATTTAAATTAAGGGGGTTTTCTGAGAAATTAAGAATCGAGTTTTGGGATTTAAGGATCAGTTCATAAGCTGACATATACATATGAATAAGATGTAATGTATTTCTCAGACACCTTAGCCTAATCACTATTGTAATATTATTTTTAAATTCTTGTGTACAAAATGGAAGAATAGAACTTGCACGATCCTGTACGGCGGTGACAACATTAACTATGTTAACTTCCCTCTTTACCAATAAAGTATGTTCATAAGTTTATGTGCTTACACCAACTTTATATTAACTTGTACGATTTATATTATTGCATATAAACTTTTCTAAAATCTTGTGCTTTCCAAAGGTATGTTATACATCTATATAACTACTTATAGTTCAGGAATAATTTTTTGACGAGTTGGTTAAGGAAAATTTATTTTTCCTGTTTAAATAAAAGCTAAATTGCAATGTATTTTACTTTTGGACCTCTAGGAAAGACTGCCCTTAATTATAGTGAAAACCGTATCAAAATCGGTCTTGTGGTTTAGAAGGAGTCAGCGGAAACCAAAAATGCGTTATCATCTTATACATAGAGAGATGATCATAAGCTTAAAGAACACTCCATATGAAAACTCCAAATTTTATCGCAGTGATTGGAAAAGTATGTTTTTCAAAAGAATCAAATTACTGCACAGGGTTTTTGAGCATTAGAAGTTGAGTTGTTTTCTAAAAAAGTTAGCTTCGCTACTCGTCCCTACGAAATTAACAACTATATTTAGTAATACGTCAATGAAATATGATTAAAGATAAAATAACTTCAAACAAACGTATAGAAAAATTGTTCTCACGAGAATAATTCTTCTATTATTCAATTATTGAATAATTCTTCGATTCAATTATTCTAGAGAATAACTAGTCGTCTTCTTTTCACACAACTTGGAGGATTATCAGGAATCGAAAAGAAGAATTGAAACAAATAGGTTAGAGTGGGAATATAGTTTGTTATGGTAGGAATGATAACTGATTCAGGTCAAGTCGGAAATATATGCAACTTTAAAGTCATTATTGGTTAGTTTATTGTTGGAAAAGTGAGAAGCATTGAGGGTTTTGAATTGAAAGGATACGAGAAGAATTTGTTGGTTTAGTTGAACCCAAAAGCTCAACTCCTTAAGCCCAGATTGGCCTTAATTAAGATAGTCAGGTAAATGAACCTTTTTAAGTTAAATGGAACATTTGCGAGTTTGTCTAGTAAGTTTTAAAGTAGTCAAAAATCCTTTCGGATAATACTTAATTACGAACAAGCTGCACAACGTGTTTACTTTTAAGTGGTATTTACAGAAATCCTTATTTACTTTAAATAGGACGAACTATTCTCACGGTTGATAAAACTTTCAAAAAACGTCTTAGCGATAGTAATAAAATAAAATAAAATACGCAGACATATTTGCTTGTCGACGTGGTAATTAAAAGGCGATATAAACTTTCACAAGGCATACAAATGTTTATTTAATTGTAATTTAAAAAACCATTAATAATAACTAGCATAATAAACCTCAAGTGTCAATTTAATTGAGTGGAATTCTTTATAAAAATATTTTTTATATCTTTAATTTTACATATAGTTTTTTATTTTTTTGCAATTATCTTTAATTAGATGGGAAGTTAGTCAGAGAAGGGTGAGTAAGGAATTTATTAATAATTCAAACTCGTTTAATATATAGTCTTTATAAGTTTTAGGTTGAAACGTTCCACAATTGGAGGATTTTGAGATCATTGATAGATAATGTGCAAAGTCAGTATGTTTTTTTTTTTTGTATACTTAATTATCTTATCAGAAAATAATAAAGTACTTTTAAAAAATACTATATCCCTGCAACCCACATTGAGTCTTAGGTTCAGTACGTGCTAGGACGCGATTAGGAAGAGATTTGTTTTTAGGAGGTCAAGGATACAAGTTTTCTAGTCCTTAAGTATAACAAAGCTACCCATGACCAGAATGTCCATGAGAAATTCAAGAGCGTTTGAGGAGACAGATTTTTTTTTTTTTTTTTTTTTTTTTTATGTAGTTCATATTGCTACATTGGTAATAATTATAATCCAATTAATTTTAAAAATGTTAAAATTATAACACAGTGGTCTATTATTTCCAAATAACTATATTAGAGCATAACTGTTTATATAGCTTATTATCTTTTCGATTTTTCTCTATCTTAAATAACCGAGTTTTTGTGGAATCACATCTATTATAATTTTTTACTTGAATATATGGATCATTTTCTTTTCTTTTCTTTTTTTTACAATTATTCGCATTTTTTTGGTTAAAAAACAACAATAAATTTTTTTCTATCTTCAAAAATAACCGAGTTACGGGTTTATTCATGGGTAAAATTTCAATTTTTTTCTTTTCTTTTTTTATGATTATTCGCGTTTTTTTTTTTAGTTAAAAACATTAATAATTTGTTTCTCCATCTTCAAAAGTAATTGAGTTATTGAATTAAATCATTTTTAATCGGTCGCCATTTTAAAAATAACCAGTTGATTCTACGCATTTTGAAACGTAAGCTCTCAAATTTTGAGCAGGAGTAATTTTTGTTTGTTTTTTTGGATTGATTGCAAAGGTTGATTATTGAAAAGCAATAAACCAAAATCTATGAATGACATAAAATTGAATAAAAATGAAAAATATTTTTAAAAACGCTGCAAGTTATTATTTATTTTCAAATATTTATATTAGGGTATAACTATTTATATAGCTGTTTATAGGCAATTCACTAATATGAAAAGAAATTAATAATTCAAAGGAAATTGGAATATTACCGCTGCTATTCATCTCGAAAATCTTCTTGATTTTTCTTCATCTTTAATAATTACCGAGATTTGGTGGAATTACATCTATTATAATTTGTGACTTGAATATATAGATAAACTTTTTTTTTCTGTTTATCGCTCTTCACTCTATTCTAAAACTGTAAACACATTTTTCTCTATATTCAGAAATAATTGAGCCATGGGCATATTTATGGGTAAAATTTAAATTTTTTCCTTTTTTTCCCTTTTTTATAATTTGCGGTTTTTTTGTTTTAAAAAAATAATAAAGTTTTAGGTCCAGTAGATCCAGGAAAAATGGATTTTCTTTTATTTGTTATTCGGGCTCTTGGTATCTTGAAACGTAAGCCCTCAAAATTTTTGTTTTAAAAAATATCTTGTTACTTACTAGTTTCTAGGTACTTTCATAGAATCAATTCGATCAGATATACGATGACTTTTTCTTAACGAATTGCAGACTTCTGATGCATTCATAGAAATTATTACGGAATGCTTAATATGAGATAAATATATTCAATTCGATTATGATTAGGCCTTTAGCGTATAAAATCGATTCTTTATTTCCTGTTGGGATTCAATTATTACAGGTTTCTTCAAGCCCGTTATGCGGCGAATGCTCAGTCAACATCTGACAACCTTTTCATCCGTAATTGCCAGCAATTTACTTTAGATTTTTTCTTCGTTTTTTTTCTAGAGCAGTTGATACAGTTTTTTTTTTATTTAAACGGATCTCTTTGGATTGTGTTGATCCGGGTAATTATGAGTTTTTTATCTGGTAAAAATATTATAAGTAAAAGCGTTAATCACTTAAAATTCGCAATAGTTTTGGAAAAAAACAAAGCAAAACTGAATTAAGTCAAACTGTATTTTTTTAAAAGTTAAATGTCTCATAAAATATTACACCAGATCAGCGGATTAAAATAAATATAATTGTTATGTTTTTTTCCGGATATTTAACATTTAAGATTTTTAAAATCCTATTTTTTTTTCTATTTTGTTCAGCTGAACAAATAATAAATGTTAAAATATCTAACACGTAGTAAATACTGAGAGAGAATAGAAATGCTGAGTAAGATATAGCAAGAGAACGCCCACACTGCTAATAAAATCTATTCCTACTCTATGTGGGCGTCGTTTACACCTTACTAACACTATCAACCTCTAATACAGACATTAGCATATACATTAAGTTCTGTCATAACATATTAAACAGATTGTCAACCACTATTTGCATGTTTGTACAATATTATGGCTTGTCTAGCAAAGTTTATTAGATCATGATACATAACTAAATGTACCGGATTCGGTAAGCTCAATATAATATGGTAGAGTCAGTTGGTCATAAACGATACCAGAATCAAGGGAATTGTAGTGGCATAGAATTATTATCATTGACGCCAATAAATTATAAGTGTCAAATTCTTAGACAGTGTCGTCAGGAATGTGAATTTTTTTTAAAATGTGGTTTAGGAAAAGACTAAATTGTGGGTTATGGTTTTTCCAAATATCGGTAGAAACTTCTGTTTACTAACTTTATATGACATTAATAAAGCCAAAATTTTTCCCACACTATATTCTGCTGTAAAATAATTCCTTAGCGCTTTTAAATATTACAATTTAATCCTCTCTGTGTATATAAAAACATGTTTACTTGGTCAATAATGTTTACATATTCTAAAAAAGGATTAGTTTAGGCGTTTTTATACGTCAGTTTTATCCAAGATTCGATATATTTAAGTAGTATTTTGCTTGCTCAAAATGAAAGAATTCTCAAAACATTTCAAGTGTTTATGGCGATGATGCCTTAGGAGAAAGAAATTTTGACTTGGAAGACGCAAAACGCTTCTATTATTAATAAAAGTACTATAAGTCCTTTTTTTTTCAATTGAGTGAAAAACACACCCGTTATCACACCATCGATATCTACTAACTATTTCCTATTTAGGAACTCTTTTGAGCTAAATCTGATTTTGTAAAATTCTAGTTTTCAGTATGAAAAACTTTTTTTTTTTTTTTTTTACTTTTCAATCTTCATCCGCATCTATCTATAAGCTTGCAATATTCTAGATAGGTAAGAAACATCAATAAAAAGATACGGTCAAACGAACTTATAAAATACACTGCACACAAATTTCAAATGATGATAGACTGAATGAATGTTCCTTGTCTTGTTTGCTTAATTAACGTCACTTTGTGATTACTGTGGCTTATCGGATGATAATTTCCTGACATCTCAAAGGCATTAGACTACCTTTTTACGTCCCCTCCAAAGAACGGCATCATTAAGGATCTTTTACTCCCGTTAAAAAATCCTAGAACAATCTGCTTGTTTTGAACTCGCGAAATAGGGCATAGAAGGCAAGCCACTACATTACAGATGAGCCTATTCCTAGTGTTAATCATGACTGAACCTGCAAGGTGTTTCGAACAAGGGGTTACGAATACATTGAACCTCAACACGCTGCCTGGGTTCTGATTGACCCTACCTCACCTGTTAAAGGGCACATATATATTAATTATATACACATAATTATTTATATAATTATATATTGGGGTTATTATTAAGGCGTGGCAGCCGTTAATAAGGCCAAGGCCCCGACGGACTGGATTCTCAAAGCCGAATTTCGGCTAATTCTTATCTACTTTCTCGGAGGAAGTTTCCTCAGGCCGCATTACCCTATTTCGGCACTATCCTATCATAGCCGCCGTTTCCTGCCCATTGTCGACTCTTGATAACAGTCTTGATCGGCTAAAGGGGGATTCAGGAGAAACTATTGGAATCGCCTAGCTCAGTATGGACGTACGCGGCGAAAGCCTCAAGTCTTGTTTATATCAAAAGCGATGATAGATGGTCGGTAGTAGAAGTCAATTAGGAGGTATCATTTTAAAGAGGAAGTCTTAATTTTGAGCTAAATAATAATTTCTGTTGAATGTTAAACCATCATGAGTTTGACAAATAAACAACAAACGAAAGTAGCGCTCACGAAACCACAGGAATGTAGGAGGTTACACGGCGCGGAATCAAGAAGTTTGTCCTCTGTCAGTATAATTGAGTTGATAGCATAGCAGCTACTCTAATGGACGAGTAAGGTTGTTGGGATCAGTGAAGAACAAATTCAGCAAAGGTTGGTATCCCCTGAACCGACTGGTAGACCTCCGAGAAGTAGGCCGAGGCGTCGATGGGAGGATTGTGTTAAGTCTGATCTCGGGGGCTTGGGCTTGAACGGTGATCATTGGACGAATCTGTGAAGGAAATGAAGTGGTATCGGCATCGAACCTTAGGGTTCATTAAGCCTAATATTATTAAGAACAAAAGCGTGGTTTAAAAATGTTTTTATATCAAGTACATATAAAATTGTAAAAATATAGAGTTGATTAATTTTTGGTTAATTATTTTCAATAATGAACCTTTGTAATAGACCAAACAAATAATGAAATGTTTACCTTCCTCCCCTGAAAGTTTGAGGGCTTACGTTTCAAGATACGTAGAACCCGAATAACGAATTTAAAAAAATCGTTCTTCCGCCATCCACGGCATTTCTCCGAAACTACTTGACCAATTTTTTTTAATTTGCCACAAAAATACTACGGTATGCAACATTGATCCTAACACCTAACACGTTCATATCAGCTGGTTAGTTTTAAAATAACGGCTGATTAAAAGGATTTTATTCAATAACTCAGTAATTTTTGAAGATGGAAAAAAAGTATTAATGTTTTTTAACCAAAAAAACGCGAATAACTTTATAAAAGGGAAAACTCAAAAGAAAAAAATTGAAATTTTTCACATAAATACGCTCGATTTAAATCCATAAAAATGGAAAGAAAATAAAAGGAAATAGTAACGCATTCCTGTATGAATGCTGTTGGTTGATTTATTATTTTCAATAATCAAGCTTTGTAATCGTCCAAAAAAAAAAAAAAAAAAAAAATTACTGCTGCACAAAATTTGAGAGTTAACGTTTCAAGATGCGTAGAATCCGAATAGAGAATAAAAAAAAATCGTTTCTTTTAATGAATAAATACCATTTGATAAATTATTAATAATTCTAGTGCCACTTAATAGAGAATTAAATTTTTGACCAAATGAAAAAAGAATCATTGAATTTGGTTAACAACTAGCTTAGATATTGCGTTTTGAAATCAGTGGTATTGTTATGATATGATGCTTTGAATTAGTGCTTTTCATATTACTTAATTGCATATCAACAGCCATATAAACAGTTATACCCTAATATTGTTATTTGGAAATAATAAACCATTGTGTAATAATTTGCAGCGTTTTTTTCATGTTATACTTGTCAATTACAGAATTTTTGTGGATTTCATTTTTATTCGAAAATTAACTCAAGATTATGAATTCGTACTTCAAACTATGAAGGATCTCGAATCCAGTACATATAGAGATTGTTTCTAAACCAACGGCCGTGTTAGCAGAAGATTATGCTGATATCAAACTTAGCCACAAGATTTTTCACTGTATTAATTAATTATTTTTCACTACGTTAACAACTAAAAAACTTACGTTATCGTTTTCAGTAGATAAAAATATTCAGAACTGTAATAAGAAAAAAAAACTTCAAAATTATGCTCGGTGTTTAACAGCTCATTAAAAATCGCTAAAGATTTTAATGACAGGGCTGAACAGGTGGTCATTATATGCCAACCACATTCCAGTAGCCAGCTTAGCTACGCGCATGCGTTTACATAGTTCTCTTTTAACCCAGTTAGCAACTTTACAGAATTTAAGATATTTTCAAAAACATGTTTAACTTTGTAATTAATTATAGCTAATAAAACTAAGTTTTGTTGTCTACGAAATCTGAATATTGTAAATTAAAATACATGCATTACATTTTTCCTCGTTCCGACAGATCCATGATAAAAAAAAACAACAGGAATCGAACAGTTTTTTCTGACATAGCTTCTGAACTATCAGAGGGTTGACACGGACAGAAAACTAATAACATTCGCAAACGTTGGGACAGACCCAAGAAACTTGATCAATCAAAGTTCGATCAAACGCAGAAATATAACGAGAATCGGTAAGAAAATGAGAATTCAGAAAAAAAGCTTGTCAAGTAATACTAAAACATTTGATGGCTTAGTTTAATCAAAAAGGCATTGGTATTGAATTTGTATAAACATAATAACCAGTAAAAACATAATTCAAATGCTGAATTCCAATATGTGCTATATCTATTTTAGGAAATTTCACAAGAAACAGAAACAACTCATTAAATTGATTAAAATTTAATTAATTTATTATTGTATTAAAGCCTGGCGACTGAGCGTGATCTCGGACTAATTACCTTCTTGCGCGGCCGTTGGCCTAGAAACAGTGTATATATATGTATATATGATTAAACAATTTATGATTTTAGTGTGACCCTTGCATTACGGGTATAAGCGCCTTCAAGACCAATGACTTAACATCTTAGATAAAAGGATTTGGTTTTGTTTTATTATTATGCAGACAATATTTACCAATATTCAATTTTTAAACTATAGAAAAAAAAGTAAAACCCAAATTTTACTCTCTTTATTAAAAGCAAAAAGGAATTTATTAGTAAAAACAGAAAACAGAATACCGTGTAAAAACAGAACAAAGACTTGTTCTTGGATGGGTGGATTTAGCAGACACCAAACAGCCACTTTATATTTTTAATTCATCTTATCTAAAAACATATATTTTTCTTGCTACGTTTCGGAGTCCTCCGTGATCAAGGTATGTTTCTTTTATGATTTTTTAAAAATTTATTTATAAGACATATATAAAAATTATAATTGATTATCTTAATAAATATTAATATAATTTATAAATTTAAGACTCCTCAAATATATGTTAATTTAGTTAATTTAACAATAAATTAATATAAGAATAATTCCAAGTCAAAATATGTAGATACGCATGGTTTTTGTATTCTCTATTTCATTTGTACAATACATTTTTTTATTATATATAAATATATTTGTTTTAATAATCTTAGTTGTATATACATTTTATTATTATTTAATAATTTCATTGCTGTGTAAATACTGTATGAATGTTGTGTTTCATCACTATTATTATTAATGTCCAAGTTAGGACAGATTGTAATATTACTCAATAAAAATTGTTGTTAATTCAAAAAAACAAAAAACTTTGATTGCAAGTTATAATAAAAATACACTAAACATACACAATGCTGTACCAAAGTAGACCAGTCTCTTAAGTAATCACATAATAACACAAATTTATTCATAATAACGTAGTATATAAATACATTAATAAATGAAAGAAAAAATAAATATCAAAACTTCACCGATTTGAAAAAAAAAAAAATTATAATTACAATTTTTACAATGTTCGTTTATTCGTTTAACGTCACATTTATGCAATTGTGGCTAATCGGACAATATTACGGCGAGACCCCTAAATTTTGTTTGTCTAGGGATCGCAATAGCAATTAAAATAGGGATCTTTAACTAGTACCTAACATCAAACAGGCTACGGACTACCATTTTACCTCCTTTAAAATATTCTAAATACATCTGCTGGGTTTGAACCAGTGATATTGAGCCTATGCTAGGTTGTTAAGCTAGCACCACAAGTGTGCCCATTTGTAAATATGTATTTTTATTAAGGATTTGTTTTATTTATTACAAAATTATTATTATACGATTTTTTTTTTTTTTACGATATTGTCATTAGAAGTTGAATTAATGATTTAAAGGAACCACTTGGTTTAATGAATAGAAAACTAGAATACTGTGTTTTATTAAATTAATAATATTAAATCTAAAAGGAATACAGGTTTTAATTATTTTTTTTTTTTTTTATCTCGCCGTTTTCGGCTGCTTCAACAGTTACTGGACAGACGCACTAACCGCCTACTCAACTACAAAAGACTCATTTACATGTCAATTATAAGGTCACATTGCACTTAACGAGTTTGCCTTTAGGCTTTTTTTATTCCTGTATATAATCCTTACAAACCGAAATCCTCACCGCACCTTCCTTTATCAAAAATAAACCTACCTATTAAGCCCATACGATCCAGATTTGGCCCAAACTATTTACTATTTCATTCATAACAAACTCCATTCATACACTTTCTGATTAAAGCATATCGTTTGGAGTACTGTCAATGAATAAATTTAATGAATAGATATTTGTATTATAGCATTGTTTAATATTTGCATTAAAGTTGCTTGTTTTACTTTAACTTAACTTACCTATATATGAAATATATAGTAAGGGAAAGTATTGCGATCTTGAAAATTTTCGAATTCCAGTTTTCGACGGAAATACAATTTAATTTAGTTATATTATTTAATCTAAATCATATGTTTCCAACGAAAATGAATACAATTTTTATTAAAATCAACTTCAAATATTTTTCAAATTGAAGTATATTTAATAGTTTTTAAGAGTCAAGGTTAGTGAAAGTCGTGGTTTGCCCGCACCAGATTTTTTATCTAGGAGTTTCCATTGAACAAGGTTTCTTTAACCCAATCTGTTTGGATGGCTTCTTTCCATAATGTCCTATCTAAGGTCCATTCTTCGCATACACCATGACCCATTGGGGCCACCCATAGCGTAGTGGTTAGCATAACAGCTTTCTATGCCAAAGGTCGCAGGTTCAAACCCGGGGGGGGGGCCCTAGGATTTTTTAATGGGAGTAAAAAATCCTTAGTTATGCCGTCCTTCGGAGGGGACGTTAATAGGTGGTCCCGAGCCTGTGCGATGTCAGGTACTCTTTACAGATCCCTATCCTAATAAAACCTGGATAGACAAAATTTAGGACTCCCACTTTAGCATCGTACGATTAGCCATAGCAGCATAAAAGTGACGTTAAACGAATAAACCATGACCCATCATGGACTCCTCCCCTTCGGCATCCCAGGTTTTCTGTGGTCTTCCTCGTCTTCTTTTTCTTCAATTGTCCACAAGTATGCTTCTTTGGGCAATCTTTCTTGCAGCATTCTTTTCAATTGTCCATACCACTTCAGGCGTTTTTTTTTTTTTTTTTTTTTTTTTTTTTTTTCAATCCTCTCTACTTTTAACCTCCATATTGTCTCTGATGGCCGTATTCCTTACTTTGTCCATTCTTGATATTCCCACCCCACTAAAATTGATATATTTATTTTGATGTAGGTGCAAATATTAATAATGGAGAGGCTTGGTTTGCTGGATATTAATCTGTCATCTCAGGCGTGAGATGAACATGGTGTACGAAGAACCTCCTGTGGCACATCAATTATCTATAAAGAGGGTAGTTTGAAATTTGGGAGGAAACTGAAAGCTGGAAATGATTTTTATTCCTTATCACCTCATTGATAAAATTTCGCTATACAAGACTCTTCAGGAGTTGGCAGATTTTTTTTAGTAATTATTATCTTAATTCTGATATGTTTTACTATTACTCCAAAGCAATTCAGTCCTCCTTTCATCAACTGAAACACTACTGACAATAACAAGAGGACTTACAATAATAACAAATCTCAGAATAGGGATCACTTGTAGCTGGGTGGCTATCGTAACAGCCTCCCATGCCAAAGGTCACGGGTTCAAAACCGCAGGTGGTCCTAGGATTTTTTAATGGGAGTAAAAAATCCTTAGTTACGCCGTCCTTCGGAGGGGACGTTAAATGGTGGTCCCGAGCCTGTGCGATGTCAGGTACTCGTTAAAGATCCCTATCCTAATAAAACCTGGATAGGCAAAATTTAGGACTCCCACTTGTAGCATCGTCCGATTAACCATAGTAGCATAAAGTGACGTTAAATAAATAAACAAACAAACAAATCTCAGAATAAATATACATTATATATTTATCGATCTCATTGATATAATTCTACGCAATATATCGATTAATCATAATTACATAGAGATATAATTGAGCCTCTTTGTTCTCAAACTCAGAAGGGACTAGTTGAGCAAGGGAATGTAGAGGCCCAAGATCGACGGGCAGGACTGTAGAAGCGGCCCACTTTCTTCTTTCCCCGTCCCGTTATACCGTCCCGGGTGGGGTTCTTTCTTTCTCTATCTGTTGTGCAACCTGGGTCGCGACCTTTCCACGGCCGTCTTGATTTATAATAACTTAATGGATTTATGGCCCCATCAAGGAGGCAGGGGTGCATCACACCGTGTGCTAATGCCCAGGCGTTTAGAAAACAGCTGATCTGAGTCGGCAAAAAGGGATGTCGTAAAGGAATATATTTATATTTATTAGCTGTCCCATTGTCTTAGGGTATCTGATGAATTTACTGCATGGGTTCACAGCTGTAAGCAGTTTTATGTCGTGACGACTTTTATTTTATATTAAAATAAATATGTATATATATCTAATCACCAAATAATCTAATAAATAATATATTAATAATAATATATATATAATCACCAAAACGTCGACAATTGAGACGTTGGTTTCCAAAAGGTACTATATCCATTCTAGGAAATTTTACAGGGGGCGCGAAAATCACTATTTATTATATTATTAAATTAGCTAATTTGATTCTGTTAGCATTAAAATCTAGAATTGTTTTTTTAGTATATTAATAACATCATATTAAAGTTATGAAATGAGATGTTTTGGTATAATTTGAAACGAAAATAAATGTGTAATTAGTTCCTTTAGAAAATAATTATATTTATAAATTGCGTGGATAAAGGACTTAGGTGTACATTAGATAAAATCAAATAGGATATTTAGATACCTTTAAGTGATGAGAATACAAATATGTAAAAAAATCAATTTTGGAAAGTCCTTTAGTACCTTTTGGAAGTCAACGTCTCAATTGTACTGTTATAAATAAAATTCTTTCATATCATATATAAATTTTAAAGATCTTAACAAAACCTATCAATTATAAATTATATAAACATATAATACTACTAGGAGTCATCCGTGAAAAAGTGGTCAGCATAACAGCCTTCTGTACACAAGGTCACGAGTTGAAACCCGACAAATGGTCCTATATATATATTTTATATAATATATATATATATATATATATATATATATATATATATATATATATATATATATATATATATATATATATATATATATATATATATATATATATTTTATATATTAATATATATATATATATATATATATATAATATATATATATTATTTTTTTTTTTTTTTTTTTTTTTTTCAACCATGAAATTACTTCAAAAATCCTTGGTTATGGCGTCTTTTTCAGGGGACGTAAAATGGTGGTCTCGAACCTGTGCTATGTCAGGTACTCGTTAAAGATCACTATCTTAACTAAACCTGCATAGACAAAATTTAGGAATCCCACTATAGCCACAGTAGCATAAAAGTGATGTTAATTAATAAAGAATATAATTTTTCTAACGCGAAAAATGTATGAATGTCTATGCGAGTAATGAATGGACAAAAAATGGGTGGTTTTTTAAATATTTTTTATTATGAATATTTATGTGGAGCTGCGTGGTCGAGTGGGTAGAGCGCTAGTCTACTGTGCTCCGAGTCCTGGGTTCGAATCCCGGCTGTGGCGGAATATTATTTATTCTGCTATTTCAGCCGGGGGGCGATCCTGGGATATTATATATATATATATATCTTTAAACCATAAACTTAAACTTTTAAGGCACTGTGATAATATTTGTGTCTTGGTATTTTACAAAGTTATTTATATTTAAAAGAACTGATACCCCTGAATAAAATTAACATATACGTAAATCAAAATGATTTTTATAGGTATGTATACGTTTTACAGACAACATAACTTGCATGAATATAAACTAAACTCGCAATTATACCAACATCTGCTTCATACACTCTACTTATTTTATTTTAATATAAATATGAACAATATTATTATAGTTATGATCTCGTAAATTGGACATATAATGGATTTAGGTCATGTAAGGATGGTAAAATCAAAATATTCTACGATATTTTCCTTTAATATATTCTAAAATAATCAGAGGAAGATTAAAAGTTAGGCCCTAATTCGAATATTATTAGTAAGTAATATTTATTCTTTGTGAGCACGCGTAATTGTGAAAATTAAGTACAAAGCATATAAACAAAATAGAAAAATTTATGAGTTTGTTTATCGTGAGATAACGACGATTTTATTTTCTCGATGTTATTAAGGGCACTAAGAACTTTTCTAGCTAAATCGAAATCGAACTGCCCTCAGCCATCTTGCGATGAAATGTTGAATTTAAGAAAACAACAGACGTTTTGTTCGTTTTTCTAACAAAATAATCACTATCACATTAATTCCGATAATCGATCCTACTAATCACTGAGATAAGTTATATCGATTAAAACTCGATTAGTATGTTAGAAAGTGGGATTATAGCAGTTACATAAATAAAGTGATTCAACTGTAATTAGGCCATAGATGCTGCGATAAGGGATCAAGGTGTAGGCGTCTCGCGACCTTTAAGGTAATATTGTCCTAATATCGATTACGTAGGTCGAGTAATAATCAATTCACTTATTCGATTTCAAATAAGAACAAAGTACACGATGATAGTTGCTACGGAGAAGAAGAAAGGGATGACAGAGGAAAATGCCCTATGTGTTAACACTAAGAATTTTTTAAGAAATATATCATGATCATCAATTAAATGAAAGCTTGAAAAACTAAATAATTTTAACAAGTCAAAACCGAAATTGTGAAACACTAGCGGTATGAAAAAAAAATCAAATAAATAAAAAAGATATGCAAAGATTAATTTAAAAAAAAAACCTTAAAACTATCCATAGTGGTTTTGTACATAATAAGCGATCTTACTACATCTACTTGTTTCTTGTTTGCTTATTCATTAAACGTCACTTTATGCTACTGTGGCTAATCTGACGATGCTAAAGTGGGAGTCCTAAATTTTGCCTATCCAGGTTTAATCAGGATAGGATTCTTTAACGAGTACCTGACAATGTACAAGCTCTTAACTAACTTAACCAACCAACCAAGGACGGCTAACTAAGGATTCCTAGAACCATCTTCCATGCTAGCCCCTACACCACAAGTGACGCCTACAACTACTCCAGAGACATTCCAACTCTAACTAGATGATGTGATTCAGTCATTCAGAAACTATTATCCCTTTGGCTTGGTGATTTGTGAATTGCACTGACCAAGTAAAGGAGTGTAAAAGATACTGCGTTAGAGTGAGGTAGATCAGGTAATCGAAACAGAATACTAACCACATCCTTTCTAGAGAAAAAGTGAAAGAAGAAAACCATCCACTGTTGAAGAGTAAGATTAATCAATCTTCTACACAACTTAAAAATATTAAGAAAACAAAATACTGAAACCAAATAATTCCACCATAAAAGCAGCAAAACCTACAGATTACTTAACTACAAAACTTAGGCAACTGTGGTTAAGACTCCGACGTTCATTAAAGTCACTTAATGCTATTGTTACTATCTGGACGATGGTATAGTGGGCTTCTTAAGTTTTGCCCATTCAGGTTTAGTTAGGAAAGAATCTATAACGAGTGCCTGATACCGAACATGGACCACCAGTTTACGTTCCCTCCAACATACTCTATAACCAAGGATTTTTCACTCCCTCTGAAAAAGCTTAGGGCCATCTGCTGGGTTTGAACTCACTATCTTTGCTATATAATTTGACAACCTCCATTAATTTGTATCCACTTTATAGGGACGAGGAGAGCCTTTTATTTTATCAACGAGAGTATCTCCCGATCCCAGGATCGATCCAAGACTGATTTAGATGAATGAATAATTATCCTGCCACAGCCGTGTTCGAACTCAGGACCCAAGGAGTAATTATATAGCGCCCTATTCACTGAGCTATCCAACCACTTGGAGTTACATTAGCTCTATAATTTATTTTATAAATGAAATATAATATAATATTCTTGAAATCATTTAAATTTATCACAAAATGGCCGTAATAAAACCATTTATCTCCAAAATAACTTTCTAATTGAACAATGAATCAATATAGAAAATATCGATTGAGAAATATGATACATTTATATTTATTTGTTTTAAATCATAATAATTAATTAAGACTTAGGATTACCTATACTAATATTATAAAGCTGAAGAGTTTGTTTGTTTGTTTGGATAGCCCATTTATCGAGGAAGGCTATAGGCTATATAGCATCACATTGCGACCAATAGCAGCGAAGAATCAGTAGAAAATGTGTGGGAAAACGGGGAAAATTAACCTCGCATCCCAATGATTTTAAATGAAATACCTTTTAATTTTAAAATAATTCAATTTACCGCTGTTATCATTCGCTATGACAATTAATAAATCACAGAGGTCAACTTTTAAACTATTAGAAATCGATTTACGTCAAAACTGCTTTTCACACGGTCAACTATATGTCGCGTTGTCAAGATCGGGTTGCGGAGAAAATCAGTATGTTCTTCTGCCAAAATAAAATAAAACTAAAAATATCATTTGCGTACTTTAAAATGTATTCTTTTATAAACCCTCAGAGCAATATCTTTAAATATCTTGGCGAAGCTGTGGATCATTTCAGAACGATGGCAAAAGATATCGAAAATAAAATTTTAAATGGTAGAAGAACCATAGGTATCTTGAATGGTGTTCTCTTGAGCACACAGGAGTCGCTTCTTGCAAAAACAAAAAAATTACCTTTCCTTCCTCTTAGGAACCACTTTATATGAGGCAGAAACATGGACAGTGCTAAAAGGAGATTGTTGGCTCTGGAGATGGACTTTTGGAGAAGGGCCTACAGTATATCCAGAATGCGAAGAATCCCAAATGTGGAGATAAGAAAAAAGTAGAGGCTGAGCTTAACATCTTGAATTAAATATCAAAGAAGAGACTCAAGTGGTACTGCCATATCATGAGGATAAACAAGACACAGCAGTAGAAGTACTCCCAGCAGAAGAAGCGAAGACGATGAAGACCCCGCAAAACGTGGATGGAGAGTGTGAAGGAGGCCATGGCGGTCAGACGTTTGATGGAGAGGAGGACTGCAGGGGTAAGAAGCACTGGCGTTCAGAGATACTAAGTTTCGGAATGTGACGCAAGTTGCTGAACCCGAGAAAAAAAAAAAAATTCTAAATCCCGGTCATAATAGAAATTGATGCGGACAAAGTCGCGAGCAACAGCGAGTTTTTATTATATTCCAAGATGGTATAAATGCGATTGGAAGTCACAAACTAAGTATTTATAATCCTTATAGAATTGAATATAAAATAATAAATGTATTTGTCTTTTGAAAATTCCTCTTACAAATAGAGCCTGACTTGGCTATAGCCATATAGTGTATATTTACAACACATTTTGTAATATCTGTAATTATATACATATATATATATATATATATATATATATATATATATATATATATATATATATATAATATATAATTACATTAAGATATTATAAAACCGTTTAGATTTAAATTTCATACCAACCTTCGACACAATCGACACCCCGTGATTACGGCAATGCTAAAATGTAATGCTCCTGTAGAAAACTCATTACAGAAGCCCGGCGTGAGTTCATTTACAGTTTTGCTCATTAAAGATTGAAACAGCAGCGGCTAAACCGCTCAAGGACTCATGATGCCATTTATGCAAAGCTCGATGGCTCAGCGATTCTCAGGATAATAAGTGCACCAGTCTTTGAATAAACACAACGAATGGTTTTATATCTCCAACCTAACATTATTAGGTCTAAAACGTCATAAAACTGCACGATATATTTCGCTACTTCAATACTGAACGGATAATCTCTCTAAAGCCTCAATTGACTATGAAAAAATTTCGTTTCTCCAACTTAGGGCTTGGGTAGTTTCAAATAAAATTAAATCACAGGCCTAAGAGGACTATCAGGAATTGAAGAGGAAGTAAAGATCGAAACTAAGTGGTTTAGAGTAGGAATGTAGTGTGTCGTGGAAAGAGAGGTACCAGGTTCTGGCGAATCATCGAATCAAAATATGGAACATTAATGTCTTTATGCATCAAGTTATTAATTACAAAGGAAGAATCATTGAGTATTTTGTGATGGTTTAGTAGTCGCATTTAGTAGAGCTCAAGTTCCGTATCGGTCTTATTAAAGTCATCTTGAGGAGCCTTTTGTAGTTATGTGGAAGGTTTAAGTAAGTGTTGAATTTCGATCAGTTTCAGTCTTGTATGAACGTTTCAAGTAAGACGTTTATCCAGAACAAGTCCAATGTAAGGGAGTCATTCAACTGAGACAGGCGGAATAATATGTAAGGGTACTGTAGTGCAAGAAGTCGTATGTTTAAAGGTTATTGGTGGAATTTATTTTGATCCTCTGATTCCGACAGCATACTTCAAGGTTTCTGAATGTCGGCTTTAAGATTTTGGGAGGCAATGACTGGATCGTTGTCGACTGATAATACTCGAGAATCATCAGCATACGTAGAAAGGAAGGTGTTAGGATAGATCGGGATGTTTCAGTTTTAAATTTAAATAAATAAATTGTACTTGTTTAGGTTGTAGATTTACGCCTTTAGATTTTCGAAATTAAGGTTCTAAATAAAATTTATGGTCCAAAGAGGGATGAACCACTGAAGAATTTAGAAGATTATACAACGTGGAATTACGGAACTTGTATTCCGCCAGTATAACTAAAGTAGCATCGCGGCTTAGTGAAAAATGAATTCCTAATTTTTATTTATCGACTAGAAAGGCGCCTGAAGCTTCCCTTGGCCTGTTTACTGAATACTCCTACCATCCTCAATTCCTCAGGCACGGAGTCCTTCCACCTTCCCTTCGGTCTTCCACGTGGTTTGGCTCCATCCGGGGTCCCATCATATAATTTCCTTGCGGTTCTACCTCCATCCACCCTGATAACCTGTCTCAGCCATTTTAAGCGCTTAATTCCCATAAAAAAGAAACTCGGAGATCGTCGAAAAGTTTATAAATCAATTTGTTCTTTCTTAAGCAAAAGGTACCATTCTCTTTAACTTTCCCTATAATAAGCCTCAAAACTTTTCTTTCAAACCTGTCGATCTTTTCAGCTTTTGCGTAGGATCCAGGTTGCACTGGAATAGGCCAATACAGGTCGGATGAGTGTTTTGTATAAGAGTATAATCATTTTAGTACCCCTACATAGCAGCTTACTTCGGAGGAAACTTCTTAGGGCGAAATATGCTTTGTATGAAGTCGTAATAAAAATTTTATAATAGCTGAACTGACTGGTAGGCGTCCCAAAGTAGACCGAGATGTAAATAGGAGGATTTTATAATTGAATCGTATCGGCAAAGATGGGTTGTATCGAATCTTTGGGTTCATTAAGTGTAATATTATTAGGTTGCAAATACTTAATGCTATTCTTACCTCTCGAGATGCCAAGCACTGCGCAGGTACTGTGGACTTCAGATTTGAGCTGCTCCATCGCTAACGATAACATTGGTTCTATTTCCTCTTGCGGAAGGTCCATCCCGACTTCCTCTTCCATTGCGAACCCGGTGCCGAGCTCCCCAACGGGCACCGGGATGAGGTTGTACTTCCGTTGAAAGGAGGTGTCCTTGAGGACTTGCCTCAGGAGCTTGTGGTCCTCCTCCTCCTCCCAGGGCTCTTCCTTGACCGGAGGGGAAGCGGGGAGGAGGGACAGGTCGAAGGAGTCAGCCGCGAAGACGGCGCTGTAGTCCGGGGGACTTCCCCCAGGTACCAGCTGCGGCATCTGAAACACATGGTAAAAGAGACTTTAACGAAAGGCATTAACAAATGGACTTAATTATCTATATGTTTACGAGTAGGATATATTTAAAAAACAAGAAACATCAGTAAGATAATCTGGTGTATTCTGCCAAATATTTAGATTTCGGAATATTAAGAACTAAAGGAAGAGAGAAGCTTCTGATTACTTCTGGTAGTTCTTACTTCCTAACTTAGTTATTAGGGTTGCCCACTAAGAGTATTTACGCTACAAGTGACAATTTCACGAAAGAGAAAAACAAATACACCTACTCAATGAAAGGCCGATTAGTTAGGCGGCATGTAGCGAGACATTACGAGCGAAAAGCTAAGAGTTTGATTTTGTCGAGCTAGATGTATTTTCGGAGAAAAATTCTTAAAGTGGTTTTTAGAGGTGACATAACTTGTAAGTTAGTGTTACCGTCACTGGCACTAGACTGGCGCACGCTCAGCGGTCTGTGTATATACGTGTATGTCCACAAGCGATAGGATTTTATTTTTCTCGTTGGAATCACATATAATTTACGTATTGCTGAAATTAATAATGATTAAAACGTATGTAAACACTAACAGTTTTATGCCAATAATATAATATAAACATGGGAATTGGAGGAATATGTTTTACAGTTCAAGTCCCTGTTTTTTTCGCCTGCTTTTGTCGATTCCAAATATCATAACACATATTCTTCCGAATCCTATTCAAATTTTCCTCGAGCTATTCAGTTTCAATTGCTACATTGAATGCTAACTTTAGGAATTTAATTAATTGACTTTATTTTATTTTATATAAATGATTAACTTAAGAAAAAATCCTATTAACAGAGAAATTTGATAGCTTAAAAGAAACAGAGAAATATCAGCATGCTCCGAGAATGGACTGAAATAAATAATTATCTCAGCTTGTCATTAGAAATTCAAAAAGTGATGAAAACGAGATAAACTGAGATTGAATGGGAGAAAGAAAATATGTCTTTACAGATAAACTAAATGGAATCTTTTATTTCCAGTAAGAAGTTATGTGAAAATCGTGAAATGTTTTAAAGTTTGGATTTTATTGTGTTAATACCTGTTTTAACGATTAAGTATTTATCTGTCTGAGTCTGAGGTCTTTTCAACTCAGACGGAAAAAATTAAAACAATTACGCGACTTACAAGTACGATGATACTCTTACTCACGTTTAATACGTAAATGTGAAAAATGCTGTAGGATCTCTCTAGTACCATCACGACATTGAGCAAAATTTATAACGCCGCGAATTCCCTGAGGCGTATCGGCGTTTAATACCGAACCGGGGGGAGCTCTTGATTTATAAAACACTATATTATCTCAACCCTCATTGGCTGAAATAAATTTACGAGGATTTATAAAGGATATAATTCCCCGAAGTCCTTTTTAGGGAAGATGTTATCAAAGGATGCTCTCCTTTCCTTGTCTCGTAAAATGCAAGAAGCGTGAAATGCCAATTTCCACAGTACAGGAGTACCAGGAGTGTGTATACTGGGAAATATTTGCTATAAGTCTAGCGGTTAGAGGGTCGCTTATAGGGTGTGGGCTAGATTGATAGGTTATACTCTATATTAATTATCATGAGTTTAACAAGCATTCAACGGAAAGTATTATTAAGTGACTATGTGTATTTGAGACTTCTATTAACAACTAAATGAAAATAATTACCGAACGGTATCATTACTTTTTACACCAATAGAGTGAGTTTATACCGAAATAGTTAAAAAACCTACGATTTAAAAAAAAATTATAATGGATGGATAAAAACGATTTTTGTGTATATATTTTTTTTCAAATACTTAATAAGTACTGATTCAGATAAAATTATTTCAAATTGTTATGCATTACAATGAATTTTCACACTAATTTAATGAATTCCTTTTATTACTAGGCTTATATCCATCCTAAATGCAATATGACTTCATACGATTTTTCGGTATATGTTAAGTATGCAGTTTTCTAACTAGATTTAGCATGTATATACACACAATATATTTTACAATACTTAGCTATTTAAACTCACAGTAGCATAAAGAGACGTTAAATAAATAAACAAAACCATTAAATATCACATCAATGACATAATTATACATACAAATTGTTAGAAAAAAAAAAAAAAGTTACTGTGATATCTCAATCTTATCAATCTATCTTAAATATACAATTTCATTTTGTATGATTTTTTTTTTGTATATTTAGGTTAGTATATGTATTATTTGAATTGGCCTAAGCACAAACATAAACACAACATATTTTACGAGATCTAGCTATACGGATTCATAAAAACCTAAAAAAGGATTTCTTAAAAAAAAAAGTAAAATTCTTTCCCTTACTGATTTATTTTATAAGATGCTGGGAAAGTGAAAATTTTTAAAATTATTTATACTTTATAACCTCTTATAAAACAATATTATTCTTTATGCTTAATATTAGTAATATTTTCCGTTTATTTACGTAAGTTAGTTCTCAATGAGATTTATAATTATGCAACGAAAGAAGATTACAATTTTTTATATTTTAAAAACTCTAATGAAACAATATTTTTCTCTAGTCTTAATATTATTATTATTTTCACAATATTTTCCATCTATTTATTCAAGTTTAGATTTATTTTATTGTCTACTTTAGATAGGTGTCCTTGAGATTTATAAGTACGTAATCTAAAAAAATACGTCAAAAAATAATAAGGAAGAAACACCTTAATCACTCAGAATATTTTTTTAAAACACTCACTAAGGAATCCATGAATCTGAAACATTGAGAAGAGAGTTGTGATTCCATCGCTCAGAATGTTCTTCACTCTACAACGATTGTACCAAACTGAGTACCCGAAATGCTACACTAATATTATATAGGAAAGGGGAGATGAGAACTAACAAGAAGAAAAAACATGTAGAAATTGTTTCTTAGTGGAATTAACGTCAAAGCGATGAAGAAGTTGAGACATATGGCGTTCCTCATGGGAGACTTTTATATCCCACGTGAATTTCCCCAGCCGCGCGTACTCAAATAAAGAGTGTTATTAAATCTATCTACATGCAACAATTAATTTTATTACAGCGACAATTATATATTAATAGCATGTAGTGATAATAAATGTTATAAAAAATGATTTAATTGAAATACCATTGAATTACCATATTTTTTTACAGCACTTAATAAAAAAAAATATCTCTGGACATCTTGTCATTAAGTTCCGGGTTCAAACCCGGGTGTGTCAGGATAATTATTTATTTTGCTATTTCAGCCTTGGCCAGAATCTGGGTAGAATGATCCTTCGGGGTATTCAAAAACAACTGAGTTATGGGCGTATTTATGGGTATTTACTTTTATTTTTTATCTTTTTTTATAATTATTCGCGGTTTTTTGGTTAAAAAACACTAATAAATTTTTTTCCATCTTCGAAAATAATTAATAATTAATTAACAATTAATTAATAAAATAATAAGTTACAAGCGTATATATAGGCAAGATTTCATTTTTATTTCTTTTTTTTATCGCGCTTTACTGATTTTAAAACTCTACATATTATATTATTTTTAACTTTATATTATATAATTTTTTTTTCCTTTTTATAATTAATTGTGGTTTTTAGTTAGAAAAACACTACGAAAATTGTTCTCTATCTATAAAAGTAAGTGAGTTATTGAATTAAAACACTTTTAATCGGCTGCCATTTTAAAAATAACGAACTGATATCAACGTCTAGGAGTTGGGATCATCGTTGCAGGTTCTAGTATTTTTGTAGCGAATTTAAAAAAAAATTTGTTCTATAGTTTCGGAGAAATGCCTCGGATTTTTTTAATTCGCTATTCGGGTTCTACGTATCTTTTAACATAAATCCTCAAAATTTAAGGGGGTGAATTTTTTTTGTCGATTAGAAAGATGCATTATTGATAATAATAAACCAAAATTAAAAAAAAAAAAAGATAAAAAAAATTATATACTTTATGTAAAATTCTAGTCTTGCACCATTTAAGACCACGTAGTTCAGTATGGTGTGCAGCACTGCCAAGGATATTTTGCATATTATACTAGTTTGATAAAATCTCTTCAGAAGACAGCTGTACGTCGTGGATAGATGTCTATTGCGTTTTCTTTTTATTAATGTTTGTTACCGAAATTTATTTGCATCACTATTTTTTTTTATATGAAAAGTATCGAACTGTTTATTATATTTCATACCAGGCCAGATAAAGATCTATCTATATATGTAAGACGAAACGTCGACAAACAATAAAATAAGATGTCACATTTTAAACGAATCTTCACAAAACCTTAAAAATGTATTGGTCCGGTGAGGAAATTAGCTTTCCTTTGAGGACCTGCTTAATGTATCCCGCGTACTCCAGGACTGACCCATTCGACGAAGAAGTGGAAGACCCTTCAGGATGAGGATGACCGAAGACAGGAGAGGTTAAATAGAGCAAGCGGCCACAAGGGCATGTCCTACTAGAGAACCCCGCCTTCCTCTTTTTTCTTCTTCTTTCTAGGCGGATATTCCTGAGGTCTATGACCGTGCCGGGGTGAGGTGAAGGATCGTAAGTCTGCAAGGAGAGAGGAGTCTGCGGGTGTCGAAGGATAACCTCATAGTATGATCCGGACAGAATTCGAGAAACTATAGATTAGCATAAAATTTTGAGTATCCTGAAAAGATGTTAAAATTCAAAGTCGAGATCTTCTGGTTCTATAATTGGTGGCGAATCTTCAGATTATGCGGAGAAAATTCAAAAAATTAGGTTAGGGATTTTGTTTTGGAAGCAAAAGAACCCCTCTTAATATTTGCAATCTCCTGCAGTTCAAACCATCACTCCATTCACAATAAAGTATTCAAACTTCACGTAATTCTGCGAATTCGTTCATCGTCAACATTTGAAGGACAACCCGAGCGCTTTACGTCTTGCAAGTTAAAATGTTTGGTTCTGAACTGAGCAAACCACTTACGGACGATGTTTTCTCCTTAGGCATTATCGCCATACATAATGCAAACCGTCTGTGCAGTGGATTTTCCTTTCCAAAAATAAAAAATCATTAAATGACAAAAATGAATTTTGAGCGAGCAAAATACCACTTAAAGATAAGGAATCTCGGTTGAAACTGATGCATTAAAGCCCCTTAACTAGTCCTATTTTAGAATATGTAAACATCATGGATTTTATAAACACAGAGAGAATTAAATTGAAATATTGAAAAACGCTACGCACAACTCATGTACAATTATATTACGCAATGAAATATCATTAACTTTCCATAAACAAAAAAAAAAACTATGTTTACAAAACGAAGAAAGCATATTCCAATATCGGATCTGCCAGTCAGACAAAAAATAAGAATGAACGACCTTTTCACAGACAGATATGCAAAAAAAAAATATATCAAACCGAATTTGAAGAACCGGTTGTGGGTGTAGCGCCACACCCTTTCATCAAACATATCATTATTTGACAAATGGTCTGTAAACACGAAAATCATAACAGCAAACAATAACCATTAATATAAAAAATGGTACCCATGCTATAAAAAATATAAATGTGTGTGTCAAATAATATATTTCGTTTAGATACAATTAATGATTTCTCCTGCTTTTGTGTTTTATTATACAAGTTGGAATACCGTAGTTGTTAAAATTGAATCATTCTAACCAATTGTGAATAAGCAGACATGATTGACGAATCACTAAACTGACTTATAATATACTACATTTTGGTAGCGGATTCAAACTCGGCAGTAGGTCCTAGGAATTTTCAAAGAGAGTAAAATGGTGGTCCTGAGCCTGTCAGGTACTCGTTAAAGAATCCTATACTAACCTGGATAGGCAAACTTTATGACCCCCACTGTAGCATTGTACGATTAGCCACAGAAGCATAAAAGTGATGTTAAATGGATAAACAAACAAGTATATACATTTTTTTTTTTTAATGAAGAGTTGATAAAAGTCATTATTACTTGTTTATTATCGGTAATATCTATTAAAAAACAAAATGTTACAATCTAGTGGAATGTTGTTGATAAGTTTCCCCAAAAATAATCTTTAATCCAATGCCTCATTTCACGATTCCATTTGTTTTAATTGAACTGATCATCAGTAACCATTTTGAAACTAAAATAAAAAAATATCCTAATCAGCTGATCTAAGTACTGTTTACAAAACAGCTGTTTATACCCTAAAAATGTATGTATTTTAATTATAATTTAAAAAAATAAATAATCAATTGCAGATTTATGGAGAAACGTATAGGCGAAAAAATATAAAGAAAAACTAAACGATTGAGTCTTTAAAATATGGAATTAACCAAAAAACTTTATTTTAATTGAAAATGATATCCAATCAAGTAGATGCCTTAACTTAAATAACGACGCCTCTTATAAATAAAACTAAATATTTAAAATGTGTTATAGTTTTTTTTATATTGTAATAGAAATCTGAAATCGTGCATTAATGCAATACTAAAAATACGAATCCAATTTAGAAAGTGCATAAGTGAATGTACATAAGTAATACCAGTAATTACCATCAAATAAAAAATAAAAGAATAAAAGAAATAAAAGAATGTTATATAAAACATAGTATAGAAATATACAAATCAGACTAAAGAAGGATTTAATTTTGTCGATAAGTTCCATTTTTCTATGGAACTTCAGATTAATTTGGTATTGATCCAATTATTTATTCTATTTGTAATAATTTAAGAAAGTTTTAAAACAAAATTCAATATTTACTTAATACCTTTTGAAAATAATTTAAGTTATCAAATACATTTTTTAAATGACATGTTTATTTTTTAGATAGAAGAGGACGAGAGAATTTGATAAAGATAAGTAATCAGATTAAAAATAGGTCAAAATATCAATTATGTTAAAAATATTATTTACAGTACTTTTTTGAATCAGCTTATGAACTGTTGATCTAAGATAGTGTCAAAAAATACAATACCTATGTTTATTTAAGTTTGTTATTAATTAATAAAACATTGTATGATATACATACGTTATATCATTATATTATATATTAAATATTGTAATATTAAATTAAAATCGTCAAGAGTTAAAAATAATGAGCATCACAAATCGTGCTACAGCTGACAAATAACGCCATCAATGACGTCATAAGCTTTTTGTGTCATCGATTCCAAATTGCATGTTAAAATCGCCTTAAAAATAGCTTATGAGACAAATATATTGTTTTGTTTTATCTATTTTTAGCATGTTAATGAATCAAAACATCCGTTAATAGAATCATTTATCACTATGGATTCGTGGCAGAATTACCGTTCTTTCATTCAGACCTACAACTATATTTTTTAATGTTTTTTTCTAATGAAACATTAAAGTTCCTCGTCTTTTTTATCTTAATGCATGTAATAAGTTCTTTCAATTCGTCCAAATAGAGAACAATTAAACGTATAAGAGTAATACATATTTACATTTGTATTATTAAATATTTCGAATTATTATAATTGTTTCTATAAAAAATAACTCCTACAATTATATGTATTTTAAAAAGATGCTGAAATAGGTTTGATTTCATAACTAAAATTTTAGGATACAGTAAATAATAGACAAATTCATATACCTATACAACTATAGTAGTAAAAGGTTTGATTAGTCTCAGATAGGTTTGTTAGGTAACAAAAAATTAAATTTTTAATATATATAATTATTATCGTGCTGTTAAATTGATATAATTAGAAAATTAAAAGAAATATATAAAAAAATTCATTACATTATTAAATCTTATTAAAGTGAACTACAAAATTATTACAAACTATAATTAATAAATCTGTATTTGGATGAAAAAAAATATAACTAAACTTATACTTTGTAATTGAGGGTATATTTTTTAATAACATTTATTTATGGTCTAATCGATTGTTATCTTTTACGATGCTATATTTCACATTTTTGAATTTGTAAATAATGCAAGAATTAAGGGTGGTTGTCTAAAGTTGTGTTTAGAATTTTCAATATTTTTAATTGAATTAATTTATCAATTAATGTAGAAAATAATTAAAATTTTATATAAAAGGTTTGAATCATTATCGTACGTTTTTTAGTAGTGGATATAATAGTGATCAATTTAATGTGTCTACGATAAAGATATATTCGAATCACGTACACTATCAAGCCGGCATTAAATGTATATTGCAAGGCAAGGAGGTAATCAAAGATTGTTATCAGTTTCGGGGAAAAAACATAGAAGATTAAAAAAAAAAAAAGTGAAGACATCATTACGATAAGGAAAGGTTTTATTTCCTAGACAATTATTATTAGCGGGTAAACAAAGCCGCAGTGAGTTTAGAAGGAAAATTAGTCTTCAAAGACCACAGGAAAATTATGGGCAAAAAAAAAATACTGGTAATTACATATTTGAGAGTACAAGTTGGAATTACCTGGCATATCCTAGAGTAATCTCTTTGGTTCTGAGTAGTGAATGACTCGGAGGTATTTTGGCAGTTACATATCGGAGACTGAGCGCGAGGTGGTAGGATAGGAGTCTACAAGGACGGTGGAAAACCCCTCCCCCACCAGCTCAAACCTATATTTAGATGGCCTTTGCTAATGGGCTATGCCGAAAATATGCAGCGAGGTCGCGTCTGGAAGGGCAATGTCTTAGGGTGCGAAGGAGTCGAGGATCTGGTGTCCAAGGAAGGCCTACTGGATCAGTAAAAAGTTGGACTGAATCCATTATGGAGGACCAAAAACTACACACTTTATATCTATTATCAGCTAGGTTTATAGTTCCCATGTATATTATTTCCATTATTATAAAAAAATATCACACATTTATCTTAAGGCCTACCTCCTGGATTGAAAGAGTTGGGTAATACGTATGAAAAGTCCGTATACGAAAGCTAGCAACCTCACTAAAAATTAATTTAGTATAGCTGGTTTTTTTTAATATATGTATTTACTTATTAATGTTAATAAGGATTCGGACGTAGCCGTTGCTTTAATACTGCGCTTAACCTTTGTAAATGCGAAATATTAAATTTTTGGAAATTACTGCAAATATTTATTTGAACTAGCGAGGTCACGAATGGAAGGGAAGTGTATTACGGGGCGAAGAGTCGAAGATCTGGTATCCAAGGAAGGCCTAGCAACTGGATTGTTCAGCCCGAAGAGGTGTGTTGAATCCGCCCACAGGAGGACCATACAAACTACACAATATATAACTATCATGAGCTAGATATATAATTCTATATTTATTAAATTCTATTACAACAAAAAAGACCACACCTTTACTATATGGCTTGGTCAGCGAAAGAAGTGGTGGTTTATCCATCCACTGACTGTTCGGGAGGACCAAAAACTGCATAATATTGGGTCGTTATATATGGAATATGAAAGCAACCAATGTAACTAGTTATTTGATTTCAGTATGCGGCTTTCTGGAAGCTGGCAGATGTTGCGTTTACTACTGTGCTTCTCTCTGTACTTGCGAAAAATTACATTTACATTTTCGGAACATTTAATCAGTAAAGTCGTGTTTGAAAGAGGAAGGTCTTGCAGAGCGAAGAAGTCGAAGATCTGGTGTCAAAGGAAGGCCCAGTTCGTGGATTGGTAAGCCCAAAGATTAAGGGTTAATCCATCCACTGATCTGTCGGGAGGACCAAAAGCTGCACAATATTTATCTATCGTTTTCTGAGTATTTTCAACCTCATATTTATTAAGTCATTTCACAGATGATGTTAAAATACACTTTTTATTATTTCACCTGTAGATATATATTATCCAAGTTGATAAGCAGACCATGTTAGGCATGGAGAACAACAGTACTGAACAGCACACTCCATTAAATTAGGAGAATATTTTATGTGTGGCCATGTTGTTAATCAGTATTTTGTATTGTCCGTTAAACTGCTATGAAAAAGATCTGGAGTTTATATGAATAAAGAGAAAGTATATATTAGTCGATTGTTGGTTGTTTTTGTCGCTCTTGATTGTCAGTATCTAAGACCTTACTCTTTATTCCTAAAAACTAAAGATATCAAGTTTTAAAAGTTTTGACTGAAACTTTAGAGATTTTCTTTTGCTAAAACATTATTCTGGAAAGTCCGTATGGGTTTAACGTAAATATTTTTATATATTCAGTATCTGTTACGTTTTATTTTTGACAATTTGGATGAAAGGAAGTAGAATATTTTCACTCGTTTAGGTATTACTTTCACTTACTATATATAGTAAGGGGAACTATTGCGATCGTGAAAATTTTCGAATTCCAGTTTTCAACGGAAATACACGTTTTAGGGTCCCCTGAGTCCAAATAACCAAGTCCCGCAAAAAGGTCTCTGTGTGTGTGTGTGTGTGTGTCTGTCTGTCTGTGTGTGTGTGTGTGTGTGTGTGTGTGTGTATGTGTGTGTGTGTGTGTGTGGTAACTCCCGGGCAGAAACGGTAAGCCCTATGAAACTGAAATTTCATATTTAAGACAACTATACGCCCGAGACGTGACAAAACTTTTTTCATCAAAATGAGCTTACCAGAAGAGGCACTTTATACCATGCATTTTGCACCTTTTTTCTATTTTCTCGAAAACGGTTCCGACGATTTTAATTAAACTCGCTATATCGATGTGAAATTTAATGGGCTTTAATATCATGTAGGTTTTATTTGGATAAAAATGGTCTGACAGGGTTTCAATACCGATATTTTAAATTTTCTTTCCCTAAAGTACCTTTAATTTTGTAGATTCAATAATAATAACTAGATTATCTTGTTAACGCTGATGAAAAACAGGTAAATATATAAATTGAATAAATTCGATACCCGAATAAAGGAGAAAACAGAGAAATTTTTTTTTAATGCAATTTTTCGTTTTTGAACATAAGAGCAGTAATATACATGTATGATATACCGTTGGAAAGCTAAAGATTTTAGAAAAAATATCATCTCATACACAAGCTTTTAAAAGTTAATAGAGAGTGATGAAATGAACATAAAACTAACTGATTATTTTAGATTATAATATAATAGATTTTTTAATGAAACACATGTTTCTATAGAAATTTAATTTAATTGATTCCTTAATAGTTTCACGTATTTTTATCTTTAACTGTATTTTTAAAATCCTTTCATTGATTTTTAAAATGGAGGTAAGTGAAAGTCGTGTGTTGCCCGCACGAGATTTTTTTTTTCATGATGACATGTGGGCCCCATGTCATCTTTTCAACGATTGTTAGTCCTAATTAATGTACTGAGTCTTTTCGCTTGATTTATATTTTGCTTCCACCTTCTGAATTCTCTCGTTCTACACAACACTTCTAACTTAATTAGCTAAAAAACGTTTCAGAAATAGAGTTCCATACTATGATCTTAATAAGAAGAAATCTCATATATACTATGTATATATCGTGGTTGAAGAACTTGCTAAAAAGGTACAATACAACAACGGTAGGCCTTTTTCGTGCAGCAGTGGATAAAGTACGCATTGTCTTGATGATCGCCAACATCCGTAACGGATAGGCACCACAAGAAGATACTGCGTAGCACATGTCTTCAATATAACTTATTTACTTTAGATTTTTAATAAATATAATCTTTTTGCAAGGGAATAATTAGATATGAGGATAAGATCGCTATAAAATAAATTACTCTTCATCTTCAAATAATGAAAAAACCACACATTGGCCATGGAAGTCGGTATTCAGTGGATCTATGTGCTATTTTTTTATGATCGGTTTCTTTATAATCAGTGACTTCTGCGAGTAATCATCTAGTATCGTTTACAATATGCATTTATAAAAATAACCTCAAACATTTTAACGATTTTGCGAAACACTTTCAGTAATTTTGTAATTTTTTTTTTTTCAAAACCAATAAATTGACAACAACTAAGAATTAATAACCTCACGCCAATGAGAAGACATTTTCTCAGTCGCGTAAGATTATTTATTCATCTATTTATAATTTTGTCCCATCACTGAAATCACTATTAAATTGAAAAAATTGCACATTTTTATAAATGAATAATAAAAAGCACTAGATTAAAAGTTATATTTAAAACGTTTTCATATTTGTTTTTTTTTAAACTTCCAGTCATTTAATTGGATAATAAATGGTCCTTCTTCTATCCTTTGTTATTTCAACGGAATAAAAATCTGGGGTCACCTGTGGTGTAGTGGCTAGCATTAAAGCCTTCTATGCCCAAAGTCGCAGGGTCAAACTAGCCTGCTAACCCTAGGATTTTATAATGGGAGTAAAAAATCCTTCGTTATGCCGTCCTTCGGAGGGAACGTAAAAAAGTGTTACTAGCGTGTGCGGTGTTAGGCACTCGTTTAATATCCCTATCTTTATTAAGTCTTGATAAGACTCCTTTATTTATCTCCTAACTAGTTGTTACTTGCGACTTCGTCTGCGTCAATTTCTGTTATTATGATCGCTATTAAGAAGTTTTTTAAAGAATATATTTTAAAGTACTTCTGCTTAAATGACATTTTTAGTTTTATTTTATTTTGGCAGAAGAACATACCGATTTTCTACATAACCCGATCTTGACGTAATTTGATTCCTATGTGTTTAAATTTTTGCCCCTGTCATTTATTAATTGTTACGGCAAAAGATTAATAAATGGGAAATTGAATTATTTTAAAATTAAAATGGAATCATTGGGATGCGAGGTTAATTTTCTCCGTTTTTTTTTCCAGGTTTCCCACTGATTCTTCACTCCTATTGGTCGCAGCGTGATGTTATATAGCCTAAAGCCTTCCTCGATAAATGGACTATCCAACACAAAAAGAATTTTTCGAACCAGTAGTTTCTGAGATTAGCGCGTTCAAACAAACTCCTCAGCTTTATAATATTCTATAGATTTAGGACTCCTACTAAATCGTCCGATTACACACAATAGCAAATAAAATTATTTTAAACAAATATTCATCAATGTCTAGAATATGATGTGAACGGGATTGACAATATTTAAAAATGTATATTAATTATTTAACTTATGGTTTATTTAGAAAAATAAAAAAATGGTATTGTTATATTGTCAAGCCCAGGGTCAGACATTACCAGTTGGGAAATTCGCAGCGTCCACGCGCAAAATCTCACGGACAATGAGGATGCAGGGATTTCCAGTCTTGGGCTAGCCTCCACAAACCTCTGCGTCATTCTCATGCCTCTGTGTTCATTCAATTCAAAATCAACATCAACATCCCAACTCCATTCTGTTGAGCGACACTTGACTATCAGGTTATCCACGCATCGCCGTAATCGGCGCGGCGGCCCAGAACTATGCGGCGAGGCAGGTCTGTCAGCCTGCAGAGATTGCGATCTACGAAATAAATCAGGCGGGCCAGAAGGTTACTCCTTTCACCGCCGCCATCCGGGAATGGAGGTCTTCCGCGGTACAGCCGTCACGGAGTCTGACGAAGAGAATCCCGAATGGCAATGTGAATGGGGAATACAAGATGGGCTTTCCGTCTGACCATAGATGAATAATATTAACATTTATTTTTATTAACTATTTACTGCCGTGGACATAGAAATTTATTCACTCAATAAACCACATGTTATAAAAAATCTGGTGCGGGCAACACACCACTTTTACTTGCCGCCACTATTAAAATCTATTAAAGAATTTTCAAGTACAGTTAAAGACAAAAATGAGTGAAACTAATGAAGCATTAATTAAATTGATTTCTATAAAAAAATGTGTTTTATTAAAAATATTATTATCTAAAATAATCAGTTAATTTGATCGGCTTTTTATCACTCTTTATTAACTTTTACAAGCTTGTGTGTGTACTATTTTTTCTAAAATCTTTAGCTTTTCTACAGTATATTATACATCTATATTGCGGTTCTTATTTGGAAAAACAAAAAATTTCTTTTAAAAAATGTTGTTAGAGTGCTTCCAATGAGCTTCTCTACATATGTTTCATGCCTTTTTATATTTCATTCAAATTTACTTGTTGTATTACATGTTATACAGTTGTAAATTCCAATAAATAAATATTAATATATTAAATATATATATATATATATATATATATATATATATATATATATATATATATATATATATGTTTGCAGTTTGTCTTTTAGTTGTTTATCAAATTCGCTCAACGTGCATATTTAGCTGTTACTTATCAATGCTAACAAGGTAAAATAGTTATTTTTTAGAATATACAGAATTAAAGGTAATTTGGAGGAAGAAAATTTAACATATCGGTATTTAAGCCCTGTCATACTATTTCAATAAGATTGAAGAAAATTTTTTTTTATTTTTTTATTTATTGAAATTTACAACTCTATTAGTTTATTAAATTAATTACATTAAATTTCGATAGAAACATGTGTTTTAATAAATAATCTATTACATTATTATCTACGACAATCGGTTTGCTTTATCAGCTTTTCATCACTCTCCGTTACCTTTTACAATACTATGTCTAAGATAATATTTGTTTCTGAAATCTTTAGCATTCCTACGGTGTATTATACATGTATATTACTGTACTTAAGTTCAAAAACAAAAATTGCATTAATAAAACATTACCTGTTTTTTAGCAATGCTTAACAAATGATAAGGTAAATTTCATAAAAACTACAAAATTAAGGTACTTTAGAGGAATAAATTTAAAATATCGCCATTTAAGCCCTGTGAGACTATTTCAATCATATTGAAACCTACATCATATTAAAGTCTAGTAAATTTTACATCGATATGGCGAGTTTAATCAAAATCGTTAGATCCGTTTTTGAGAAAATCGTAAAAAGGTACAAAATGCATGATATGAAGTGGCTCTTCTAGTTAGCTGATTCAGATAAAAAATTTGCTGTTCCTCGGGCGAATAGTTGTCTTAAATATAAAATCTCAGTTTCGCAAGACTTTTAGTTTTTGCGCTGGACTTACCGCACACAGACCTTTTTTGCGGGACTTGGTCATTTGGACTCAGAGGACCCTCAAATGTGTATATCTAGTAAAAAGTCGAATTCGAAAATGTTCACGATCGCAATACTTTCCCTTGTTATATATATCATACATAACATTGACGATGTTACAGTGGGAGTTCTAAATTTTGACTGTCCAGGTTGAATTAGGATAGGAATATTTAACGAGTACCTGAAGTCGTACAGGTTCAGGAACACCTTTTTACGTCCTCGGCATAACTAAGGATTTTTTACTCCCATTAACAAATCCTAGGACCACCTGTGGGTTTGAATCCCTGACATTTGGCACAGAAGGCTGTTATGCTACCCACCTTGCTTGAGGTGATCCCTCCATTCATGTACGTAGAGATAAAGATATTTTTGTCTAAAAATTAACTACATAAGAATAATTATTTTTAGAACTTTTTAGAAATAATATATTCAATAACAAAACCCGGATATCGAACAGGCTGTATAAATGCGATGACGTAAACGTACCTGATTGGTTATAACACTAGCCGTCAATTCGGTCGTAGACCCTGCGCTGTTCCCGTCCATGGATAGTAGGATACTATTTTCGACTAGGCGAGACCTTATCTTAAAAGCAAACAACTGTTTGTCTAGCATCTCTATTAATGTGGGCTCGCGTAGGGGCAGGTTCGTGAAGCCGATACGTCAGGTCTGAACGTAGTAAGGCATAACATCAACAACTCTAGTGGAAAAGTATCGGAAACGTCATCAATACGTCATAGTTCTAGTGGAAAAGTATTGGGTACGTCATTTATTCATGATAGTTCAACGGTAGAAGATATTACGACAGTAGTCTGTCATAGTCGAGCATCGACGTAACACGGGTGTTTGTTGTAATTGTAATTTCATATACAAAAAGCGTATGCAGGGTTTTCGTTAGAGTGACCATGAGGGTCAAATTGTAAGTTAATTTTTTCAATAACTGTCTATTCAAGGATAAATTTCAAAATTAAATCTGTGCTTGGAAGTAAACATCTGAGACGCACAACACATGACTTTCATTTACCTCCGTTGTTAAAATCAATTTAATAATTTTTAAATACATTTAGATATAAAAATATTTTTTAAAGAACTAATTAAATTGAATTTCAATCGAAACATGTGATTTATTAAATAATCTATTATATTTTTATCTACAACAATCAGTTATTTTGATCGGATTTTCATCACACTCCATTAATTTTTACAATTCCGTGAATTAGATAATATTTTTTTCTAAAATCTTTAGCTATCCAACAGTATATAATACATCTATATTACTATTCTTGTGTTCAAAAACACAAAAATAAAAAAATATGTTTGCACTTTTCTCCTTTCGTTCTTAACCAAATTGACTCAACTTGTTATCAACGCTAATAAGATAATGTGCCTAATTTTTTTTTATCTACAAAATTTAGGGTACTTTAGAGGAAGAAAATTTAAAATATCAGCATTTAAGCCGTGTTAACACTATTTCTATCAGAATAAAACCTACATCATATTAAAGCTCATTCAATTTTACATCCACATAGCGAGTTTAATCAAAATTGTCATAGCCATTTTTGTAAAAATCGTAAAAAGTTGCTGTAATATCACACGTCTATATGCTTCCAAATTATGAAACTTTATACGCAGACCTTTTTGCGTGACCTTTATTAGAGAACCCTAAAATGTGTATTTCCAGAGAAAACTTGAGTTAAAAAAATTTCACGATTGCAATACTCTCTGTTACTGTATACCATAATTGGTACAGTAATATGGTATACAGTATATATCTAAATCAGTCTAAGTAAGTATAAAATAATCCTGAGCTTTTCAGTAAATCTTAATATTCATCATTAATTAAAATTAGAGACATAAGTTAATTTTTCTGCTCTTAAAAACTTCAAGAATTAATAATGGAAAGTTAAGAAAAGCTGTATAAAAAAAACTGATGTTCTTGATAATAATATAATAGATTATTTATTAAAACACATGTTTCTACCGAAATTTAATCTAATTAATTCTTTAAACTTCTTTTATCTTATTTTTATTTTTAAAATTTAAAATTGAATTTTATCGAAAGGAGGTAAGTGAAAATCTATTGCGCACACCAATTTAATATATACATTATATAAATTTAATATTATATATATTATATATATATATATATATATATATATATATATAAAGAGAAAGAGAGAGAATAGAATAGAAAAAAAAAATCTAGGATTAGGTCCCCTATAATAACAGTTATGTACAATTGAAATATATAATATGTCTGACCAATAGACAATGGCCAATTAATTATAATTTACAATGATTATTTATAATTACAATTATTTACAATAAGGAGAAATACTATACATAAAAAATAATAAAGAAATTAATAAAATATTTATATATGTTCTAAATTTTGTCTGCTGAGAAAATAAAATCTTATTTTAACAAGATGAAATTAAAAGAAAATTAAAATTTGGGTGGTAAACAGTAATCCTTCATTCATTCAATGTAGATTTCTAGATAGAATTGACATATCACATTAGCTGGTCGTCTCTTTGGGATGACAGGTGGTATAGGAAAAGTTGGGATTTGAATGAGGATAAAAAAGCAGTATGGCGGATATGGGGTTGGTAGAGAATTTGAGAGGGTAGTACAGCTGACAATAAAGGATTGATCAAAACTTTGGGTTCTGTGTGTGGGAATGTAATGGTCAAAATGTTGCGTGTGTGAGTGGACTCAGGATTTAAATTGTAGGAGAATGTGGATGTATGAAGGATGATGGGAGTTAATAGTTTGGTAAAGGCATGATCCAAGGAAATATTGACTGCGGGTGGAGGGGAGGAGCCACTTTAATTCACCGTATAAGTGGGTAACATGAGACCCACTTTCTTTCTTTATATATAAAGAAATAGACAGGAAAAACAATAAATGAGTCATATATTTTATTAATCCTTACTACGAGAATGTGATATCGGCCTATTCACCACCTTGTATGGCCGTTGGCAAAGAACAGCATATGTACTGAACCCAAGACTTAATAGATAGTAGAGCTACAGTTTTTTTTTTTCTAGTATAGTTATTTACTATTTTAAATAAACCATAAATTTACAAGGCGTGAAATAAGGTAATAAATTAAGCGCTCACTGAACCAATTACCCTGCGAGAAGCTCCGTGCTAAGTTATACATTCTAAAACGTCTTTCGCAATCCCCTTGCATTTGCGATGCGAATACTATCTGAATAATCCTTTAAGGTTAATAATAATAAAGATTTATTCATAGCGCTCATAACATGAACATGATCTGATAGGTATTCCCTATTGTTCATTGTCTCGATGGCTCTGTAATTACGGAACAATAGACACCTCTGGCATACTTGTACCGAGTCGGCGCCTAGCAACATTTTGCACGCTGTCGGTAAACAATGATCCTTCATGTATAGAATGCCAAAGAGGTCGGAGATTTCGAGAATCCGTTAAGTTTTAGAACTATAACTACATTCAAATTTATAGAGACGCGAAAACTAACAAAAGACTAACAGGACAAATCAATCTTAATTTCAGCGACCGACATTCATTACATTTTCATACATTTTTTGGATAAACATAATACAGGATTGAATCTGGAATGCTGTCTTGAGGATCAACAACAGACTGAGAAAAAAAAGGAATGAATAGGCACTTTTATGATTTATTTTGAATGACACTCACACACAAGACTAAAACAACAACACTTACTAGACAAACGTTCAAAACTTCCAGTAAATTTCAAAATACTCATTTACATCACTATTATCAGACCTATTTATACATATAGAATCGAGCTTTGGGGCTCCACTAAACCATCTAATTCCTCTCGTTTCCAATCCTTTACAATCCAAAATCCTTCGCGAAATCCAGAATGCCCCTTATTTTGTCACAAATCAACTCCTCCATAATGACCTAAACAATCCATTTGTTGCAGACATAGCCCGTGATAGATACACATCTTTTCATTCTAAACTCCCTGCCCACACAAACCCACTTGTCCGTAATTTATCTTCCTTAGATATCCCTGATAACCCTCCGAGGCGATTGAAAAGAAGGTGGCCTCGGGACCTGCTGCCTTAAAATAGTTTGTGAAGTGCTACTTACCATTGAGTAGTTCTTTCTCAAGACATTTTCATGACCTTTCTTCATACCGCATATTTACTCATTGTTATACAGTTGTAAATTAAACAAAAAATCGAATGATCTGTCAGTGAGGTAGGAACAGATAGCAAGGAACTTAAACAACGAAGAAGGGAGAATTTACCGAGTTAAAATTAATATTCTCAGAGAGATTTTTTTTTCGTTAGCGTTTGTTTGTTTTTTCGCGTTCACAAAAAACATTTACCTTCTACTTTCTCGAACGGCGAGCCGACGAAGACGCAGAACAAAGAGGAAATGCAGTAGGGAGAGTGTTGCAGATCGGAAGCCACCGTAACCAATCGGTTCCACGGACGATAATACGGTTACCGGTTTCTGAAGAAGTAACGTTTACACGCTCAATGAACGGGCAACCGTCCGTGACCATTGCACACTGCATTGCGTTCCGTCAAAGTTTCGCATCGAAGGAAAAATGCATCTGCATCCGAAAATGTTTCTTCTCTTCTCTTCCATATAAGTAAAAGAAAAAAACTCTAGTCTATGAAGGTCATTCATGGTAGATTGCCCAAGTGAAACGATTTCACGATAATCACGCTCAGCCGCAACCTTTTTTCTTCAAAGGAATATCCTTTTATATTGGCTCTGTGATTAAAAAATTTCAGTTTTCTGCCCACGCACGACTATATGGTATTCGGAAGATGTGTCTTACGATAACTTAAACTTATGATTGTCAATTTAATATAATATAAATCAAATTCTCGTTTAAAAAAAAGTTTTAATAAACCACATTTTTTGTTTATTATTTTCAATAATGAACCTTTTCGATTCCTCGGCCAAACAATTATCCTGCCACAAAATTTGAGGGCTTACGTTTCTAGATATGTAGGTGGTCCCGAGCCTGTACAATGTCAGGTACTTATTAAAGACCCCATATCCATGTAAAACCTGGATAGGCAAAATTTAGGACTCCCACTATAGTACCGTCCGATTAGCCACAGCAGCATAAAGTAATTGTTAAATGAATAAACACACCTGATTTTACTTTTTTTAATTTATATTGCTTTGTTGTTATCTTAGTTTTCACTTAAATAAGGCCTACAATGTATCCGAAACCTCAGCATATATTAAAATAGATTTCCTTATTTAAGTGTGATTTCGTATATGAGTGCACCACAACCAACTCCTAGCATTCTTCCTACGGAGAATTATCCCTCCATCTTTTTTATTATTTTTTTATCTTAATTTCAACTATTTCGAAAATTGGTAACAAATAAACATTAGGTCAAAGTTAACGAGATAAAGTGCAGTAGTCATGATGTATTTTAGTCATTAATCTTATAATTAAGATTTTCGAAATTGCTGATGATGCATACACAACATTGCCTAGCTTGACAAACCTTCAAAATAGTTTTTAACCCTAACGCCAAATTAATGAACTGAAGTCACATAGCATATATCGAATTTTTCTGGATTACTCTTGGTTTAAATTATGTTTATTTATTTTTAAATATAATTAAAATGCGTTTAAAAACAATTAAAACATTTATACACTAACCTTATAGATATAGAGGTGGAAATACAACACTAGCGCTTATGTAGCGTTTTCCGCAAACATATAAATTAGTTTCAAGCATCATGGTAGAAGATCCGAACTTGAAACGATCTGCTCCGAGCTGATAATAGAATGAAACATATTTTATAACAAATTTAGTATATTATAAAATATGTTAAGGATGGGTTGCCTAAAAAAATCCTGGACAGACTATTTTTAATTAAATGTTGCAACATCATGACAATAAGAAAACTTTTACCCTGTAATTTGGTATTTGGTATTAGTGTAAAAAATGGTCCTGTGATTTTATATGGGATATCAAACTTTCTTCTATTCAATGTCCGATTACGTGCGGCTGCAATGTTGGATCCTTTATTGTTACAAGCTTTACTCAACTTGGATCTCTCTGTCACGCCTTTCCACTCGCGTTAAAATTCAATATTTAAAATTCGGAAACAAGTTTTTTGCAGACAACCTTATATCAATGTGTTTGCCATAAAACAACGCTTATATTGATATAATTTTTTTTCTATTATCACGCCAGTGCAGATAACTGATATCGACATACCCGTTTTTACCTGATAACCGATAGTTTGTCCAGGAAAAGATTAGGCAACCCAACGGCTGCACATTCTATACCTTTGATACATTAAGCCAGGGTAAAAGTTTTCTTATTATTATGATGTTGCAACATTTAATTAAAAATATTTTTTTTTAAATAATTAAAAATTGTCTGTCCAGGATTCTTTTAGGCAACCCATTCTTAATTAATATTTTTTAACATACTAAATTTGTTATAAAATATGTTTCATTCTATTATCAGTTCGGTGCAGATCGTTTCAAGTTCGGATCTTAGACTATCAGCAAACCAAGCCGAATCTCCCGCTTGATTGGCTTAAGTTTGGCGAACGTGTGTACAAACGCTTTTTCATTTTTTTAAAAATTAATAATCATCATTAGGAATCGGATATGAGTTTGTAATTCACCTACCTAATTTAGAAAGGACTTAAATCGATTCTTGACAGACAGTAGGTCAATCAAAAATAGATTCTTTATCGCCCAATCGAACTCTGAATGCGGAAAAATCGATATAGGATCATTATTTTTTTCCTTTCGTTCAATTTCTTTCACGATCTCAATTTACCCGATCAATTTCTCTCTGAAATAGCTTATTAGTTTTAGAGTGAGAACCCACACTCCAAGATTGTAGGATTAGCTTGCTAATATAGGTATGAAAAAAAAAGTTAATTTTTTTTTTTTTATAAAAAAAAATCCTATTCAATTTTTTTTTTTTTAAATATATCGTTCTAATATTTTTCTAGATTAGCTGGTTTCAGAACTCTCAAAGATTTCCCACACGTCTTCGAGTACACAATGGACTTTCCCAGAAGAGTAAACAATGTGTTATAGGGTCCTATTATTTTTCTTTTTATATTCCAAAAAGGTTTTGTGTATTCCATAGCCTTTGTTTTCTTGAACTTTTTCAAACAAAATTAATCCGATGATTTAGCAAATATCGATTGTATTAGCTGGATACAATTCTGTATAATTTGTTAAAATACCTCCCTTGTTAAAACCTATTTAAGAATTTTTGAATAATCCTAGCTTTCAAAAAAGGTAAAAGAACTACATTCGGCTTCGTTGGAAACGTTTTTTTTTATTTAAATAATATAACAGTATAAAATTATTATGTACAACAATCACCAAAGTATATACTCTATTCGTAACTCAACATTATCTTTTAAAAAAAAAATTGTATAATATGACATTTTTTCTGAAATATTTAGCTTTCTAGCGGTGTATTATACATCTATATTATTATTGTTGTGTTAAAAAATTTACCTAAAAGCATATTTTTGCTCTTGTTTCCTTTTGTTGGTTATCAAAGTCGTTCAAGTTGTGTATTTAGCCGTTTTTTATCAATCCTAATAAGATTATGAGTTTAATTTTTTTTTCGAATCAACAAAATTAAAGGTACTTTAGACGAAGTAAATTAAAATATCGGTATTCAAGCCTTGTCAGAATATTTCAATCCAAGTGAAACGAACATGATACTATAGCGCAATCAATTTTACACCGGTTTTGTTTGCGATGAGACGATTCGGCCGAGATCACGCTCAGCCGCCAGGTTTTTCCCCATTTTTGGGCACCCACTTGATTGAGGCTGGGTGTGCCCCAAGAGGGTCTCCATACCCCAAGATCGTTTTTACCCCATACCCAATTTTGTTAATAGATTATTTCTTTCTTAGTTCAAGGACTATATCTCATCAACCTGCCGTCGTTCCGTAAGCTCGATATATCTTCCTGCCTTACTGAAAATCAGTACATTATATTTTTATTTTTAAAAAAAGAAGATTTATTTAATATTTACAAGATATTTATAAAAATCATTTAAAAATAAAATAGGTCACAGCAAAGATATTGAAAATCTTCAGTATTTAAGAAATGTTTTTTAAAGTCCTTTTTTTTCTGTACAAAATTTCTGAAATCATATAATAAAATATACTGAATAAAATTTAACAATGTCTTTATCTGTCATTAATGGTAAGTTCATCAATTCCCCAATCTTCGTAGCTGTTATCAGGCAAATAGCGCCTGATGATAATGGGTATTTTGCGATTCTTGAGCTCTTTCATCGCTATTTGTAAAGGGTCCGTTTCTCCAGCTATTTCAACCATTACCGGAGCACACATGGCTATTTGAAGGGCTCTTCAGTACATTATATATAGACGTAAAAGTGTTTTTTTCCTTAGTCCATTACAAGGGCTCATATTGAAAGTAATAAACCTAAAACACACTTCAATTTCTTCTGCTTTGATTATCAAACGTTATTAATCTCAGACACCTTCAAGACGCTTGTTCTGTAACTGCTCAGGTTAGACATTAAAAGGCATTTATTATTCTTAGGCCTGAGGCTAGAATAATGAGTAAGCCTTTAGGCCACAACCGAAGCGATAACGAAATGGAGTCCAGGTCCAAGAAGATAGGATCTGGCCACAGTTAATGCTTTATGGGTGGGAGATCTCATCAGCATCTCTGAGTATATCTCTTTAACTGTATGGGCTGAGGTTTGAGAAGACGAGATTGACAAAACAATGTTTAAAAAATATTTGGTTAGTAAAACAGTGAATTTAAAGGTGACAGACAATATCATTACTATTGAGTATATAATGATGTATAAATACGAAAAAACCCATAACTTGGTAATTTTTGAAGAGAGAAAAATGTAGTGTTATGGAATCAGGAATTTTTACTTCAACTATTTCAATGAAAATTAAAAGAAATAAAGGTTTTTTGTTTGTTACTTTTAATAACGAAACTTTTAATTGACCAAAAAAAAGATTCAAGATACGAAAAAACCGAGAAACCAAAAAAAATCCGCCTGTTCCCCATAAGAATTTATTCCATTCCACAATGTCGTTGAAAAAAATACAAAATATAAATACTAATAAGATGATAAACAACAAGATGATGAATAAATATGAAATTAAGTTATTTATCATATTATTATTCGTATTTATAATATTTCGTATTTTTTGCAACGACATTATGGAATGGAATAAATTATATTTATATATATTATATATATATATATATATATATATATATATATATATATATATATATATTTATATTTATTATTTTAATTGTCACTACGTTAATAAATGTTCATTTTCATATTGTATTGATACGCATCTCTTTTGTTGTTCTGATGTTTGCCGCCCTGATGATGGTTCATATGCGTGAGCCGAAACGTCGGCAAAATTAAAATATTTTTAAGCGATTGACTCCCGATTATTTCTACCTATGATAATTGCAACAGACGACCATGCATCCTCAATATAGCTACTATTTATTTTTTGTAGATTCAATTAAAATCAATTTCATTGACTTTAAATGGAAAAAACAAAAACCTTCAAATAATAGACTGATGGCTGAAAATGCGTTTTTTTTGCATTTGTTACTCCAATTCTATTTAATGATTCCAATGCTTGTACTGTCAAATTGGATCCGCTACCACCAACATCCTATTGGAACCATTTTCTTAAGCGTTTAATAAAAAAATAGTAGATGATTTGCGAATGCTATGATTAAAATAAAAATTAATTTGCAAGATCGAAATCAAAATTAGAAGCCTTAGTAATCACAGAGCTCCGAGCAACCTCTGACCCCGTTCACACGATACGGTTTCGTTTACGTCAACCAAAATTTTTGTTCACACGTTTCGATTATCTCATGATAGCTAAACTACTTTTTCTGCGAAATGGCCAAATTATTCGGACCCCAGCTCATTTCCATGCGCGAATGGCGATTGAGACGGTTTCGTGTTTCCTTTGTTTTGTGGGTAACGTGTCAAATAAGGTAAAATATTAATTACTTGAAAAAAAACAACATGGCTTTGGTATTTCTCCCTGATTGAGAAAAATAATAGATAATGGAAATGTGCACATATAAAAACAATCAAACCAATACAACTCTTAAATGGTAGGTCCTAGCAATACATGTTATACAACAAAAATATTTTAAATTAAATTTCTTATTTTAAACTGTAGAAAATCGTTTGATCCAACAGGCACCAATAGAGCTAGAGCGTGAAAAATTTATAAGTTCTAAATATTGCCTATCCAGGTGTAGTTAAGATAGGGATCTTTAACAAATATCTGTCATCGCTCAAGTTAGGGCGTACTATTTTACGTACCTTCCAAAGGACAGCGTAAGATACTTTTACCCCCTTTCAAAAATCCTTGGGTCATCTACGGATTGGAGAACATATAAAGCTTACTTGCCATTACACCACAGGTGAGCCAATAGTACTCTACTCTCAACCTACTAACACATTGATAGTACTCTACTCTCAACTTACTAATAAATTGATACTACAATCAATCTACTCATAATATATTTTATTGTTTATATTAATAAAGAAAGAATAAATACTTTGTGAATTTAGTTGATGGATAGATATTGTAGCATTACCGAGGATTTTTTTCTCTGCCTTTAAAAATATCCTAGGGCCTATTGCCGGGTTTGAACCCACGAGATTGGCATAGAAAACTGTTGTGCTAACCATTACAGCACAGGCGGTCCTTATTTAAGAATTGTTTTTTTACTATATTAATAATACTATTTCAACGTTGGAATAAAATTAAATAGTGTAGCACCATTTTGAATAAACATTTCCAATTTCGTTTTTAATTTTAAATTTCCAAGCGCGTTTTTAAATTGAATTATATGATAAAATGTGTGGTGGAAGTTAATATAACTAGATAGAATTCAAATATGTAAAAATATCAACTAGGTGAATAATTTTCTGTTGTACCTTTTGGAAAACAATGTCTCACTTTATTTATTTTTGCTAATTAATTAATACATTGCATCTAGTTCTACTTTTGATTATACTTGAGATATGATGCCTCCACAAGGTGACCATCTACACAGGCAATACAAGATGTAAGAAATACTATCAGATGGCAAATCCATGTACCATAACGATCGACTTACAGGAAGATGAAGATATCCTAGAGGCGTTGGGTATCGGGGCCAGTACCTGCCATGGGCGGGGCTGACCTCCATACCATTCACCAATAGCCTCTTCGCCATGTCTCTCATGTCCACTTCTATTGGTCAGCATGGCAACCTTTGACCAATAGGATTCGTCGATACAGTTAGCAAAGACCTGAGAGTATCCATAGAAACCATATCATACGTCATTACAACATTAAAAATGACGCTTTATGTAGAAAAAATAACCTCTGAATGCATCCATACTTATGAGCCATACTGTACGGAATTCCACTGTATCTGCAGTCTTATTTCACGTGTTAAATGATAACGAGGCCCAATTCAAGATCTAGTTGTAATTTAATTGGTCAGTAGGTTAGCTTATGCTACTTGTTTTTAAAATAAGTTTACTGTACAAATAATTAAATTAAATACAAAATCGTGTCATTTCAGTTACCTCATATTTATAAAATCAATGTGCTTTAAGTTATTAGCTATTTTATTTAGCAATAATTATTATACAATTAATTATGTTAAAATAAGAATGAATAAACTAAAACAACCAAAACAGCTGATACACCAAACAATATGGCGGCGTGTAATAAAATAGAACAGTGAGCTAAAAGCTAAAGGCATAAAATGATTAATGTTAAGATCTGACTTATTGAATCAATTTAAATTAAATATATGCAATATAAAGGAGATTTCTAGTATAATATATTGTAACTAAATTATATATGGGTGGGCTTATTGTTTAAAATATGTTGTGTTAAATAATAAAAATTGTTTATTTAATTTAAAATTTTAGAGTATAAGTCTTGATAATTGCAACACAAACCAAAACGCCAATTAGAAATGTTCATATTTATTTAAAAAAATTAGATGTGCTAATCTAAAGACTTCCACATACCTGACTAGTTAAATTTTAGAACATTTAAATAAAGTCAAATTTGAATTACATTAAGCTGAATATATTTATTTTAGGCTAAATAAAATAACAATAGAAATTATTGTTTTGTCCTTCAGTTGTAATACTTATTGTATCAATACTAAGAACAAAATATGGTCAATTTTTTCTGATCAGCAAAATCAAAGGTATTCTAGAGGAAGAAATCTTGTTAATTCGGCTTTTAATCCTTTTTCACTATTTTAATGAAAATAAGTACCTACATGAAATTTAATCTCATTTAATTTTACATAATTATGAGTTTAATCAAAATCGATTACGAGTCAGATATAGAATTCATTTAAATTATATATTTACCTGTTTTTTATCGTTGATAACAGAATTATAAATAAAAACCTAGTTATATACTTGTCTGAAATATGAAATTTCAGCTTCGTACGACTTTCGATTTGGAATAAAACTAATACACAAATACTTTATGCGAGACATTGATATTTGGACTCAGGATGTATTTACAAGCATAAATTAAAAACCGAAATAAAAAACATGCATAAATAATAAGAATGAGTAATATATTCTTCCTCAGTCTTTTGCATATAAACAATGAAAAATGGCTGATTCGTCCTCGAGGATGATAATGGCGCCTTATTTATTTATTTTTTTTTTATAAAACAAACAATCTAGAAGGCAGAGGATGAGAAATCCAAAGAGGATTCAGTGGTTTTATCGTGTAATTTACCGCTCAATTGACACAAGGACGCGCCAACATTCTGTGTGAAGGGGAAAACATGACCAAATAACTCTATTTTATGTCATTACATCGATTGTTTTTCCGATGAAATTGATTGAAGACGTAAGCATAGATATCCAATTATCTATAGAGCTACTGAATCCAATTTACTGTGACAGGATAAGGATCATGTTCAATAAGGCAATCTAAATGAATGGTTTTGTGAAATGCAGGAGATGGAAAATATTGACATTGCAAGGATTGAATCGAGAAAATATTGAGCACATCACACCATCACGTGATCGGACACCCAGAATACCTTGAAAGCATACCCGTTCCAAACACGATTCTCCGGTCCAAAGGAAGCTTTAAATTAAGATTTAAACCAAGAGATCAATGTATTGGAGACAATTTTAATTTTTAAGGGTAAAGTGACTTTTCAGAGTAGTAGTAAAGAGCAGTTGAGGGCATTTTTTATGATACAAGTGAATTATTAGAACGTTAGGAGATGGTTTGCCCAGCGGCAAAATAGTGTGAATAAATTAGATAGTGATATTTGCAAAGTCAGTTATTGGCTTTAAATATGTATTAATCCCAACCCAAACGAATCCTCTATTACGCAACTCATCATTTCCATCTATTTCTGATAACTCTCCGAGGAGATCGAAAATACGATACTAAATAAGATTGACATAGAAGTGCTACCGTTGCGTAATTTCTTCACAAGACATTTTTACTCTCATAAATGTAATTAAGAACTTTTATTTATTGTATTTATTATAAGTTCAGTTTTAAATATTAATAAACTATATTTTTACTAATATATAGTAAGAGAAAGTATTGCTATCGTGAAAATTTTCGAATTTCAATTTTAACGGAAATACACGTTTTAGGGTCCCCTGAGTCCAAATGACCAAGTCCCGCAAAAAAAAGGTCTGTGTGAGTGTGTGTCCTATTTTATTCCATGCAGTTTGCACCTTTTTACGATTTTTTTCAAAAACGGCTCTAACGATTTTGATTAAACTCGCTGTGTCGAAGCAAGATTTGATGGGCTTTACTATTATTTAGGTTTCATCCTGATTGAAATAGTCTGACAGGGCTTAAATGCTGATACTTTAATATTTCAGATTTAAAAAAAAAAAATTTTAATTTGTTTTATTAAGAGATAATACAATCTGCCACCTTCTGGGGTAATGAGTATTAGAGATAAAATAAATCATTCATACCATATGTACATTGTAAATAAAATTAAAGAAAAAAAAATTAATAAAGACTAAGCAAATAAAAGAAAAAAAAATATATATACACAAAATTAAATAAGTACTATAAAGAAAATAGTAATAACAATCTTGTTCACATTCATACCTATTTCAAAAAATTAGGCACATCTTCTTAGCATTTATAAATAACAGATAAATATGTAAGTTAAAGGAGAAAAGTAAAAACATATTTTTTAATGCAATTTCGGTGTTTTTAAACACAAGAGTAGTAGTATGGATGTATAATATTTCGTTGGATAGCTAAAGATTTTATAAAAAATGTTATCTAATAAACGGAATTGTAAAAGTTAAAGGAGACTGATGAAAAGCCGATGAAACTAATTGATTGCTGTAGATAAAAATATAATATATTATTTAATAAAACACATGTTTCAATTAAAAATTCAATTTAATTAATTCTTTAACAATTTATTTTTATCTCTAAATGTATTTAAAAATTCTTAAATTGATTTTAACAACAGAGGTAAGTGAAAGTCGTGTGTTGTGCGCACCAGATTTTTATTTTTATACGTGTTATGAATCATTTGTGTTATAGGGAAGTTGAAGTCAAGAAACCTATGTAAAAAAACAAAACAATAATAATAAAAAATAATTAACGATAAGGAAAAATTAAAAAAATATTAAGGAAGATTTTTAGTAAAACAGAGAAAATTATTAATTCAAACTAAGTTTCCGTTTATTAACTAGGTATCTTTGTTTAATCGTTTAACATCACTTTATACTACTGTATACGATGATACTGAGGGAGTCCTAAATTTTGCCAATTCAAGCTTATTTAGGATAGGAATCTTTAACTAGTACCTGAAATCGAAAGACGACATGACCAAGGATTTTTTACTCGGTTTAAAAATCCGAAAGCCATCTTCCATGGTTGAACCCGCGACCTTCGTCATAGAAGGCTTTTGTGTTATTCACTACACCACAGACACCTGGCCACCCTTAACTAGGTATTGTACCAACATGGATAAATAATACATGGATCCAGAGGGTTTTTTTATTTATTTTTTTTAAGGGAAGAGAGATTTCAAATATTTTCTCAAACCCCCACCAATTTAATATTTTAAACTTACTTACTATAGTTTGATGATTAATTAATGCCAATCGATAGTTTCTCTATACGTCTGCCCATTTTTAAATGATGAATATTAACTCGTTACTCAGTTAACACTATCCTAAATTTCATAAATCATAATAAAAAAAATATTTTTACAAAAATACGATCATAGTAACTGATGATAGATTTTTCATCAATTATCACTTTTTTTATATTACAAAAAATAAAATATATAAGTCCGTATATATAAGATGTATTTTATTTTCAAATAATGTTGCATCAAATAACTGAACATGGCAAATAGAGCTTTTATCAGATTTCTATCGTCTGTCCGGAGTGATTTAAAACCATCGAAAACTAAGTAATTTCTTGAGTTAAAGTATTATAATAAAATCGATTAATAATGTTATAAGATTAAATCGATAACTGTATAAGATATTATACAGGACGACATTAAGACAAAAGAACAAGCCAATTCTTTATTAAGGAGAGGCAGGGCAGGTCACAACGTCGAACGCCTTGAGTCTCCGCGGTGACTTTAACGGTCGTGTAGGAAAGATCACCTCTTGAGCAATAGCTACAAGGCCATCTTCCACGGCTCCTTAGCTCGTAACATTTGAATCATTTAATATTTCCTTCTATTCAAAGCAAAATAGACAGCTATTATAATTCTTAGTCAGTTTCAATCCGATAGTAAATAAAATCTCGATAGTTTGTTCGTTTATTCATTAACATCACTATGCTACTATGGCTACTCTAATCGAACAATAGTACAGAAGGAACCATAAATGTTAACTATCTAGGTTTAATTATGATAGGGATTTTTAACGAGTACTTGACATAGAGCGTACTCGGAACGACCATCCGAAGGTATTTTTACTCCCTTAAAAAATCTTAGGGCATCTGCCTGATTTGAACCCACGACCTTGTGCTATGAAGTCTGTTATGGTGGCCACTGCGTCACAGGTGATCGCTAAGACTAACTTGGATTCTCCTACATGACAGAAACGACAAGAAACTTACTAGACGAACCCTCTAACCTTCCATGTAACAATAAAAGAATCATTTACATGACATACATTACAAAGAATCATTACTTCGCACAGGATCGGGAGTTTATTTTATTAATTTAAGTCCTCACTAAAGGACTTTTTATTCCCTTAAAAAATTCTAGGGTCCTTTGTCGGATTTGAATCCGCAACCTTGGGAATACAAGGTTCCTATGCTAGTCACTATGTCACAGGTGTATACATAGACAACTCTTGATTGGATATATAGATATATATACACACATATTTGGATAGACTAGGTAGAGAGCTTAGATCAAATGACATACGATATGGTGTGATTTATATGGTATGGTATAAATGGTGAAATCAAAATCATAAATGGTGTGGTAGAATATGCATAATTTGAATTTTAATCTTTTAGTTTAACTATTTTATTCAGTGTATTTTTATCAAGATAAATTTATGGGAAAATCCTTCCATTGATTGCTTTAAATAGTTTAACTACCCAACATCTCGCTAAAAATAAAAATATAATAAAAGGATCATTCACAGGAATGGAGACGATGATTTCTAAAAGGTACTAAAGGACATTTTTACAAAGTGATATTTTGGCATATTTGTACTATAATCGTACACTTATATCGAAATCCGTCAGCCAGTATCATGTTAAGAATATAAAAGTCCTATCGAGAATTTTAGTTCTTTCTAAAAGGGACTTATTACCACATTTAATTTCATTCTAAATCAAACTAAAAACATTTCTTTCCTTATAATTAAAATAAAGCTATTAATATACTAAACAAAATTTCACTGAAAAAATAATTATATAAATTGATTTAATTTATAACACATTAATGAGAGATTTTCACGTATTCTGTACAATTTCCTAAAACACATATAGTACCTTTTGGAAATTGTCTCCATTTTAATCGACCATGAAAATCTTTTTTAAAACTCTTCTCTCTCAATCTTTGAGCTAATACTACTACTACTAATGATAATACTAATTCGAATAGCTTCTATGTTTTGTTTTGGAATGAAAAAAATAAAATAAATAATAATCGCCTGGTTTCCTCCCACTTAATAAAGGCTGGTTGAGGCCCAGAGGGGTCTATATATCCCAGGTTTATCCCAGGAAGCTGAAATAAAAGAATTAATAATCATCCTGTCTCAGCCAGATTCGAACCTGAGAAATGGAGATAAGTATTGTACATTATAACAGGGTCCTCTATACACAGGAATTCCCCGGTCCTCCAAGCCAAAGAGCTGAATGGAACGTCTGATTAGATCTGAAATGGACATGGACGCAACTACCTTTTTTCAATAATACACTCCTAAATGATAACGCCATTATTGGTTTTCGCAAACTCCTTCTGAACTACGCGATGGATTTTGATACATTTTTCACCATCATTTTGGGCATTCTTTCCCGAGTCTACTATTCTCCAGGTTCCGAGTTCGAACCCTGGCAGAGGCAGAATTATTTTTCTGTTATTTTAGCCGTGAAGCGACAAAGGGTTAAGGAGATCCACCTGGGGCATTCCCAACCTCTGTAGAGTGGGTACCCAAAGATTGGTACCGTTGGCCACTGGTCGTGAAAAAGAACTGTTTTATTTTTATATTATTATTATTTATCTCCGTAGTATTATTTATTGATGTCCATTTATTTTTTCAAAGATTATACATTTACATCACAATATATATATATATATATTATATATAATATTATATATATATATATATTATATATATATATATATATATATATAAATATTATATATATATATATATATATATTATATATAAATATAATATATAATATATATATATATATATATATATATATATATATATATATATATATATATATATATATATATATATATATCTCTTATTACAAATATATATATATTTGCATTTAGAAAGTCAAAAGATTGTTCACTTCGGCTAAAAGTATTTTGTTAACAGGGATCACTTGTAGCTGGGTGGCTAGCGTAACAGACTCCCATGCCAAAGGTCACGGGGTTCAAATCCGCAGGTGGTCCTAGGATTTTTAATGGGAGTAAAAAATCCTTAGTTACGCCGTCCTTCGGAGGGAACGTTAAAAGGTGGTCCCGAGCCTGTGCGATGTCACTTACTCGTTAAAGATCACTATCCTAATAAAACCTGGATAGGCAAAATTTAGAACTCCCACTGTACCATCGTCCGATTAGCCATAATAGCATAAAGTGACGTTAAATAAATAAATATTGTAGTTAACCTCATTTTATGTAAAGATTTAAGATTAGATAGAGACATAATAATTCTTAAAATAAATTTCAAAAAATTGTTTATTTAGAAACAAATTAACAAATCAGATTTTGATATATTTATAATTTAAAAGAAAAAAATTTCTTGAATATAAGTTGACTTATTCAACAAGTCAAACAATACGAGATAGATTTCTGTGAACCAAAACCACTACGACGTTCAAATCTATGAATTATTATAAATTGTATTCGTAAAATATTCTAATATTGTTTTTTAATTTGAACAAAATAAAAATGATGTCTAGCTAAAATATTGAATTACCCAGGTATAATTAATTTTTTCTTATTATTACATAAAAATACAATTTAAATGAGAAATATTTCCCCTTATTAGAGTGACAAGAATATTTGACTGCAAATTAAAATGTGAAGGTTGTATAAATTTCAACAAATTCTTCTCATATTAGTCATGTCCATTATAAAAAAAAAAAATACTTTTGTACTAAAATCTATTGTTCTTTAATTCTGTCATGGGATAATTAGAATACCATTTGATAAACAATAGAATAATACTAATATTTAATGAAAATTATAATCATAAATAGTAATATGAATTTAAAAAATATTTATTCAATATAAAAAATAAAAAAAACATTTTAAGCACAATCTTTCAAAAAAATACTGAATAATATTTTTTTTCATACAGGAAATGAAAAGAACACTATTGAGCATTTTAATAAAAATAAAAAACAAAATGGAAAAATTAATAAATTACTTGAATAATACTATACAAAAATCTAAAATTATACTGCATCTGAGCAGTTTTCAAATCAATTAATCCCGTTTCTTAAAATTTATATAAATAATATATAATTTCACCATACATAAACAAAATAAATAAATTAAATAAAGAAATAAAAAATAAAGAATTAATCTTATAAATTGGAGTTCTAGCATTGGCTAGATTCTCCAGTCAATGTGCTGTATGTATGACGCTTGTATATAGGTATGAGTTGTATTTGATCTCTATTATCAATGTCCAAATCAGGACAGAATATATATATATATATATATATATATATATATATATATATATATATATATATATATTTTTTTTTTTTAAATAATTAAAACATGCTTAAAATCTACACAATTTTATTCCTGTATTTATATTTGTTTATACGTTTATAGACAACTATACATATAATATAATATACACCTATATATAAATCATTCAGATTTATAACTCTATTAATCTTCTTTTTTTTTTTCTTCTTTTTTTTATGATAACACAGTTTATTTCTACTTATCACAGTTATTGCTTTGAAATAATTGAAATTGGTAATCGATTCATTTTTTTAGTTTTTAAGGTATTATAAGTCAATTTAAAATGTATTATTACAATTAAAAATTATATCAATTAAAAAAAGAAAAAGTATTATTTTTATGAATATTTTATTTTTTAATAACACAACTTTTTTTTTTATTCAAATCACTTATGTTACATCACGTGTCGAAATAGACAAATACACAGTATAATTTTAATATATATATATATATATATATATATATATTATATATATATATATATATATTATTAAATTTATATGCACGGTACAAATACCTAAATATTTTGAAGTAATTTCTTATAAATTAAGTATGTTTATTATTATTTATTATGTTATTATTAGCACAACTGATTCTCAATCTGAAATTTGACAATAACCTCCACACAGATAAGACGTAATACGAAAAACCAATGGTTGAAACGACCGTAGTCCATCATGAGCGCACATGTTCACCAGAGTCTTCCACTTCTTATACATATCACCCACTAATAATATATAATTAATTATACTTTAAATATCATCAATTACGTATTATTTACTCACAGTTTCGTAAAAATTTGCTGTTTGTACCATTGGTAGCCTGGGATGCAAGGCGACTGTGGCTTCCGCCGAAGATTGTCTCTGACTGAAGTCTTGTTTTCTTGAGAGGCACTCCCCTCCCTCCTTCCTGCCCCTCCTTCTTGTACTTATGTAAGCCTCCGTGGACAATGGTTCTTCAGTAACATATGCACTCCTATGCACCTATTTATGTTTATCATCAATCATTCAGCCTGGTTAAAAAGCAATGCCTACCATTAAAGTCTCCAATTTTTACATCCTTGATAAATTAGACTGTTGCATCGATGCTTCTGTTCTTTAAGAATGCAATACACATCTCATCTTCTATATATCTTTAAGCTGAGTTATCTGTGGAAGATAAGTACTTCCAAGAGATAACTTAAATTTAGGGTGGTTCTTTTGTTGAAAATTAGGCGACTGCATATATTAAAAAAATAAAATAAATTAAACGACGAATCACAATGCAGTTAATAAACTAACTAAATACACAAAGAAACCAAAATTAACCTAATGAGACATAAATCAGATTTAAGAAAAATTAACATTAACTATTGCAGTATAGAAAAAATAAAATAAAAATATAACCATCTTTAGAAAATATAGTATTTAAAAAAGTAAAATTTTAGTTATATTCACTTAAAATATAACTAACTATCTTCTTCTTCCAGTTACGCGACAGGCCGTGTAGGCCCTGGACCTCGTAGTGTAATCTGGGAGATTACACTCACGGTTCTCAATGCATTTTGTAGTGTAGGGTCATCACTCCGTACGCCTAATTTTGTGAGTGGCCACCATTTGGCTGACCGGGTTTCACATACCCGGGGGAGAGGTTGTAAGTGAATCCCCAGTAATAAAATGTTTGAAAAAGAACTGGGATTCGAACTCAGAACTTTTAGCATGAGAGACTAGCTCGCTAGCCACTCAGCCAGGGGCTCTCCGCAAAATATAACTATACAATAGAATAGGTATATCCACGGACTCCTTCTAAATCACGCGACGGGTTTTGATACGGTTTTTATGATTTTTTTTTTGTTTAGATGATTAAATTTTCTGAAGAAGATTAAATATGAATAATCATGGATTAAATATGTGATATAAATATCAGGCTGAGACAGATTATAGGAAGTTGTTATAATCGCATAAACTTATCGTGATGTGAGTGGTTATGGTTATTCAGTGTTGCTCCCGTACAGAATCGTACACGATATATTCTTCCATACAGTAAATACTATGTATAAGCGTATAAACTTATGTAAGCATTATAGTTTGTAAATTTGATGATGAGCGATTATGTTGGGTCATTTTATATATAGTCATTTTAGATTACTATATAAAGTAGCAAAAAAAAAGAAAAAATGTACTGGTGTTGAAAATATAAATAATTGCTCAATTTTAGCCTGCTTTTGAATGTTTTATTAGTTAAGTTAATGCTAAACTAAGTTAGAGGTTTTTAAGGAAATGCTATGTATGGATCGATTAGCGATAGTCTCTATTTCTAAAGGATTCTTTCTTAAAAACAGACAAATAAATAAATAAAAAATAGGTAAAATATTATATTAAAATAAATATAATTCAAGAAAAAAACGGATATGTGACGTTTCTGAAATCCTGAGTTCTGAAATAAAACTGAAAGTTAGTAGAGAATAAAAAGGGAGATATCAAAAACGTAAACGTGAACAGGAACAAAACAATGTAAATGTATTACACAATGGTGATAACCCTAGAACGGTAGCAATGGAAGCTATAAAAATTTATAATGCGCTAGAAAGGCTCCGCATGTTAGAGAAAGTAATTGAAACTAAATTAATTTCTGAAAGAGACTTTTACCCAACGGATTGTTCTCTCTCAGGATTCGAGAAAGTGAACTTTAGTAACAAGTTTATACCAAAACGTAAAATCGAGTAGTTTTTACTTTAACTTACATATATATGAAATATAGAGTAAGGGAAAGTATTGCGATCGTAAAAAATTTCAAACCCAGTTTTCAACGGAAATACACGTTTTAGGATCCTCTGTGTACAAATAACCCAGTCCAACAAAAAATCCAGTGTGTCCGCGCGCGTGTGTGTGCGTGTATGTAGTAAGTCTAGCGCGAAAACGATAAGTTGCATAAAACTGAAATTTCATATTTTAAGAGCGACTAAATATATAAACAATCAAGTGAATTTATAGGCGTTGACGAAATGTTACGCCTTTAAACATAAACAAACAAACAATCTTATACGCAATGTTGTAAAATGTAATGGAGAGTGATGAAGAGCTGATAAAATTAACTGATTGTTGTAAATACTAATTTTATATTCTTAAATTATCCAATCTAAAACATATGTTTCCAACGAAACTATCATTATTTAAACCTTTTTGAACTCTATTTATTAGTTGTTAAATTGATTTAAACAACCAAGGTAAGTGAAAGTCGTGTGTTGCCCGCACCAGATATTTTGTTCTCGTGAGGTCTATCAAGTAACTGCTTCCATAGTATGACTAGACATTTATAAAACACATATTAAACACAAATTTTATTTTTAATTCTTAATTTCTCACGGGGAGCCCGTGGCTGAGTGACTAGCGCGCTAGTCTTCAAGCTGAAGGTTGCGATTTCGAATCCCAGTCCCGAAAGTACTTTTTCAAGCATTTAACAAATGGGGATTCACTCACAGTATCTCCCCCGGGTATGTGAGACCCGTCAGCCTAATGGTGGCCACCCACAAAATTAGGCGTAGGAAGTGATGACCCTACCCTATAAAATACATCGAGAATCGGGAATGTATCCTCCCAGATTACACCGCGAGGCCAAGGGCCTTCACGGTCTGTCGCGCCACTGGAAGAAGAAGATTCCTCACATCCTTTATTGCCAATGAAGATAGGTATGTTTTGTACCATTTTAAATCTATTAAATTAGATTTTTTTTTTTTAACACGGGAGATTTTAAACCTAACGATAGAAGAGTAAATGGCTGCTTGAAATGATTTTCTACATGGTGTTATGCGACACTTAGATTTCTATTTAGGGAGTTCGACTTCTTAACCTCTTTGAAAATTTTTTCTTCTTTCATTTGGTAGATTTATTTTCAGCGCATGCACATCAAGTAGAAATATACCTACATTATTTATACAAAAAGTGAATAGAACGATAAAATTTTATATATGTTTATATAATAATAAATATATATGTATGTAGAGGTTATAATTGTACTTCATAAGATTATATAGATTTTTTTTTACATATTTGTAGTGGTCCTCGATGGAATATGGCCATTATTCTAACTTTTTGTTTACAATTATTCGGAAGATTGATGTCTGAGGAGATGAAGGAATAATTTGTTTTCAAATGAGGTTAAAAGGTGCTTTGCGTATAGAGGTAGGTATGGAATTCCAGAACGAAATGGCACACAAGACTCAAGAGTTTATTAATGATGGTAAATACTTCGAATAAAATATATGTAAGATTTTAATTAAGTTTTATTAAAGTTTATTCCTGATTCTGAAAAGGTCGTTTAGTGTCTTACAACCGAATCATGACTTAAATATTCCCTCTTTTCTTTCTCTTCCTCTGCAAAATAAAAGATCCTACCTCACATTCCTCCAAAAATGTCCTTCAGTAAGAACTGACTCTTGATCTACCATTCTTCAGATAGAAATATAAATTAAGAAGGGAAAGGTATGTGTTTTCCATTGATAAAAGGGACTATTTTTTAAAATAGTAGGTATTTATGATCTGATAAGTTCTTTATTTTTTTGTAGCAGGATATCTGAATGCAAGGTCGCCAATAATGCACTGATTATGTCCGATAAGTTACATACCGTCATTGTGAAATCCCAGATTGGATATCTTTCCAAATAATGGAGTATCATTACTGATAGGTGATGACAAAGGTGGTGACATTTCAATAATCATCTCATTCGTTCGCAAGAATATTCCAAGTATTCTGTTCCATTAGACAAACACTCAGTTCCAGAAAGTAATTATGAAATGAATCATCAGGAAGAAATTCGTTGAGGAACGAATAACGTTCGAAAATATATAACCATTAATTATAATTATGACAGTTGAAAGCTAATATCTAAACAACCTTCTGTGAAACAAAAACGTACTTTAAGTAAGGGATTACATATACTGAACAGACTGTTTTATTTTTTTTCTTTATTAAAGTTTTCAAGAAGCTTTCGGCGTCTCAATTATTATTATCACTTTTACTTACCTATTTATGGCATATATAGTAAGGGAAAGTATTGCCATCATAAAAATTTTCAAATTACGGTTTCAACGGAAATACCCATTAAGTGTCTCCTGAGTCCAAATAACCAAGTCCTGAAAAAAGAGCTACTGTGTGTAAGTGGTAAGTCAAGCACGAAAACGAAAATTCGTATAAAACTGAAATTTCATATTTAAGACAACGAAACGCCCGAGATGCTACTAAAACTTTTTCATCAAAATCAACTGACGGAAAGTGTAACTTGGTAGCCATGGATTTTGCACCTTTTTACGATTTTCTCAAAAACAGTTCTAAGGATTTTGATTATACTGGCTCATGTAAAATTTAATAGGCTTTAATATCGTATAGGTTTTATTTGATTGTAATAATTTAACTGGGCAAAATTTTTGAATTTTCGTCCTCTAAAGTACCTTTAATTTTCTATATTCAAAATTAAACGTATCAACTCATTAGCATTTATATAAAACGGCTAAATATACTAGCTGAATTAATTTGATCTAAACTACAACTAAGGAGAAAAGAGCATAAATATTTTTTTAAGTTTTTATTTTTTCCAGAATATAAGAATAGTAATTTAGATTGATAATATACCGTTGAAAAGCTAAAAATATAAGAAAAGGTGTTGTTTTATATATGAAGTTGTGGGTGACAATGTAAATGTCGAATAGGGCACAAACTTAAGTGATTATTGCACATATCAATTTTATATTGTTATACAATTTAATCTAAAAAACCTGGTGCAGGCAACATAGGACTTCCACAAATCTTGGTTGTTAAAATCAATTTAAGAACCATTAAATTAAGGTTAAATTGAAATTTTTTAAATAAATTATATTGAATTTCAATGGAAACTGTTTATATATAATGTTTTAGATCAGTGATTAATTTAAAACTTATACAAGAAGATATTTATTCAAATACTCATAGATAAATCAAATATTGTTCATTATCTTATGTAATACAACACACATCTTCTGTTCTTTAACCTCATTATTTTCGAACTTTGTAATGATGGCCAATTTTAAGGTTGTGATTGCAAAAAGTAGCGATAAACCACAAGCAATTATATCAATTAGAATTTTAAATTTGTCCGTTTAGAGTGTGTTATTTTTATTTAAACCCAAAACTTCCAAAATATTTTACATTTGGGTAATTTAAAATTATTCCCCAATGACATCTCCTGGAACCCTTGGACATCATCAGTGGACCCCCAGGAGAGTGTGGACCACAAGTTGGGAAACACTGTTTTAGATTAAATAATATATCAATATAAAATCTCTTATATTGAAACTGAACTTAATTCTTAACATTTTTTCAAGTCTAAATTTATTTTAAAATTCTTAAACTCATTTTAACAACAGTGGTAAGGGAAAGCCAAGTGTTGCACGCACCAGATTTTGTTTAAGTTTAACAAATGACCAGTAAGCTCAAGCTTGGGCAATATTTAGATGAATTGACTATAATTATAAATTGAGAAGTCTCAGTATTCTGTAGGACATTTTAAAAAGATAAAAATGTTAGTCCTTTTTTTTATTTAACTGAAATGTTTCAATTTTACAGATGGATGAGGCTCTTGAGTAGCTGAAAGCTTCTTGAATTCTTCAATAATGAAAAAATGTCAGTTATTTAACCTTACTTAAAGCAAAGATAGAACAAACTACTTATTAAATGTTTTTTCGTAACACTGTCTAGTATATCTGAAAAATGGTTCCTCTCCATTCACCATTTGAGACTAAAGAACTCTAGCGCTTATGCCAAAAGCGTATATTTGATGATTTTGGGAAAATTATTACCATGATGTTTGTAACATTTTTAATGAAAGTGGAGAACTCATAACGCTTATCTATATACCTCCATAACTATTTATTGAAAATGGAAATTGAAATCTAGTCTATATATATGCTTATAACTTGGTTACTTTGGAAGATAGAGAAAAAATTCAATAGTTTTAGAATCAGTACACCACTAATAATTATGAAAATATTGAAAATTTAACCAATATAGCTCTTGACTCAGTTATTTTTGAGGAAAGAGAAAAATATGTATAGTGTTTTAGAATCAAAGAAAAAGACAAAAAAACAATGGTAATGCAGATGTATAATATACAGTTGGAAAACAAAAAATTTTGGATAAAAACTAATATTATAAATAAAGCTGCAAATGGTAACTCAGAAAGACAAAAAGGGTATTTAACTGAAACCTCTGTTGCGCTATGACAAAGGAGATTAGAAATGATTTTCACACTTAATTATTTTTCCTTCTATAGTCTTATCATTGCACTACTTGTTTTAGAAATTTTGATCGTGTAAGCTTTATCCTTTTTTTTATTATCAATTTTCAAAGAATGATTATTTTCCAGCTTCATAATATTTATAGTAAAATATCTCAAAAAGGACTGAGTGAAAAATAATCAGATTGAAACAGAGTATACCTCTATAGGATAAGTACTATAGGATAAAATTTAGTGGCTAAGACTCAAACTGGTTCTAGTGTTATTAGTTTGGTTTGTCTTATAGTCGGTTATTGGAATGAGGAGCACTCTGGCAAGGCAAGTAATATTTTGATGTATTATATTCCAAAAACAAACTGGGTCTCAGCCACTAAATTTTATTCACCGCACTTATTATAAAGAGGTATAATCTTTATGAGTATTCACCCAGTCCTTTTTTAGATATTTTACTATAAATATTACTGAGCTGGAAAATAATCATTCTTTGAATATTTATTGTAATATACCCATTTTTTATAATTATAGTATTTATTATTTGATTATTGTGTTAGGCAGGCTAACAATAAGATAAGAAGTAAAATTTAAATTTAAATAACAATTCTAATTTGATTGTATGTTTACAAACATAGCATCCATTTTGAGTGCTAAGAAAAAAGGTCACTGGCAGGTAACTACCAGGTAAGAGTAAAGGTAAAAAGGGTTTAGCTGAAGTTGTGACCTGAGGGTAGTTTCAGTTGGGGCTTGTAAGGGTGAGGAGCTGCTGCTGAATATGAAGAGGGATCTTGGTTAGCCTACATATTGTTTGTGTTATTTTTGAAAGTTGTTGTTATGATTAAAAAGTTGTAAAAACATTTGTGCCTGATTGTCAAGAACCCATACCATACCGTGAGAGTAAAATGAATTATAATGAAGTAAATATTGTGTGTATTATATTGAGGGATCTTGGGGCTTGGGCTTGACCGGCGAACATTGGACGAGTTTGTGCAGGCGAAGTTTGATGGTATCGGCATCGAACCTTCGGGTTCGGTAAGCCTTATATTATTATTATTATTATATTGAGGATGTATAGTCGGCTGTAGAAACTATTATAGATGGAATAATCAGAACTCAGTCATTTTTGGAAATTTTTTTAAATTTTGCCGTTTGGGCTCAAGCTTGTGAGCCATCATCAGGCCATTACTGAGCCATGTCCAAGCATAAACTGAGAGTTTTATGTTTATAAACTCTCATAGTTTATGGACATTGCTTGGACAAATGACTCCTGATTATTCCACTTATAATAAATATTGTGTGAATTGATTTTTTCTTAAAAGAATAATTATTTTTAAATAAAATTATTATAATATATTAAAAAAAGGATATACCTTACACGATCAAAATTTCAAAAACTAGTGCAATGATAAGGCTAGATAAGGAAAATAATTAAGCATGAAAATCATTTTTAACCATCCTTGTCATAGCACGCCAAAGGTTTCAGTTGATGTAATTTTTTAAACCATTTTCTTGACTGCTTAAGTAATGTGTTGTAAGGACCAAAATTATGTAAAATACTCTCATCATCAGTCTAGTTTTTGTTTGGTTCTTAAATATGCAAAATTACTAGAGTTAATAATTTTAAAGAAAACGTTATTTTAACAGTTAAGAGAGTTTTATAACCCCGGAACCAGTTTAGTCTCAAAAACCAAATTTATATCACTTAAACACATCGTATAGATAGGTAATCTGTATTAGTTTCAAATCGTTCACTCAGTCCCATTTGAGATACTTCCGGGTAAAAATCGAGTAAAATGAATTTTTGCTAATTTTGAAAATTCATATACCAAAAAGGACTATGTTCTCAAGATACAAATTTTTACAAGTAGGGCCATGGCTAAGCTATATAAGAAAAAATAATTAAAAGTGGGTCTCTTTTCCTTCATGTACTTTTATCTTGTTAAAAGCCTCGTTTTTTATTCATTTTCGAGAATTTTTTAACCAACTTTCTTTACTATTTAGGTAATAAGTTTTGGGGACGAATAATACAAAGCATGTCCTTATCTTATTGTTAGTTATTGTTTTGATTTGATATCTAAAAAATTACAGGAATTAGAAAAGTTTTCTCATCACATGTTTTCTCCTGTAAGCTGCTTTAAAATGGCTGCAACACTTAAAGTATTGGCCAGAAAAAAAAATTATTTATTGTTTTATATTCACAAAAAGGATAGAGAATATCTGGTCAAAAAAATTACAAAATAAAAAAAATGAAAATTGGACTATTTCAAACGCATTGACCCATACTTTAGTTTCATCTAAATCTTCTATTTGATTTTATCTAATCAAAACTCAAGTCCTTAAAAAAACGTTATTTACAAGAATTTTAAAAGAAAAATTTGGCTGTGAAAACAAATGTGGACTTGACTGATTAGAAGGAGGAAATAAAACAATATATGTGTATATATTGGTTTTGATATCAATAGTTAAGAGTGAGGGAATACATTTCTTTAATTCAGTGGATGATAACAACCAGGACAGGGCTGGTTAGCCTGTAAGAGTTTTATTTTAATTTTATTAAATTATGATAAAATATATATTTATATGAGTGCATGATGGAATATAAAAAGGTATGTAAATTTCTTTATAAGAATGTAAAAAATAATGTTGTTTATCTTTTAGTTTTAAAATAAATGATTTTTGTAGATCCCTTGAAAATGGCAAAAGGCTGAAACGTAGGGAGAAAAAAATAAGAAAATAAAATGAGTTGAATGAAAATGGATCATTTTAATTAAAGGAACCTAACAAAGTTATTTACAAATTTAATTATTTGCTAACGGTACTAATTATACTAAAACATTTCATTTCATAACTTTAAAATAGTGTTATTAATATAATAAAAAAATAATCCTAGATTTTTGTGCATCAAGAATCAAATAAGTTGGTTTAATAATATAGTAATGAGAGATTTTCGCCCTTCCTGTAAAATTTGGAAATTCCAAAAAACCTTTTGGAAATCAACATATCGTTTGATTGAATATTCAAAAGATAAACAGGAAGAAAATAAAACACATTAAAATATGTAAAAGTCTTTTATTATTTCAGTATTAAAACAAAAATTCAAAAATACTAACAGAAAACTAAAAAGATCAAAGTGCCAAAACAATGCAATAAAATAATTGTTAATTTTTCACTCTGGTTAAAAAAATCATATTTAAAAACTAGCAAAAAATACTGACAAAAATATCATTTTGACACTGAGACAACTTTTTAGTTTCCTGTTTGATGTGTTCCCTTTATATAGTTGGAATCCATACAACCCTAGGCATGTAACAATAGAGGTCATATGGTATGTCTGGAGCATTTTCCATCTTAACGTTGATGTACTGGCCAAGAAATCCAGGAAATTTATCTGATCCTTCCTTGTCAAGAAAAATGAATTTATTTATATAACGAGCATTTACATTGCAAGAGAAATCACTAGCATCAGGAATTATTTCAGTTAGTTTGGCCTGAAGGTAATTTAGTGACCCATCTGGCAAACGAGCATTTTCAAAAAGTTTAAATGCGCAGTAAACAAGGCGTTGGAGTTCCTCTGAATAGGCTGTTACAATTACAGAATTCCCAAAGGTCAAACTTGAATAGATAAGTTTTATGAGGTCGCCGAAAGCTGTGTCATACATGTTCGACAAGATGACCCAAACACTTCCTAGCGGCTCATAAAACCATTCGATATTCATGTTCTTCGCAATTAACAATTTGCAATTGTTTCCAAATTGAGATTTTCTGTATATTCCTTTCAGCTGGTCCACCAAATTGAATGCTCTGAAAAATAAATATCACAGAGAAATATTAAATTTAACAGAATGCCAGAAAAAATAAGATAATAAAACAATTGCCACTAAAAACAATAATACTAGGTATGGAGTCTAAACAATTAAAATCGCAGGGTCATCAAAAGTACCTCTTAGAAAATTATATTTATTTTAAGATCAAGGATAATGAAACAATTTATATTTGCTGTATAGAATTAATTGGTATTAAGATCAAATGATGTCCTGGGTTTGAACCCTGGCTGCAGCAGATATATTTATTATGATTTTTCAGCAGTTGAGCAACCCTAGGGTAAGGAGACCCTCTCCTGGGACAATCAGCAAAATATTAGAGGCCAGAAGTTGCATAAAAAAATTGGAAAGTTTGAGTGTGAAAAACACATTTCATTTAATATATCTGGTTCTTATCAAGGTAGAAAAATAATTTTGGTGTCAAAATCATCCTATTTCAAAGCAAAATAATGGAAATAATAAACAATTAAAATATTTGTTTATGCCCGGTTATAACCCTAAAAAATATAGATAATCTCGTCAAAACAGTACTTCTAATAATGTTTCTTAAAAACTGTGCTCAAATTAAGATTCCTCACTCCTTAAAAAAGTTTATTAAAATTTAATTTAATTTTTTAACCAAGCATAAAACTTAAATATTTTAATGGCTTATTTTTTTCATTATTCCGCTTTGAAATGGAATAATTTTGACACCAAACTTATTTTTTCATCTTCATTAGAACCAGAGATATTAAATAAAATGTGTTTTTACCCGCATACTTTCTGATTTTTTTACGCGACTTCTGGGAAGAGCGGGCCCTTAATATTTTATAGAGTATAATGGTTTTGTCTAGTTTTGCCTTTTAAAAAATCATCAAAATCCTTAAGACACATTTGGGATCCTCTTTTTGTGAGTCTAAGACCCTTTATGAGTTGAGAGGTAAAGGTTTTTTTTTAATTTAAATTACATTTACAATGTTCATTATTCTTACTGGGACTTAAATAAAAAAAAAAAATCTGGTTTGGGCAACACACGACTTTCACTAACCTCCATTTTTAAAATCAATGAAAGAATTTTCAGATACAGTTAGAGATAAAAAAACGTGAAACTATTGGGTTGATGCAAAATTAATGCAGGTTTCCTCTATTGCAATATCTTAATTCCAATTGTGTAAACAAAGCTAATCCTAACATTGATCATTATTATACCAAAACAAACCTTATCTAATACCCTCTCTTTCACCATGAATTTGTTTAGTAAAATCGTTTTGTTCAGTGTGTTCAAAGGTCTTGAATCGAAAATGTCAAAGTGCGATTTTCGTCAAATTTATTTTTACGAATTTAAATTAGGGCGCAGCGCTGCGCAAAAGGCTCGTAATATTAATGAAGTGTGGGATCAGGGGGCTATTAATGAGTGCACGGTGCAGCGTTGGTTCCAGAAGTTTCGCAGAGGAGATTTCGACCTCGAAGACAAGGAAGGTCGGGGCCGTCATCTTGCTCTGGACAACGACCAGCTGAGGTCAAAAGTGGAAGAAGACCCAACCAAAACCACACGAGAAATGGCGGCGGAACTCGGAACTCAAAAATTGCAACGTCTTTGCCCAGCATTGATGAATCGGAAGGGGCCGATCCTGCTCCACGATAACGCCAGACCACACGTTGCACAACCAACGCTTCGACGACTGCACGAGTTGGGCTACGAAGTTCTCCAACATCCGCCTTATTCACCTGACCTCTCTCCTACAGACTTCCACTTTTTCAGGCATCTGGACAACTTTTTGAGGGAGAAAAATATTCAAAACCAGGACGACATTGAAAATTCTTTTCGTGATTTCATTGAGTCCAGGGATTCGGATTTTTTTCTGGTGGAATAAGAAAGCTTGTTGAACGTTGGCAAAAGTGCATTGATTCAGATGGAAATTATTTTGATTAAATATATATGGTTAAAGTAAAGATATGGCGTATTTACAATACCTACTAAAAACCTGCATTAATTTTGCATCAACCCAATATTAAAGAATTAGTTAAATTGAATTTATATAGAAACATGTTTTTATTAAAAAATCTATTATATTATTATCTAAAATAATTAGTTAGTTTTATCTTCTTTTCATCAATCTTTATTAACTTTTAAAAGCTTGAGTATAAGATAATATTTTTTCTAAAATCTTTAGCTTTCCAACGGTATATCATACATGTATATTACTGTTCTTATGTTCAAAAACGAAAAATTGCATTTAAAAAATATTGTTCCAGTTTTCTCCTTTAGTTATTTTTCAAATTCACTCAACTTGCATATTTAGCTGTTTTTCATCAGTGATAACAAGATAATGTAGTTATTTTTATAGAATCAACAAAATTAAAGGTACTTTAAAGAGACAAAATTTAAAATATCGGCATTTAAGCCCAGTCAAACCATTTTAATCAGAATGAAACCTACATGAAATTAAAGCCCATTAAATTTTACATCGATATAGCGAGTTTAATCAAAATCATCAGAACCGTTTTCAAGAAAATCGAAAAAAGGTGCAAAATGCATATAAAGTGGCTCTTCTGGTAAGCTCATTTTGATGATTTTGTAACGTCTCGGGCGTATATTTGTCTTAAATATGAAATTTAAGTTTCATAGGACTTACCGTTTCCGCCCGGGAGTTACCACACACACACAGACACACAGACCTTTTTGCGGGACTTGGTTATTTGGACTTAGGGGACCCTAAAGGGTGTATTTCCGCTGGAAACTGGAATTCGAAATTTTTTACGATCGCAATATTTTCCCTTACTATATATAGTAAGTGAAAGTAATAGTTTTCATTATACTCATTAATAATAGTAGATGGACTTGGGATTTGAATTTGATAGTGTACGCGTATGGTAACCTTATAATTAACTTCAATAGTAAGTAAAATATTGTCTGAGCCTGACAACATAAGTTAAACACAATAGGAGATTAATAGCGATTCCAAAATAACATTTAATAAATAATCAAAGCTCATCATTTAAGCCTTTTTTCTTATATTTCATATTCATTATAGTATTAAAAGACAAAATAAAATTTATTACCCAAACTCTTCTTCGATAAACGTTGAAACAGTGTCTAAGTCATTCAGAAATGTCAATAATGGTGTCTTATCAAACTGAAGTAATGACTTATACGCAGCTTGGCCATCTCCACTGCAACGTGAATAGAATTCCTACAACAAAATTAAACAAATAAAATTGTGCATATCCAAATACCACAGAAATACTTTCCCCTCAATACATTTCTCAGCTAAGTGATAGTAAAAATTAAAAAAAAAAAATATATATCCAAAGTAAATAAAAGCTGTTTTCAATTGAACTGACCATTTTGAATCGTATCCTAGTTACAATATATGTAAATTGTTAAGAATCCTTTAACGAGAATGGCGACTTTAACTTTGAATAAAAAAAATAATTAAAACGGTTCTTAAAATATGAAAATCGGGTATATCCTTTGAAATAGTAAAATTAGTCCTAAACTCCATTATTAAATGAAAAAAAGTGTGCCATTTTTTGTTGTATTTTCATATGGATAAAGACTAATTATTATTATTACATGAAGTAAATAAAAACTTTGTAGCATTATTTATTACCTTACGTGTATTGGTTTTATATTTATGTCGAGTATCTTTTTAGATATCTGATTATTGAGTTCTTGGAAGTTTGATCGGAGCTTTCGCTTTCAACATCCTTTTCTTTTATAGGTTTTCCGAAATCTCTCAAGTAGTTAAGCACTAAAAAAAAAAATTATTATTAAGGAGTATAGTTGACTGTTTTGACATAATCATAGAAAGAATAATCAGGATTCAGTTAAAATGTTTTTGTTTGATTTATCCTATATGCTTGATGGATTACAGAACTTCTCAAGTCATACAAAAACCAACTAAAAAAATCACAATTAAAAAATCAGGAGCTCTAGACAAAAAATACAAACAAACCAAAATTTATAGAAACTATACTCTCTGCATGTCTGCAATTTTCTCCCTATCTCAAAATCATTGTGATTTTACCAGTTGCATAATTTCAAATTCAAATAATAACACTTCCAATTTATGAGGATAGAGGAAAAAAATTAGGGAACCATATTGGACTCTACACATACAAGGATCACCTGTGTCATAGTGGCAAGCATAACAGTCTTCTATGGCCAAGGTCACGGGTTCAAACCTACAGGTGACCCTAGGATTTTTAATGGGAGTAAAAAATCCTTAGTTATGCCATCCTTCAGAGGGAACGTAAAAAGATGGTCCCGAGCCTGTGCGATGTCAGATACTCGTAAAAGATCCCTATCCTAAATAAACCTGGAAAGACGAAATTCAGGACTCCCACTGTAACATCTTCCAATTAGCCATAGTAGCATAAAGTGACATTAAATGAAGAAACAAACAAAATGAATCTATACATACAATTTAAAAGAGATTTTCAAGGGACTAGTATATTCGAAACAAATTATCAGGAGATACGAGTTGCAGATATACAAATCATCAGGATTCTACTGTATTTTATATCTCTTTGGAATGTCTGTTTGATTTTAGCCCATAATGATGGTTCATAAGCTAGGAATGAAATGTTGACTAAAATTAGCAAAATTTTTGATTGACTATTCTTTCAATAATACAAGTTGTTAGTTTTTCAATAATATCTTAAATATTTAAGAAAATATATTACATGAAATTCCATTTATTGGAATCTTGCTTTCTTTCTGCGATTCAAGAGGCACAGAGGGATCGATAATTCCATGTGAATTAATCCAAATTGTGTTCACCTGAAAAATAGAAAATACTTCCTCGATAATAAATCCTCAAAGTAAAAAAAGAGAATAATAAAGTTAAACAAGTAGTAAATTACTTCAAGCCTCGACGAGACGTAATTGGCAGTAGTGATGCTTTCCGTCCAGACGGATGCACAACAACCGAATCTCGACTTGTTGACCAATGCGATTCCTTCATCTCTTGTCCTGAACGGCATGATGGATATGCCCAAATCATAAGGTTTGTCCTCCAGCAGATCTCTAGGATCCCAACCCAAAAATATTCTATTGGCATGATTAATGGATGGCTGGAACACCTAAAGCGGAAAAATAATGTAATTGAATATAATAAGTCGTAAATTTTATACCTTAGTTGGAATATTAACCTCTTAACCAAGGGAGAAGTATAAATACATCTAACATGAACAATATAGATTATATGTACATCCATATATAAATAAACAAAAAACTATATAAAATTCATTGTCTTTTCATTTATTTTAAGCATTAAAAAAGTAATAATAATAATATGAAATTACGTAATTAAGAGTTTCCTACCTTTATATGCCGGGTAGTTAAAAAGGGCATTCCCCATTTAACATGTTAAATATATAATATGGAATGATTGGCATGAAAATATTGTAAATTTGATTTTGTAAAATTTGTAGCACTTTTTCAAACATTAAAGGGTGTACACTCGCAGCCTCCCACCAAATCATTCGGAGGGGATGTAAAAAGGTGGTCCTGTGATTGTAGAAGACTGTGAACGGCAAACTGAAGTAAGAAAAGTGATATTTTTTCATACTCTACATATTGTTAATTGACTGATTGTTAGAGGTTGTTTTTACTTTCTCAAATGACATTGACATGGTTGCTATTGATACTTTTAGAAGCCAAAATAATGATCAGCACCCAATTTAAAAAATCTTCACGAAAGACTGAAAAAAAACTAATAAACAAAAAATTTAATTGATTAAAATAAATTACCTGAATGCTACCACAATGTTCTACATCGACCGGACCATTTAATTCGCTGCGAATAGACGCTGAGAACAAATCTGCTTCTTTGAGTTGCGTAGCTTTCTCAACGAGCCTAATTGTCACTTGGTCATACACAGCTTCTTGTATGAATATGTGTGTCACTGAATAAAATGTCTAAACAAAAAAGTATTCATTATTTAAACATGAATTATGTAGTCTTACATTTAAAGTATAATTGTATAATATGAAATTTTTCATAGGACAAATACACAGAGGAAGAAAACAAACAAGTGCACTCAAAACAAACATATAGGTTTAAACAAAAATGTTAACAAGGATAGGAAATGAAGAGTTTACTAAGAACAATGCACTCACATGAGAGAAGAAAAAAAAGTTTATGTATAATGATTATGAATTTCTACAGAATAGTTCATGTCTGAATATATCTGATATGTATTTGAGGAGGACAACTATTGTGTAGTTGCTAGTATAACAGCCTTTATACTCAAGGTCTTGGGTTTAAACTGGACAGATATTCCTAGAATTATTAAAGGGAGTAAAAAACCTTGGTTGTGATGTCCTTTTTAGGGGACATAAAATGGTGTTTCTGAACCTGTGTGATGTCAGATACTCGTTAAAAATTGCTATCCTAATTAAACCTGGATATGCAAAATTTAGGACTACCACTGTATTTGTATCAATAAAGAGCAATTTAAGTTCTATGATAACTAGAAAAAAAAACAACATTTAGGAAGTACCCAAGTTGTGGTTGAAGTTGGGAAAGCTTCATGTATTTTTCAGATGCAAAATTAATAAAACACACGCCTTCAGTCAAGAAACTTAAAGGTAAGAATTTACAAAACTACTGTTATTTAGACAGTGATTAATGAGAGTGAAATATGGTTGCTAACTTTGAAGAATGGACACAGCCTTACAGTTTTCATGATTTAGGTTTTACATAAAATGTTTGGTACAAAGAGAGAAGACACTATGGAATTCAAAAGATTACATGAAGCAGGGATAACCCATTATAATTGAGGAAATAACATAGCAGTGACTACATAACAACTAGTCATGGGATCATCTGTGGTGTAGCGTAGGCTAGCATAACAGACTTCTATGCTTAAGGTCAGGGGTTCAAACCCAGCAGGTGGTCCTAGGATTTTTTGATGGGAGTATAAAATCCTTAGTTATGCCATCCTTCAGAGGGAACGTAAAGAAGTGATACCGAGTCTGTGACATGTCAAGTACTTGTTAAACATCCATATCCTAATTAAACCTGAATAGGCAAAATTTAGGACTCCCACTGTAGCAATATCCAACTAACCACGGCAGCAAAAAGTGATGTTAAATGAATAAAACAAAACAAATAACTAGTCATGTAAAGTCGTTAGGCTTAGCGATAATAAATTAAACCTGAATAGGCAAACTTTAGTTAATATGCGCTGAAGTTAATATGCGCTGAACCGGTAGGTATGCATCTGAGAGATTCTACATCTACATTAATATTTTTGTTATAAATTGTTTTTGTTTTTAAATAAACTAACTACAGGAAGGGCAAATAAAGATAGCTAAGCTACACACTAATTTTCTTGGCAAGAATTTGAAAACTTGTCACTAACAGAATAACATTTTATTACCTAAATATCATCACTGGTCATTAAATTTAATAGAATATTGTAATAGTACAGTAACTATTAATTCAATAATTTGTTGGTGATGGCGATGAATATGAAATCTAAAACAAAAGCTTTTTGAAAATTAGAAGTCTTAAAGCAGGCGAAATTCTCTCATGAACTTTAGGAACAACCCTATGTTATAAGTTATACATTTATTTATTAAATAAGTAGGCAATTTAGACTTAAAAATTAAATTTTACAGAGAAGAAAAAATACAATCATGTGAAAGAAAAAAGAAAAAAATTAGTAAAGAGATAGGAAAGATATAAAGAAAATATCAAACATACTAATGCTATATTCTATCTAAGAGGTTCCTAAAGTTTTAATAAAAGTGATTATAACAGTATACATAAGCTGTAACTTTTTTTTTTTTAACCCTCAAAAATGTAAGGTTATTTAACACACTTAAGCTCTGATGATGTTGCTCGAATAAAAAATTTGTTGAATTTTCTGAGTGAGAAATTTAATGGAACATGTGTTTAATTCAATAACATTTCTCACTAGGAGCGACTATTTAAGAGCTATAATAGTTTGAATGAAAAAAAGTCATGGTTGCCTTTTTTAAATGTTGGGCTTTTTTTATACGCTATAGCTCTGTTGGTGTTTCTCGAATCAAAAATTTGACAAGAGTTACCACATATGAAATTTAATGGTAAATATTATTTGTTATATAACATTTGTCTCTAGGACTGACTGGGATTTAGGTGAAGTGCAAAATACTTTGGTTTTTGAATGAAAAAAAAGTTGCCAATGTCTAAATGTACATAGAAGATTAAAAATATATATATTTTTAGTAGATTTTATCTTTCTTTCTTGATCCTCCATAACTCATCAATCCACCAATCCATCCACAAACTCAATTTCTGCCAGACTGGGAAAACAGCTGATTATACATAGACTTTTGTTATGTTTATGGTAATATTATTTATTAAATGAGATATTATAGATTAGACATATCATTTTTATTCACTGTTTACCAACAAACAATGAAATTTTGTTTCATTTATTTCAAATTTCATTTCAGTTCATGTATATCTTTCGTTTGCCTTAAGTCTGTTCTCTCTTTTCTCTTAAGTGTAGTTAAAACAATTAATTTTATTCACAATGAATCGTTTAAGTCACAATGATTCGGTCAGAAAGTTCACTTTCTATGAAGAAGGCAAATCATTGTGTTACATTGTGAATCGCCTTGGGATTCACTATTCTACCATTTCAAGGACCATAAACAGGTACAGGGAGACTTGTAGTCATTCGAGACGAGGGTTACTAATCCCATAGATGACAGCTTCACTAAAATAAAAGCACTTTGGAAGTATAATTCTACTGTGTTTCCATTAAAAACTTGATCGCTGGTGTTCGAGGGTTATCAATCTCGGAGTCAACGGTCATTAGAAGACTAACAGAGTCAAACCTAAAGTCAAGAAAGCCAGTGAAAAGTCCTCTTCTCACCATAGGACACCGTGTAAAAAGATTAAGATTTGCAAGGGATCATGTGTGCTGCACATTAGAAACTGAGCCATTTGGAGGGGGTTCTATCATGTTCCGGGGTGGCATATCTTGAGAGGCGCGCACCGACAGTGACAATCCAAGGAAGGGATTTGAATATTAGGGGTATGTTGAAATGATTCTTCAAGATCATGTAGTGCCTTTTATGCCATTCATAGGCTCTGAATCATTGCCCATGCATGATATTGCTCATCCTCACAAGGCAAGATGTGTTTCTGAATACCTGAACACCACAAATATTCACACCATTGATTGGCCAGCAAGAAGTCCTGACCTTAACCCAATCGAGCACGTTTGGGATTATCTCAAAACAAAGGTTGGGTCACGAGATTCACCTACTACAAAGCAGAAAAAACTAACTGATTGTCACGAGTTCAAACCAGGTTTAATGGGAGTAAAAAATCCTTGGCTATGCCGTCCTTCGGATGGGACGTAAAAAGGAAGTCCCGAGCCTGTGCGATGTCAGGTACTCATTAAGAATCCCTATCCTATTGAAACCCGGATAGGCAAAATTTAGGACTCCTACTGTAGCATCGTCTGCTCAGCCAGAGTAAGCATAAAGTGACATTAAATAAACAAACAACTAACTGAGTGTTTAAATAATAATAAATTATTATTATTATTTTATTTTCTTCCTCTCAGATAACTGGAACATCATCTACTTCCCGGACAAAAGTCAAGGGGAAGTAGAATTTTTAGTTATTTAAAACTTTTCTCACAATTCTGCAGGCATCCAGCAGAACTGCTTTCTGCGCTAATTTTAGATTCTTTAGGTCTAAGCCAAGCTCTTCTGTGCCCTCTCTGGTGCTTTTTAGGATTAGGCCATTCGAAGAGAGAACAATTGGAGTTGTTGTTACTTTTTCTAGGTGGTAAAGTGATTTTAGTTCAAGAGCGAGTTCTTGGTATTTTCGGATTTTTTCAGCTCTAGTGCTTAACAGATTAGAGTCACTTGGGACAGCAATATCGATGATTTTGGCCATTTTGTTGGTTTTGTCTAACACCAAAATATCTGGACGATTATGCAACACTCTGTGGTCGGTGATAATTTGTTCATCCCAATAAACTTTTACCTCTTTATTTTCCATGAGTTTCTCAGGGGTGTACCGATAATAGGGTATCTCTTCATCACCCAACAATCCCAGAGCTCTGCATAAACTTTGGTGATATATCTTAGCAACATTATTATGTCTTGTCAAATAGTCTGTCCCAGCCAAAGCCTCACAACCATTTGTCACATGTTGAATAGACTCATGGGTCTTGGAGCAAAGGCGACATTTATCTATTACCATATTTTCCTTCATTATGTGCCTCCTGTATGCTCTTGTTGCAACAACTTGGTCTTGTATAGCAAAGCCCTCTGTCTCCCCAAACAGTTGACCTATCCTCAACCAGTCGACTGAGAGTTCACTGTCAATATCAGGCGAGTTTAGTTGATAGTAAAACCTCCCATGCAATTCTTTTTCTTTCCATTTGGACTTATAGTAATCCGCATTTTTTATTTCATGCAGCATGGGGTCTTTGAGATTAAGTGCTGTGAAGTCCTCATCTAAATCTCGCATCACGTTGATGATTGAAGATGGGCATGTCAGAAAATACTGCTTCATGGAATTTTCTTGTTTTCAACACAGATCTTCAATTGAGATAAGCCCACGACCACCTTCTGTTCTTTTTAGATAGAGTCTATTCACAGAAGCTTTTGGATGATGAATTTTAGCATCTGTCATCATCGTACGAACCAGCCGGTCGATTTCCTGTAGTTTGGTGGTTGACCATTTGATTATACCAAAACTATAAGCTATCAGTGGTATTGCCCAAGTATTAATGGCATGGATTTTATTTTTGCCATTCAGATGACATCTAAGAATCTGCTGCAGCCTTTTCTTGAACTTAAAAGTTATTTCGCAGAGCACCTCTTTCTTGGGTATCTTAATAGCTTGCTTAATACCCAGATATTTGTAGTATTCTCCTAAAGATTGGTGTCTCATGGTCTCTCCTGAAAGAAGCTGTAAAGAATTTCTGTCCTTTATTTTCCCTCTTGTAACATTTATTATAGCACATTTTTCGAGGCCAAATGTCATACTAATTGAACTACTGAAACGAGACGAGATATCAGTTCTAGCATACTTTGTAATTGGTCTTATTATTATTATATCATAGATTATTTAATGAAACACATGTTCCTATCAAACTCTATTAATATCAAATAATCTATTATTATATATTTCAAATTCATGGTTGATGGTAAACTATTAATTTGGGGCTAGAGTGTCTTCAAATCTCCGTACATCTTTAATAATATTACACTTCTTGCATTCTTGAAGTCTCTTTTATAGAAATTTTTTGAAACTAAATGATTTTAATAATAAGTTATGATTTATCAAAATTTGGGAACCTCTGTTCTAAACATAAACAAAAAAAAAATGAATTACAATAAATTGTATTAGTAAACAAAAAAGATCAATTTCTTTGTTAGAAGTGATTCTCTAACAATTCTAAATACCTTGTTTTGTTTTTAAATACTTTTTAAAAAAAAACGGAAATGTTTAACAAGTAATTAGCTTATAAATGTAAAGTTCAAGTATGATGAGTTATCAGCTCTACTCTGAGACTATGTTAAATGTATTTCAAAGCACCAGAAGCAGCAGACACAATTACAAGAAAACGTTTCAATATTTTTTGGTTTCAAAATAAAATTGTAATACTTTTCCCCGATATTTCCAAGCACCTTGTAGAGAATTTTCAACTGCAGAGTCCAAATCTGCATCATTAAAAATCAATACGGGACAATATTGCTGAGAACTACAGTCCTTAATACCTACAACAATATACTATTTCAAGAAGCCTTCTAAAACCGTCAAGAAATGTGAAACCTATTAATAATATCATTATAGGTACTTACACAAGAGTTGTTCAGCCAATGGGAAATCAGTTCCTACGAGAGAATAAGTGCTCTCTGGGCATCTGTAAAATAAATTAATAAATCTATAACAAATAAAATATAAAGCGCAGAAATGTATTTTTTTTAAATAGGAGGCATAAACTATGATGAAGATATTATTGGAAGATTCTAAAATGCCTTAAATTCTCAAAAAGCTGAAAACTATTTTAACTAAATTGAAGATATATATAAAATTTGTCACCCCTAAAAGTTTAACCAAGGCTCATTGAAATATTTTTCTCATCTTCAGTTGATTGGATTTTGGTGTTCTTTGTCAGAGAGGAGTATTTTATAGAGGAGTATTTGTTATTTCAATACAATTAAAACATCAATATGTGTACATTTGAATCCATCATATCTAAGAGCGCTTGTGAAAAAAAATGTACATAGTAATAACTCTAACATGGAATCTTGTAACTTTTTAGTCTAGTTGAAAATCTGTGTGTGTCAAAACGTTCATTTAACAATAAATATATTTTTATTAATTATAATTTTTTTGTGATCATTTATGGAACATAAGGCAATCATCGCATACTTAATTGCATTTTTGGAAGATATATAAGTTCAAATATGGACAAAATGTTCGCTATCTTGAAATTTTTTAGATTACGGTTTATTATTATATTGTAAAATGTTTTTTCTTATGCTTATAGCCAATTAAACTCAAATGTTTGACTAATTGCTTCATTCAGTTCATTTTCTAGATCATGAAGGATGCCTCAATTACTCGTTTCTATAAAAAATTGATGTGGCTTTTACTCCTTTTAACATCATAAATATTTACAGGCATCCTTTCTCTACCAAGAAGTCCTAAAGTTCTACTGTTCATCATAAATTTCTAATCACCTCTAATATAAGTTCTCTATTGATTAAAAAAAAAGAAAGAAAAGCTGCTCTCGGTGTCAGATTGGTATACATAAGCCCATAGCATTGGATAGACCTTTCCTAATCCAATCCTCTTCTCTACAAAACTCTTTCCTCTTCCTCAATCTATCACTTAAACTCTCTTTCCACCTTTAAATCCTGCCTATTCGTTTATCGACCCGACCATTCAGTCCCAAAAGATTTTCCATTAATGTAATATCCTTAATTTATTGAAGTATTTTTTTTTACATAAAATGTAAAATTAAGTTATAATAATATATATCAAAATTATAAGTTAACTTAATATGTTTTTCAAATAGAGAGAAGTTGGTTCTGAAAGCAGTCATATAAACACGTAATTAAGTAGAAACTTAATTTACTTGTGCCTACGTTTAGGCCTAAACTCCAGGCTTTCTTCAGGGCTATAAAACAATAAATTTAGGCCTAAACGTAGACAAATAAATTTAGTTTTTACTCAATTACATGTTATTTTACTGCACCCGAAACCAACTTCTCCCCATTAGATACACACAGTCAAACATTCTCACTTCACTTTGTTTGTTTTCTTTTCTTTTTTAAGTACAAATTATAATTTCTTTTCATATCTCCAAGACTGTAAATCTACTTTTAATGTCAATCTAGAGACTTGTCACAGAATAAATAAAAACATAATTATTATTATTATTTACAGCCACCATTAATATATGTTTTTGCAAGGAAAAATTATCAAACTACCTGTGGGTTAACAAATGGAATAATATATTGGAGCAGTTTGTAGTGGAGGAAAATACTCTTTATTCCAACATTTGACAGTCGCCATAAAAAAGATTATATTTAAGAATCTTCTAATAACATCTTGACCATAGATAATATAAAATAATTACATATTACCCAGATTCTTTGAACAAATCTCCTAAGAAGGCAAAAAAAGGTAAATGACTCTCTTCGTGAATGATCAAACATACACTGTAACCGAGCATTAATGCCGGAAACAAAAGTCGACCAAGTATGGGTATTTCATTAAGCTGAATGTGAATATCAACTGAAACAGAATAAAATATGTAATCAGCAGAAATTTTATTAGTCATTTATAATTAAATGATGTGTAAGCAAAGATATTCCTAAGTAAGTCCAAAAATATTCCTTATTTTTATTTCTACTTTCACTTACTTACATATGAAATAATATGAAAATATGAAAATTTTCCAATTTAAGTTTTTAATGGAAATACACTTAAAAGAGTCCCTGGACCGATTTTACGAAGGATTTTGGATTGTAAGGATTGGATACTAGAAGAATTCTAAGGTTTAGTAGAGCCCCATAGCTCTACTCCGTAAGTCCATTTTGGTCTTATGATGGTCATATAAATAAGTCTTTTGTAATTAAGTGGAAGGTTGGAGCGTTTGTCCAGTAAGTGTTGAAGTAGTCAAAAACGTCCGCTGTTTCTTGTCATTTAAGTCTTGAATGGGGATTCCATGTCAGACGTTTGTCAAGGGAGGGAGTAATAGACGGAGCTTGTAAAGCAACCACGGGTACCAGACTCGGTCAAAGGCCTGTTCTACGTCGAGAAAGGCTTCCTTATTTTTATTTCTACTTTCACTTACTTACATATGAAACAATATGAAAATTTTCCAATTTAAGTTTTTAATGGAAATACACGTTCAGTGATCTGATTGTGGTTTGGCAGGAGGAAATTTGAGAAGTGATAAATATATCCAGGATATCAGGTTTTTTTTTTAGAGATGTAGGCCAATATGTGGGATACATGGGTGAGAGGACAGTATAGCTATGGGAAGTTGAGATACTGGAAAGGAGATTACCTCGGGAATTGGAAGTTCTGCAACCCACCGTTAGTGTTTAGCATTATAGTCTCCTCCACTGCTTGTCTTAAGTACAGAATTTAAGGTTCAAACAATTTTTCCTTTTTGAGCAAAGCACAGATACACACGCAGACCTTTTTGTAGGATTTTGTTATTTGGGTTCAGGGACTCTTTTAAGTGTATTTCCATTAAAAACTAAATTGTAAAATTTTCATACTTTCATATTATTTCATATGTAAGTAAGTGAAAGTAGAAATAAAAATAAGGAAGCCTTTCTCGACATAGAACAGGCCTTTGACCGAGTCTGGCACCCGGGGTTGCTTTACAAGCTCCGTCTATTACTCCCTCCCTTGACAAACATCTGACATGGAATTCCCATTCAAGACTTAAATGACAAGAAACAGCGCGACGTTTTTGACTACTTCAACACTTACTGGACAAACGCTCCAACCTTCCACTTAATTACAAAAGACTTATTTATATGACCATCATAAGACCAATATGGACTTACGGAGTAGAGCTATGGGGCTCTACTAAACCTTAGAATTCTTCTCGTATCCAATCCTTACAATCCAAAATCCTCATAAAATCCTTAACATTCCTTACTTTGTCACGAATAAGCTTATCCATAAAGACCTTAATATCCCATATGTTACCGAATTAGCCCGAACCAGGTACCAATCATTCCATGAAAAACTCCATTTCCACTCTAATCCACTAGTTTCTATCCTATCATCCTCTTCAATTCCTGATAATCCTCTGAGGCGTCTGAAAAGAAGATGGCCCTGAGACCTTCTAGTTTAAAATATTTTTAGAGAGCTGCCAATGGGTGGCATCTCTTCATATATTTCATGTCAGTTTACTATGTCCACCACATTTAATTGTTGTATATAATAATACAGTTGTAAATATCAATAAATATGTTTAAAAAAAAGACAAGCAGTATATGGCTGGAATATTAGAGAAACTTTTTCATGAAAATCAACAAACCGGATATGACACTTAAAACCATGCATTTTGCATCTTTTTACTGGCATTTACATAATGAGAAATGGTTACTTATTTAAATTAAGCATAATTTAATTTACTTTAGAGAAGAAAAAATTGAAAATTTGGCTTTAAGTCCAGTCAGTCCTATTTCAATGAGGATAAAACTTACATCATATTAAAGACATTTAATTTTAAACCTATATAGTGAGTATTTTTTTGAAATGGATAAAAATGTATAAAATCCGTGGTATAAAGTGACACAAAAGTTTTTTTTTTTTGTTAAATATATTCTACTTTATGTTGTATTTTGCTCATGTAATATTATTGGTATATTATTTGAACATAAAAATCATTGTAAATTTCATGTTTATCAAAATTGTATTATGTATATATGTCTTATTTTGTTTCTTATCTAGTCTACTTTTCAATATTATTACTTTCAGTTACTTCTTGACTTATTATTATTACTATTATTTTTGTTTGTAATTTCTATACTTTTTTACTCAAATAAACTAAAAGTTTCTGTTTTAATTTTCTTGTATTATTATTCTAAAGGGAGTTGTCCCAGAATAAATAAGAATTTATTAATATTATTATTAAAATGACCAGCAGGACTGTTACAGTTAAAATTTGCAAGAAGAATTAATTTAAATTAAAAAAAAAAATTCCCTAACCGTAACTATGCCCTAGATTCTCAGTGGAGACGGGCGGGCTCCACAATAAATTTATCTCGAGCGCCATGCTATTTGTTAAAAAAATATATAAAGTAAATAGCGAAACCCTTTAAATTAATAATATCTTTAATGAAAAAAAAAAATTAAAATTAAATTTACAAACCAAAAAAAAAAGTTATTAATAACAGGTAGATACGATCTCGTTATCTCACAGTCTGAATACATCTACCTATCCCATGAGCTATGGAATCATATGACATCACCATACCTTTACACAGTATTAGACTCGACGATGGTGGTACTGTATTATTTTTTTAAGGATTAATATTTATTAGATTCAATAATATTCTAAAGACCCAATTTTTAAATTAAAAAAGAATAAATGGTTAAATTGGTTATACAAAAACTACAAAACATAATTTTATTTCTGATAAAAAAAAAAAGGAAAAGAAAGAAAAAATAAATAAATTATTCAATAACAAAACATATTTACAACTTATACTAACTTTTTTTTTTCTATCGTCTGAAACTACAATGATATTCACCTAGGTTCGGGAATAGGGTTAGGTTTGGGGTTAGGAGGAAGGCAGTTTTTCAGTTTCCAATTTCTTCTCGAGAACCAAATCTTGGCTTCATTCCTTGTCCGGCCAGTTTGTCCGTCTGGACTTGTCCCTGGGTCACACTAATTATATCAGTCTAATCTAAACCACTCGGTAATAGCTGCTATGCCACAATGTCTCTTTTTTTACACACCCTCTCCGGGAGCTCACAGCCTTCTTCATCTTGTTTCAGTAATACTTAATCTAAGCTTAAAGATAACACGAACATTTTAATTACCTATTTACAGTTAACATACATTCATTTATTTGTTTTATTTTTCCTCATTTCGTCTACCGTCAATAAACCAACCACATCACGAATCTTCAATTCATACTCTAATTCTTCCTTAATCAATCTATCGACATTCATTTTTTTTTTTAATTTAGAAAAAAAAAATTTTATTAAATAAAATTATTATCTATAAAGTTATTATTAAAAATAAAATTGTACTTTTCTTATAAATTGTTATAAATAATAAATTGTAATTTATTATTATATCTATGCTTTTACTAGTCCCTATTTTGGGCGCCATTTTGTTAAGGTTAAAATTTGCAAAAAGAATTAATTTAATTAAAATTAAAAAAAAAAGAATTCCTTAACTGTAACTATGCCCCAGATTCTCAGTGGAGACGGGCGGGTCGCTATTTGGGCGCCATTTTGTTATAGTTAAAATTTGCAAGAAGAATTAATTTAAATTAAAAAAAAAGAATTCCCTAACCGTAACTATGCCCTAGATTCTTAGTGGAGAATCTCTGAACGGAGTTGCGTCTCCAGTAAAAGCATAGATACAATAATAAATTAATAGAAAAGTACAATTTTATTTATTTTATTTTTTTTAAACATAATTTATTGAAATTTACAACTGTACTAAAAAAAATACCATTTTTTTTTTTTTTTTAAATAATAAATTTATAGATAATAATTTTATTTAATAAATTTTTTTTTTCTAAATTAAAACAAAATGAATGTCAATAGACCGATTAAGGAAGAATTAGATTACGAATTGAAGATTCGTGGTGTAGTTGGTTTATTGACGGTAAACGAAATGAGGAAAAAATTTCGGACCTTTTTAAAATTAGAGAGTGCAGGGAAATATGTAGCTCCTGTCGTAGATATCCCGGCTGGATCAGATTTGAGAGTGTGTGAGGAAAAACTTGCAGCTATTGAGACAAAAGTATTGGGTATCACGGCATCCAGTACCACGGAGGAAATTGATAAAGTAGATACGGGATTACAACATCTGATAAATCGCTTAAACCGAATTTCGACTAAAGATTCATCTGAAAATGAAAAGAAAAGCGAGGCTGATGCAAAGTGTCTCGAGTTGTGGCAACTCTTTGAAGAGAACGCAGGCCAATCATCGATTAAAAAACAGGATCCCGTAAACTTTCAACGCAGTGAGGAAGTAGAGAATAAAGGGGAATCAAATGAAAATATCCAAAGCCAAGCGACAATGATTCAACCAGACTTAGTGGAGCGACCTATGTAATAAAGAGAACCCAAATTCCCATAAGAGATTGGGGTGTTCATTTTAGAGGGGATGGCAACGGTTTGAGCATCCATGCGTTTTTGGAAACTGTAGAAGATTTACGTCTGGCGAGGAGTACCACAGAAGAAGACCTCTTTATGGCGGTATATGATTTGTTTAGAGGGACAGCACTAATTTGGTTTAGATCCATGAGACGTGAAGTGTCATCTTGGTCTGAACTTGTCTCCGAATTGAAAGCTGAATACGCCCGTCAGAATACGAAATGGACTGTGGGAGGAAATCTAGAGAAGAACCCAAGGGCCAATCAATCGGTACCTATGTGGCCATCATGAAAAATTAATTTAACAGGCTCTCAAATGTTCCTACAGAAGACGGATGTTGAGATTGATCATGTGAAATATCGATCACTACTACTTGGATCGTCTTGCGTTGCATCAAGTAAGGACAGTAAAAGAATTGACTCTGGGGAGGCGATTAGAAGAGATAAGATGGCGGATCAATGAGTATCGACCGCCTCCAACAACAAGTAAAGGATTACTCGAACCCGATTTGGCTCATCGCCCACCAAGAAAATCGACTAATCAAGTGAGTACCGTGGAAGCATCCCAAGACGATTTGAAAGAGTTGAAAGAAGAAAATAGTTCTTTTCGATGTTGGAATTGCGGAGTAAATAATCATTCCTTTAAAACATGCCGCTTTAAGAAGACAACATTTTGTGGAGGTTGTGGTTGGAAGGGAGTAGATAGAAACGATTGCTGGCGTTGTAAGAAAAACAGGAAGGGAAACGATCAAGGGGGTCAGGCCTAAGTGGATGTGAGCTTGAACAAAACCCCAAATCCACAACGAAAGCTGAATGGGAGGAATGGTTGTTCAGTGGTAAGGGAAGTTCTCGACGGTAAGAAGGGAGAAATTCTTTGGCACCCTAAAAATAGTTTAGACCAAAGACCATATCTAAAGGTAAACATCTTGGGAAAAACGGAAATTGGTTTGTTGGATTCCGGAGCTTCCAGATCTCTAATGAGTGAAAAATGTTGGGAGAGATTTTCACGACTTGGTGTAAAATTACAGGGAAAACTGGATGTTAAAATAAATGCAGCCGGTGGGACAGCACTCAACGTGGTTGGGAGTGCAAATATGCCTGTTGAATTGCAGGGCAGATCAAGAGTGATCGAATTATTAGTGGTGTCACGCCTTGTAGATGGGATTATCCTGGGATAGACTTCTGGGAGAAATTGCGACTGATACCCGATGTGTCTAGTAAAACATGGACTTTTGCTGAAGAAGGATGCTCGACTTTATCGCAGGATGATCACACTCTTTTAACTAGACCCAACCTTAACTTCAAACAGAAGGAAATAGTTGATCGCCTAATAGAAAAATGGAGATCTGTTCAACCATCAAAGTTGGGATGCACGAGCAGGGTTAAACACGAAATAAACATGGCCAATAGCAAACCGATTAAACAGCGCTACTATCCCATTTCTCCTAAAATCCAAGATGTTCTGAATAAGGAGCTCGATGAGATGTTGGAGGAAGGAATTGTGGAACCATCGTGTATGGTCGTCACCTGTTGTTTTGGTCAAGAGCCAGATGGATCCTACCGCTTCTGTATAGATTACTGGCAGTTGAATTCCGTTACAAAGAGGGATGCATACCCGCTACCATACTTGTCCAACATCCTTGACAGGTTATATAAAAAGCGCCTACTGGCAGATACAATGGCTAAGGAAAGCAAGGAAAAGACTGCATTCACCGTACCCAACCGCGGACTTTTTCAGTTTTGTAGGATGCCTTTCGGACTGCATAATGCGCCAGCAACCTGGCAAAGGCTCATCGATAGTGTTGAAGGCAGACTTGGAACCAAATATCTTTGTTTACTTAGATGACATCATCGTTGTTTCAACTGATTTAGACTCGCACATAAAAACATTAGAAACAGTTTTCGATTGCCTAAATTCTGCAAACTTGTCCATAAACTGGGAAAAAAGTCAATTGTGTCGAGAAGAACTTCAATTTTTGGGCTATGTGGTAAATGATTGATTGATTGATTGGTGTTTTTTATAGGCGTTCAACTACGGGTGGTCATCAACGCCTTTTGTGGTAAATGAGAATGGTCTACGGGTAGATCCGGGGAAGATAGAGGCAATATTAATATGTGCGAAATATGTGCAAAGTTGTGAAGTGTGTTTAGCGAATAAGCCAGAACAAGTAAAACCAGCAGGTCTAATGGGGAAACAGCGAGTTGTCACTCACCCGTAGCAAATAGTGTCAACAGATTTGATGGGACCATTTCTAATGTTATCCAACCGGAAGAGATTTATTGTAGCATTCACTGATTGCTTCACAAAATATAGTGTTATTGTGGCGATTCCAAATTCAATTGCTGAAGTGGTTGCCAGGATAATGGGAAATGAGGTTTTTCTTAAATTTGGTGTTCTGCAAGTTATAATTTGTGACAACGGTCCTCAATTCAAGAGTGATGCCTTTAGGAAGAAAGCGGAAGAGTATATGGTCAAATCATGGTTCACCCCAGCTTATCATCCGCAGGCTCACCCGATGGAAAGACCAAATAGAGTGATAAAAACACTTCTGGCTTCATACATATAAGAAAATCACAAAAATTGGGAATAAACACTTGCCGAAGTTAGCGTTTGCCATGCAGACAGTGGTACATGAAGTCACAGGATACTCGCCGGCCTACCTTAACTTTGGACGTGAGCTCCCTAGATCAGGACAAGATCATCCTCCGATTGGTGACGAAGAAATAGTGCCTCAGCTAGACAATAGAAAAAACTATGTGGCTAGATTCGAGGACCTGCCACTACTTCTGGACGAGGTTCAGGAAAAATTAAATAGGGCCTATGAAAGAAGCAGAGTCACATACAACTTAAGAAGGTGATCCCAAGAACACAAAGTCGGAGATGTTGTTTGGGAAAGAAATTATGTTCCATCAAATGCGGCGGAAAATTTCAGTAAAAAGTTAGCCCTGGCTTTCACCAAGTGCAAAGTCATTGCAAAGTGTGGCTCTCAAACTTACCAATTGCAGGATATGGATGGCCACAATGTTGGGAAATGGCATGTTAAAGATATAAAAACGAGTCCAGGAGATAATTAGCGGAATATAATTTTTTTTTTCTCCAATTTGAGTTAAATAATAGTTGAGATGTTCTCAAAGAGGGTTACTCAAAATATAAAAATGTTAACAAAAAAAAAAATATACATGTTAATAGACTTTTGTTTTTTTCGTGAGTGTTGGGGAGAATGTTTTTGGGAACCGCGAGAGCAAGGCCCCATTGTAAGTGAATGAAAAAAACATTTTTCAGAGAAAGATTCTGAAGTGTAGTTCAAAAAGTAAGGGTGTGGCGAGTCACACTCGGCGGACCAGGTGAACGAAGTCTGATCGAATTGGAAAAGGAGCTACCAGAAAAGGAGTTCGTTTCTCGGGGCAAACAAACAAAGAAACAAGGATGATTTATTTTTGTAAATAAACTTATAACCTGAGTGGTTAAGGTTCCGAAAGATAGGACAAATAATTGTTTTTAAGATAAACAAACAAATAAATTTAGGATATAAGTAGAAATAAGATTTCCTTTTTTTTTTTTTTTTTTTTTTTTTGTTGTTAAAGAATCATTTATTTTGTTTTACTATTAGAAATAAAGCTTTGTAATTTTTTTTTGTTTGAGTAATGTTTTCTTAAATATTTTCACATTATATGATTCCATAGCTCATGGGATAGGTAGTTGATTGTAGACTGTAAGATAACGAGTTCGTGTCCACCTGTTATCAATAATTTTTTTTTGTTTGTACATTAAATTTTCATTATTTTCGGTAAAGACATTATTAATTTAAAGGGTTTCGCTATTTACCTTCTTTTTTTTATTATTAACAAATAGCGTGGTGCTCGAATAAATTTATTGTGGAACCCGCCCGTCTCCACTGAGAATCTGGAGCATAGTTACGGTTAAGGAATTCTTTTTTCAGTTTTGTTGGTTAAGGAATTTTCAGTTTTGTAAGACTTTTCATTTGTGACCTTACTGGGAGATTTGGTTATTTGGACCCAGGGAACCTTTAAATCCATTGAAAACTGGAATTAGGAAATCATCACGATTGCAATAGTTTTCCTAACTTTATATTTCATAAATAGGAAAGTAAAAGTAAAAATACATTCCAATATAATGAAAATGAATTGGGAATAAGTGAAATGAGAATAAAAATGCATAAAAAATGACCAATACTCACGCAGATGCCCTGTTGTAATAATCTCATCATAAACAAAAATATTTGTAAAGTAATAGAGACAATCGTTGCAAAGATTTTCAATTATAGACGTAGAATCATCGTAATTATAAATTGTAAGATTTAACAGAGCAATAAGTGCATCTTTATTTTTGTCTAAAACATTAGTTATGCTGAAAAAAACAATAATAATGAAATTAAATAAGAATAATATGCATTTTAAGGCCATCCTATATGGTGAGAGTATAGGAAAGTAAAATATGAAAATATTTAATAAGTCTGCAATAGTGAATTATAATACACATTCAAAATATAATAAAATATACAAGACGGTAAAACCTGTAGCTCTACAACCCATGAAGGGTCATGGGTTCAGTACTTATAGAGATTCATACTGTTTCATTGCCAAGAACTGTGCAAGGAGGTGATTAGGTCTAAATCACACTTATTTGCTAGGTTTTGCCCCAATTTTGCCCCACTTTATAGAGGCTGGGTGTGCCTCAGAAGGGTCTCCATACCCCAGGGTTGCTCCACGGCTGAAATACAGAATAAATAATTCTGCCTCAGCCGGGGTTCAAACCTGCAACCCGGAGAACAGTAGACTGATGGCCTATTCACTAGGCCACGCCACTCCCCTATCTAATAATAGTATTTTGTATATATCTTTTACAATTTAATTCAGTATATTTTTTTTAAATAATATTTTATGATATATAATCTTTAAAAAGTAATAATTGATGTTATTATCCCATTTTATTAAAATAAATAATGCCTACTACTTTCATGAACTCTCATAAACAATCATTTTCACTTGCCTCTTCTCTCACCATGTAACGCTTCCTTTATAATCTATATTTCAAGAAAATATCAAATATTTAAGATATAAATAGAGTTACTTGGAAAATAATTCAGCTTTTGCTGCTCTTGGTAAACTATGTAATGAGCTTTTACTTCCAACATAATGTTTGTGTCGACCAAACTTTTGACCAGACTTCTCATAGTTTTCTAAATATTCCTAAACAAAAATAAAACAATATTACTTCATAACAAATGGAAAAAAAATTACAATTAAGAAAAATTCATATTTTCAATGATATAAGAATACAAATAGTAATACAATAGAACTCTGCTTATCTGCTGAAGTTGGGACCAAGCAGCGTAACCACTTAACTAGGACTGTATAGAACTTAAATTAATCTATATATTTAACATTGTGCAGTGAGAATGGTTGACTGTTGTATATATATGGGAGAAGTTAGTTCTGGGAGAAGCCAAATGAACACTCAATGATGTAGCACAAATAAATTAGGGGTTAACTGTAGCATGGTGATTAGCATAACAGCCTCCTTTGCCAAAGGCCCCGGATTCAAACCCGCAGGTGGCCCTAGAATTTTTTAATGGGAGTAAAAAATACTAAGTTATGCTGTCCTTCGGAGGGAAAGTTAAAAGGTAGTCCCAAGCCTGTGTGATGTCAGGTACTCGTTAAAGATCCCAATCCTAATTAAACCTGGATAGACAAACTTTAGGATCCCCACTGCAGCATTGTCCGCTTAGTCACAGTAGCATAAAGTGACGTTAAATAAACAAACAACTAACTGATTGTTTAAATTATATTATAATAGATTATTTAATGAAACACATCCTTAGTTATGCCGTTCTTCGGAGGGGAAATTAAAAGGTGGTCCCGAGCCTGTGCGAAGTCAAGTAATCGTTAAAGATCCCTATCCTAATTAAACCTGGATAGGCAAAATTCAAGGACTACCACTGCAGTATCGTCCGATTAGCCATATAAGCATAAAGGGACGTTAAATAAATCAACAAACAACAAATAAATTAAGTTTCCACTCAATTGAGTGCTCATTTTTTTGACCAGCACAAATAAATTAAGTCTCCACTTAACTGAGTGTTCATTTCACTGCACCAGGAACTAACTTCTCCCCTATATATATTTAATAGGTCATTGGAAAAGTTTGGATAAACGTTTAATTTCTTCTTTTTTTAGTTTACTTCCCACTATAGAATTTTAGTTAATTATGATGTTGTTTCATCTGTTTATAACCATGTTATGTATGTTAGAGAACTTTTAGTTCGAATAATTCAGGACACACTTCAGTAGAATTTAACTGAGCATATATTTAAGAAATCAAAATATAGAAAAAAATGATGTATTTCAGTTTAAATTTAACCGAATAAAATGGAATTAAAGTATAATGATTTTCATTATTATAACAGAATAAAGAAAGGAAATAAAATCCTAATATAAGAAATAATTATAAAATTGATTACGTATTAAATGTGATTAAATATTAGTCCAATCAGATCCAATATAAAAACAATTTTATCATAAATTAATGAACAGAGAGTGATAAAAAAAGTGTATGTATAAACAAGAATATCCTTATCATGAGTTCTACTGAACTGATAAAGAATTTGTTCTAGAGGCTTGAAAATTATTTTAATCATATAAATTCAAATATTAAGATTAAATAAAAACACTTGATGTATGTGCTTATGGGTAAATTATATTTTGGGTTAGCTAAACCAAATAATAAAAATTAATAGTAAACATAAAAACAGGGATAAATAAATGGCATAAACAAAAGCAAATGAAAACATGATGAAAATATTGTACTTATGGTTCTGGATAAATCATAACTTTAATTAGTAATTCACTTCAAATCTTAATATTTAGTAGTTTTATAGATTGAATATAATTTTTCAAATTTAGAATACATGTACATTTCATGATAGGAAGATTAAAATTATCACAATAATTTATTCTTAAGAAAACCGACATTATTCTAATTTAACTTTTAGTATAATCGTACATTTCTATCAAGTAAAAGCTTAGTTTAGTTTAAAATAATTATTAAAAATAATTAAATTTATATTTTTTTATAGTGATAATTAATAAAGAAAACTAAATAATAAAGCAGCTTGAAAGAAAATGTTATTTTATTATATTACGTATACTCTATAATAATAATTTTGGGGATTGCAATTTAAAGTGATTTTTAATAAATTCTCTGACAACAAAATTTTAATGAAAAAAATATATAATACAGGAATTTTATACCATTTGATTTTAAGTTCTTAAAAAAAAAAATCATGAAATATAAAGAGGCGATTTAAATATTCAATGTAAATTTTAATATTTTAGTCTGTTCCACTTAACATGTTTGATTCTATATTAAGAATCTAAACTGGCCATAACTGGATAGGTGGGTCAGACAGGAAAAAAAAAAAAAGAAGATACTATGTAAAATTGAAAATTGCCTTCTTAGGACAAAAACAGCATTGAGCAAAAACATAAAAACTAACAAACAAAATATTTTAAGGTTTAAGGAAAACAAAAAGCAAAACTGAAACTGATTTCATATTTTGTTTTCCAAAATCATTCAATTACATTATCATTAGCTTATTATGTATAAGATTGAAAAATAAGATAACAAAGCAAAATCAAATAAAACATAATTCTACTACCTTAGCACCTAAAAGGGCTGATGAATTCCTCACTGTTTCTAAATCCATGCTTTTAAAAATGTCAACAACCGTTTTATCAGACATAACAGACATGACTGTTTATTATTTATCTCATAATATGTACAATAACAATAAGAAAAACTGTATTAGTCCCTTATCACACCAAGAGAGTTCAACCAAGTGTTGATAATTGTCACTTGTTATTTTAAGGATAGATAGGGTACCTCACATTTAATGGCGGGAGAATTTGAATTATAATTCAATCGAAGACATTCTCATCAACATCATAATTTTTTAAATGTGATATCTTATAAAAAATTATTAATTTGATCCTTTGAATAAAATAAAGGCGTCATTTACAATTTATTAAAACAGGTATAAACCCAAATTGCGCATATTTGGAAGTGAGAATTACATATTTTTTTTAACACCTACATTAGTAAAACTTATAAATTTATTTTTGTAAACTGATCATAACTTCAAATTTCAATATCCAAAGTTATTTTAATTTTACTTATTGTACTTACCATTAATATTTTGTTTTATATTTAAAATTACGAGTAAAAATTGATAGGGTTAAAACTAATAGTATTTGTGAAGCCACACTCTTGACAACGATATACACATTTTTTTTTATCAAGGTTGGAAAAGGAGAAGCGCCAAGAGTTTTATTCCAAGTTAAATATAAAGTATTCTCTCATACAATTGCTTCACATAGAATGTCAGTTATAGAGCTAGTTTTGATAGCATAATAATTAAACGCAATAAAACTTTAATGATTAATAAAAATATACTTCATAAAAACGGACGCTCGATCGGAAAACATGAAAAATAAAAAAATGAAAACTACATTTTTTAAGCTAAGAATGGATAGCTCATTCATGTCTTATAATATTTCTTGTACACATTTACTAACTCTACAAAGAAATACTGGTGTTAATTTCAATAAATAAATTAAAACAATTTTTTATTTTTCTAAAAACGTTTCTTTCTACTACCAGTAACGTAACACAACTTAATACTAACATTATACTTAAACCATAACAAATTTTACCGAGACAACTTCAAATAAAAATTGAAACAATAGTAAGCGAAAAAAAATCAAAGATGCCATGTTTTACGTCCAAGTGATTCAAATGTTATCAGCTACTTTTCCACAGACATATAAGGTACTTAAGGAAAGATAATAAGGTACTTTTTGTGTTGATGTGGAGGTCTGATCACGGGTCATCCTCAAATAAATAGTTTATTTGTTTGGTAGATAGAATCAAAAGTATTCCATCCTTTTTTTTTTTTTTTTTTTTTTTTTGTCACATATGAGTATAAATTATGAATGTCACAGCCCAGAATTAGTTCTATGTTTTGTGAATTCATTTCATAAGTGTGAAATTTTCCAAAACACTTATTAAATATCAGTCATAAGACCTGAAGATATGTGAAAGGTAGAAACGTTGATAGCTAAAACTCCGTATAAACTAAAAGATAAACTTTTTAAAAATCTTTTTTGAATTTTTGGATTTATTTTACATCAATTCTAGATTTATTACAGATTTCTTTCTTTACGATAACAGAGAAGTGATTGGGAAAAAATGACATAACAACTCAATTTGAAAGTAACGACAGTTTCTGCTTATGCTACATTGTGAGAATTAACAAGTGGCTCAATAAGTCTTTTGGTATAGAAAAAATAATTAACCTATAGTAATAATATGCGTAATAGCGTGGTCATTTATTAAATAAAGTTTCATACTTTTTTTCTGGAATTAAAAAAAAAAATCACCGATTGCAATCTATGTAATGACCGATATATAACAAAATAAGTTTTCGGAAGCTTAATTAATTGTGACCTCACAATTTACTAACTTACCACTCATATATCATTTCATTATTTTTTTTTTTTTGTTTGTCATAGTTTGAAAACTTATCTATTTTTGAAGATCTAAGGAAGAAAGAAGCATATTTTTAATAATCTTAACTTCCTTTGTTTGATTCAGAATTTAAAGGAAAACAGAATTGATTCATCACGACAGATTTATTTTCGTGAGTAATCTAGCCGCATTATATTTCAATCTGGATCAGCATTTCTCCTTCAATTTTCATTCTTTAAAATTACCAATACGTTAGATAATACGTTCATTTCCCTTCTAGAGTGATCGTAATTACTTTTCGATCCGTGATCTTGGTTAGATTGACCAAGGATCTGTGTTAGAGCATGTATAGTTTATTTTTCATGCACAATCGGAATAATTGTGTCGGAACATTTGTAATCGTTTTTGTAAGTGATTTATGTTCTTTGACGATTTGAAACAAACGAATATAAAGCGCATGCTATTGTAGAGGAAAATAATTTATTTATCATTGAAAAATTATTGATTTATCTCTCATAATGATAATAATTTTTAATTGATAGAGTTATTTTTTATATTCTGTCACTTCAAAATTCATTGTGCCAAATTTAATGTGAATAGAATTTTTAAATTTGAAACTGGTACGGCATTATCATATCCCTGTAGCGATTTAAAACAATTAAATTTGAACAATGTATTTTTAAAAAAATATTTTGATTTTATCGTTTTTATAATTATTTTTATTTTAAACAATTTTTGAATGAAAAATAATGTATATCAAAGTAAGTCGAGAGTCAGAAGAAATCAAGATTATTTAAAATTAGAATTTGACTGATGGAGAAACCTTTTTGTACAAAAAAAAAAAAAAAGTTCTCAAATATTACCTCTATGTATACCGCAGTGCTTTGATCATGAACGACTGTGCACGCTTCATGCGGCGGCAAAGTTAACCGTTTATCAAAATAGAGTGCCAAACTTGGTAAAGTAAGCATTTCAAAATCATTTTAGTCGCTTCAATTGTGTATTATAATACAAATAAACGGTAAAATGTATGAACAAACGATACAAACTATTGTAAGTTTTTAGTTCAAAGGTATTTTTAATTATGAAATATAAAAGTGTATGTACTAAGAATATTATTTTCTTAGAATGTTCCAGATCAATTGTGTGAGATGTCAGGAATTTCATTTAGTGTAGTGAATAATAATGATATTAGCATTTTTCCATTTCGTAAACCGCAACTAGAAAATATAGGTAAGATAAGTCTACTTTATATGATGCACTATCAGTCCTTGTGATAATTCTAAAAACACTCCAAAAAATAACCAACTTAACCATTTATAGTTTTAATCAGTTTATAAATGTATTATAAGCTCATTATAATATGTTTTCCATGATATAAATTTGACTTGGTTCCTTGCATATGGATCCTCTGGTTATTATAACTTGATTAATTATTATTGTCTTATTTTATAATCTTTCTTTTGTTGTTCCAATAAAAGTTATTCTAAATAAATTGCATTTTAATTCAGATGAATGGTGGTATTTATTAAATTTATGTTATTGCTAGCTATGAACTGCACCATTTTCACTGAACAGATTCAGCTCTATGTAATATTCTGTTACCTATGCTAGAGGTACATTTTATATTAATCTATAAGATGAGCTGTATAATAATGGAACTATTTAGGATTTACATTGCCAATGTCTTGATAACTAATAATCCTTGATATCTATTAAATGAAGGAAAGGATGATTAGGGGTGCGGTTAAAAAATACGTAAGAAAATAGTGACAAACTATCTTATATCCAATAGTAAGGCTTGTATGGAGTTTGACATTGATTTTGTGCAAAAGGGAACTGATATTAGAAATTAGAAAGGTTGCTACCCCTTACACAGTTACAGAATGAAGTTGATAGTGAACATTTTGATTTGGGGTAGTAGAAGAAAGTGGTTTTGGATATTAAACAAATTGTCAAATGTTGGATATTAAATAGTTTTTCTCAATTTTCTTATTATTATTATTATTTTTTTTTTTTACAACCACCCTAACTATCTCTTTTATCATAATGTATTTAATGTTCAATATTTTTAGTATTTTGTCAAGTGATAGCACTTAAATAAGGTGTTAACAGTCTCTGATATTTATATGGTCAAATATTATTTATTAAGGAGTGGCATGGTAGAGTGTATAGAGCACTAGTTTACTGTTCTCTGGGTCCTGGGTTGGAATCCCGGCTGTGGCAGAATATTATTTATTCTGTTGATTAAGTCGGGGTGCAGTCCTTATGGGGCAGACCCAGCCTCTTTAAAGTGGATACCCAAAAAGTTGGGGAAAAATCTGGTGGCTGAGCGTGATCAAAGCCTAATCACCTCATTGCACTGCCACTGACCTAGAAAAAGTACAAATCTCTGTATATACTGAATCCAAGACCCTTCATGGGTTGTAGAGATACAGGTTTTTTTTTTTTTTTTTAATATTCTTGGTTTAAACAAAGCTTTTGATTTGTAATTTCTTCATAAGATTTAATTTATTTCATTTCCTCAAGCCCATTGAAAATCAACATAACTCGAAGCTAGTTTATAAAATGTTCCTAACAGTTTTTCTATAATAAAATATAATAATCCACCCTGAACATTTATTAAATTTATCCCTTAATCATCGATAACCACAATTGTCATTCAGATACAATTTCTAAGAGACCAACAAGGCATTCTTGACTTAAGATTTGCTCTTCTCAATTTTTTATACAGAATCGTAATCAAGTCTTGAAATAGTTTTTATTGAATTATTTGTAATTAAAATAGCTTTCTTCAACACATTGAGCTATATTTACTACACTTCAAATGCCTTTTTTTTTTTTTTTTTTCAATTAAATTAACTTGTAAGAATTTTTTTGTGATTAATTAAAAATTTTTATTTACATTATCAAGTAAATAATGTTTTTTTTTTTTTTTTTTTTTACCAATCTAACTAGGGTCTCTCCTTGAAATTATCTGAAGATGAATAAAAGAAGTCTAAATCTTCTTAGAGTGATTAAAACCAAATTTAAGATATTGATATAGGTTTTTTAACCACGTATTTTAGAGAAAATGTCATTTGCAATGATATTTTCATCAAATTAAGATTTTCATAACAGAATTTAATCACACACTTGGAGATCACTTGTAGCTGGGTGGTTAGCATAACAGCCTCCTATGCCAAAAGTCACGGTTTCAAATCCGCAGGTGGCCCTAGGATTTTTTAATGGGAGTAAAAAATCCTTAGTTATGCCGTCCTTCGGAGGGGACATTAAAAGGTGGTCCTGAGCCTGTGCAATGTCAGGTACTCCTTAAAGAACCCTACCCTAATAAAACCTGGATAGGCAAAATTTAGGACTCCCACTGTAGCATCCTCCGATTAGCCATAGTAGCATAAAGTGACTTTAAATAAATAAACAAACAACAGAATTTAATCTCATTTATCATTAGGATGTCCCCTAACATTGTAGAAATGATGTATCTGCCTCAATCTGAAGCTTTTACCTTAACATAACTGAGTTTATACATTATTATAAAATAGTCTTTCACGATGTAAATTTGTGAATCCTCAGTTTTTTAAAATGAAAAGCTACTTAAAATAATTTAAATATTGCTGACGTGATCAGGCTAAAGTGGAGGGGATAATTCGGCCAAGCTTGTCTACGTTCGAGTCTAATCCATGAATTTCAAAACTAGTCTCTTGGATGAATAACAAAGGGTTCGAATGTATGCGCTCCTTCGTGTTTTTAGGTTTTCTAAAAAGGTTGAAAGGTTAAAACATATTTCAACATTATTTTTTGTAGATATTAATAATAAACGCATTTATAACAAACATTAGTTTAGCGATTATCCGTGAGTGCCACTGGTCGCGACGGGTTCGCCTAGAAGCTCGCCAACGCTCGTTTTTTTTCGTGTTTCCCAGTCTCTGTCTCTAGACAAGGTTAGTTAAACGTTTTCGGTTCTTTTCGGTCTGTATTAATTTTGTCGGAACTTTTCAAGGGGTAATTCCTTTTCGTTAATCGAATTGTGTTTTTATCTTTTTTCAAAGCACAAATATTTTTAATTTTGCACTGTTTCAAAACAAAAATTATACAATGCTTAATTGTATTGAATGTAAAGTGGTGTTCAAATCTGATGAAGATTTGATCGCTCATCAGATTCATCATGCGAAACAAAAATTAAATAGCTCAATTCATACGAAAAAATCTTTAGATAAAATATCTGTACAAGTTCATGATAAACATCAGGAAACAGAATACTGTTCATGTCACAAGTGCGGAAAACATTTTAAAAATAAGCGCACTCTTAAATTACATTTGCTAACACACGAAAAAGACTCCAGTTTTTTGATTTGTGATTGTTGTGGTCACAAGTTCAGCACCAAATATAAACTTGAGAGCCATAAAAAAAGAGGCGTTTGTACAAACAAATCATCAGAGATATGTCCTCTGTGTCAGAAAAAGGGCTCTAAGCAAGAGCTTATTCACCATTTCTCAACAGTTCACAATATAGAAATACATATTGAAAATCTAAGTTTTTCAACTTATGCCGAGTTCGAACTTTGGAAAAATGAGCTTGAAAAAAAAACTCGTAGTAAATTTACCACTATTACTTCCAACGACCATAGAGGCTATGCAGCCTTTCATTGCCGAAGAAGCGGTTGTTTTACATCAAGAGGCAAAGGTCTACGACGGCTAAAGAGTAGCACTACCAAGATTGGTGGTTATTGCCCAGCCAAAATATTGACCCAAACAGAAAAAAATGGCAAAACCAATGTTAAATACTTTAAACCTCACATTGGCCATGACTTTGAGTTGGAACGGATCACTTTGACAGATGCCCAGCGGTCATCTATTGCGTACTAAGTTATCATTTAAAACACCAGTTGATGTGATTTTGGATGATCTGAAGTCCTCCATCTGTGACAATCTTCAACGAACAGATCCTTTGAAATGGAAAGATTTGTCGAATATTGAGCAAGAATTTAATTTGAATAATCAATCAGTACGATATACCGTCGATACCCTGAGTGTTGATAATTGGGTAACTGAAGTGACAAACTCTGGAGAAACTATGATCCGATTTTACAAAGCTCAAGGCACTTGCTCAAAAAAATATCAGTTTCTATCAGAAGATAATTTTGTTTTGATTATAATGTCTGATGACCAGAAAGATATCTTGAAAAAATGTGGTAACCATATTATTTGTATTGATGGCACATGTGGTACAAATGCTCACAGTTTCGAAATGACTACAATTATGGTGCTCAATGAGTTGGATGAAGTATTCCCCTGTGCATTCATGTGGTCCAATAGAGTAGAGGCCAAAGTCATGGAACTGTTATTTCGTACTGTTTTTTCAGATATTTCAATAAATCCTAAATACTTTATGTCTGGTTTGGCAGAGGCTTATTACAACTCTTGGCTCCAGGTAATGCCTCCGGTCGAAAACCAATTATATTGTAGTTGGCATGTAGATCAGGCATGGAAGACGAATTTGACCAAAATCAAAGATCTGAAAAAGCGTGCAGAGGTCTACAAGGGCTTAAGGATCATACTCGAAGAAAGTGATCAAACCGCTTTTCTAAAAATGCTTTCTGATTTCGAAGCTGATCTTGAAAATAACCCGGAAACTAAAAACTTTTTGGATTGCTTTAGAAATAACTATTTGGGTGATGTAATGTTGAAACGATGGGCTTGCTGTTATAGGATTTATGCAGGAATTGGAATCCATACTGACAAGTCATTAGAAAGAATGCACAGAACCCTAAAAGAGAAGTATCTCAGGAACAAACTCAGGAAAAGGCTTGACAAGACAATACAAATTATAATGAGGTTTGTCAGAGACAAATCCCATAAACATTATACCACTAAGAATAAAGACAAGACAGCTTCTAAGTTCTCTGCTTTAAGGGTAAGGCATGAGAAGTCCTTGGATCTTCCGAAGGTGAATGTTGTTTATGAAAACAACAAATGGTTCATCCCATCCTCTGAAGGGACTGATATATACACAGTTTCCCCAGCGAACCCTGATTGTCAATGTCCTCTGAGATGTGAAGAATGCATGTGCTGCGTTCATGCGTATTCCTGCACATGTCCGGACTCGTCAATGAAAAAAAACATGTGCAGTCATATTCATTTGGTGAGGATGATATCTTTCGAAAATACCATTATTGAAGATCAGAGGCATTCAGATGAGATCGAACTTCAAGAGGAATGTTTGTACATGGACAATTCTAACGAAAGCGATGAAATAAATGTTTTATTAAATGCCTTTTCTCGCCAGCCTGAACATTCAGAAAGTAAAATATCTTTAGAGAGTGAGAAAGTGCAATTGTTATCAGAATTAAGTTCTATAATTAACTCTGTGTCATCAATGGAGGAAATAGATGTAGCAAAACAGATGGCTCAAAAGTTGAAAGAAAAATTGCATAGTATGAATACTAGCTGTGTCAACACATTTGATCATAAAAACCTGAAGGAAAATAATACAGGAGATATTCCGCCACAACTTAAACGACCCAGATTATCACAATTATAAGATAAGAAACCCAAAGAACAACAAGATTTTAAGTGGAAATCACACTATTATCAACTTCAAGAAGAAAAGATTTTTTAAGCTATTAAAAAAATTATTTTTTTCATAATTGTCATTTATTACTTGAATGAATTGCTTAAGATGTAATTAATTAATAAAAACTATATTTTTCTAATCTATGTTTTATTCAATTGTGTTTACAAATCCCCTAAGGTTTTTTTAAAAATATTTTTATTTTCATAAGATTTTACTAGTGACCTCAAGCCTCAAAATTTACACATGTGGTTTTGCACCATCCCTTAAGTTATCTTGTCTCAAAATGCTTTTTTAATTGGAGTGCTATCAACGTGCCGTTTCTCTGTATAGTTTAATATTGTCCTCAAAATTGCTAAATGTGTGTGTTTTTTTTAATATACATGTAAATTTCAATAGATATATTTCTTGAATATATATAAAGAAGCGTATAAATATAAACTATTAAACAAGTTTGTAGAGGGTCCGAATCTGAGATGTATTATTTAATGTTGGAAATCTAAAGATTTTTGAAAAAATTATTTAGTTAGAAATCAAGACTGATAATAATAAATAATAAATGAATGGAGAGTGAAAAAAAAGACCTATTAAAATGAGTTATTATTAATTATTACTCCTGTTAGATTACATGATTACATTGAAAGCTGACACTACCTTGGAAAAATGAAGAGACTTCCCGATGGAAACTAAATGTATATGTAGTGTTGTGTTTGAATACTAAATTATATTCAGTGTAGCTATTAAAAATTATGTGATGGATGCACCAGGTTTTTTCATAGACATCATATCAAATGCATTGGAAGGATAAAATCTACTTTTTTGGGTACATCTTGATGATTTAAATGGATCTGCCTTCAAGGACTAATCACTGAATTTAACTGTTAAAAAGATGTATAGTTTAACAAAATAAATCTAACAACATAAAATTTCACAGAAGGCTAAGAAATTTTAACTGTAAAAATTAAATTAAATTTTGGAGATTTACACAAACTTCTATTATTTAATGAACAAAATTAATTTACAGGTAAAAGCAGCGAATTCGCACCATGCGAGGGCAGTGTATATTTGTTAAAGGCGAATAGTATAATGGACGATCCTGAATTAAGGAAATTGATAAATGAGTCGCATGCTATATTCGTTTCTTCAAGGAGTGTTCCTACTGATGAAAATTCCAAACACCGAGTTTTAGAGCAAAGCAGGGAACATAGGTATGTTGTTGATACAATTTATTTATTTATTGACTGGCAGCTACACCCATTTTACTTGACCATAAACAGAAAAAAGAGGAATAAAATAAAAAATAAGAATATAATGAGTACTAACATAAATAAACATAGAATAATACAATAAATATAGAATAATGCTATAAATATAGAATAATGCAATAAATATACAATAAGTATAGAATAATGCAATTTTAACATTTTACATAGTTAAAATAAAATCTTGACTTAAGTTCAGAATCATTAGCTACAATAATAGACATTATTTTGTTTTTTAATTTGATAAATTAACATGAAAGAAATTATTAAAATGGCTTATTTTATTTCCCTATCGGTGAAGTCTATTAACAAGAGAATGATAAAGGTAATTAATTAGTGGTAGTTACAGGAGTAGAAAAAAGTGGGTATGACACAATTGTGAGGTATTTTGTAGAAATATTTATTGTGTTTTATTAGGATATTGCTTTGTTGGGGGCTCTGCTAAAAAAAATCTGAAGCTATGTGTAAAAATTAAAAATGTTTCTGTTAAGTTGTAGATCTTAATCAGGCTCAAAAAAACAAGTTTGGTTCATTGAACACTGCCCAGCGCCTCCAGTGATAAGTTAGGACTCACCTGTAGTATAGAGGCTAACATAACTGCCTTCTATGCCCAAGGTTGTAGACTCTATCCTGGCAGAATTTTTTTTTCTTCTTTAAATGAAGTGATAATATTTAAAACACATTTGTTATATATAAATATTTTATAGTTTCACTTTAGGTCAAGCTACACAGTGAGAAAAGAGGTAGGTGAAAATTCTTGAGAGCGAGGTATTGTGAGGGTACAAGAAAGTAGTGGAAGAAGGAAAGCATAATTTTTTTCAATAAATTTGGATAATAACACCAAATATTACTTTTTCAAAAATCCTATATTATTTAAAAAAAAAAAGTTAAAAAAATTAATGATAAAGTTATATCAATACAAACAAGTGTAATATACACATGATGAAAACGTGGTTTTTTAAATGTAGGAACTCCAGTTTAAGAAATAAAACATTATTTCTTATTGAAATTAAAAAAAAAAAAAAAATGATGAACTTTTATAGAAAATATGGTAATTGAATATTTATTATAATACATTGAAAGTATGTGAGAGTGTATGATAATTCACTCTTACCAAATCATGATATTTAATCTACCTCTTTTCTCGCCTTGTTACACAGCCTTATTCATCAAGACAATGTTGTTTTTTCAAGTATTATCATATTTTTGTCATTGATATTCATATGAATTCTTCAAGCACTATAACACAATAAATTTTGTTTCAGGTCATCAATTCGACAGTGTATCGAAAATATGCACCAAGCTATGTGCTCTAAAAACGCAGATTATGAGAATTGGATCAAAATACTTGAAAGTATTGAACTTATTTGGCATTTGTGTGAGCTTCTCCACCTTGAAGCTGTCCATTGTAATAATATTTCATTTCTCTTATTTTATAGTTATAATCACTTTTGATTGTGATTTATATAATAAGAATTTGGTTTTATAAGATTTGTTTAACTTTTTATGACTGTACAATATGTATTTTGCTTCCTCAGAATCAAAAAGACATAGTTCTTTTTACTTACTAACTTAATATATATGTACTAATAAGTCGCCCCTGCTTTGCTTGGGTGCAATTTGAATGTGGTGTCATTTATGTTTAAAAATGCACTGCTTGAACAATTTAGAATTTATCTCAGAAACCAAGAATCATGAGATTATTTTATATGCTGATAGGGAAGAGAAATAACAACGGTTCGCACTTTATTGATTTGTTATTATATTATTTATTAATTTACTTTCCATAAAACCCCTGTTTAATTTAAAATGGAACATATGTTTTCATGAGATAGTGTTTAAATTAGAAGTACTTAATAACAATGCCAGTTTATGAATTTATAACAACTTTCCATTTATTTTAACAACTTACTTACAGTTTGGTAAATAATATTGTTTCTAAAATCATGCTTAGTGTATGGATGAATATAACTTGTACGATACTATACGGTAGCAACACTGAATCATATTACCTCCTCATTACAAAAATTACTAATATGTTATGTTCATAAGTTTATGGCTCATGACAACATTCTGCTGACACATATAATTTATTTTATTGCATATTAACTTTTCTAAAATCTTGGTTTTTCCAACAATATATTATAAGTCTATTTTAGGGGTACTCACTACGTTTGCTATAGAACATTTTTTGTGCTATTTTGCTAACATGTGAGCATGCTACTGTAGAAACTCAGCGGGTTTAGCAAAATAGCACGAAAAATGTGCTATAGTAAACGTAGTGAGTGCCCCTATTATTACTCATATTTCAGAGAATATTTTTAGATGCCTTGATTTATAGAAAATGTAATCATTAAAGAAAATCTTGATTGCAATGTATTTTACTTGAATGAATGTACAATGTAACCTTCAGGAAAGAATGAACTAAATGATATTGAAAACCGTATTTAAATCTGTCTCTGTCCTGATATTTATATCACATATTTAATCCATGATTATTGATATTTATTCCAAATATTTATATCAGAGTATAAACATTTATATAGCTATTTAGGAAATTAACCTACTATGCATAGCCATAAATTAATCAAAGCAGTAAAACTATCAATTTATATTCTCAATCAATGGAAAATCTGGAAAAGAAACAGGAAAATTAACCTCGCATCCCAATGATTCCAAATGATTCAACTTTTAATTTTTAAATAATTCAATTTCCCGTTAAGTTATGTTTTTCCGTAACAATTAATAAATCACATGGGCAAGCATTTAAACATGTAGGAATCGATTTATGTCAAGACTGCTTTTCACATGGCCAACTATATGTCGCATTGTCAAGATCGGGTTGCAGAGAAAATCAGTATGTTCTTCTGCCACAAGAAAATAAAACTAAAAATATCATTTACGCAGAAGTAATTTAAAATATATTATTTTAAAAACTTCTTAATAGCGATCATTATAACAGAAATTGACGCAGACGAAGTCGTGGGCGACAGCTAGTTGTAAGATATATTGTTGGGCCAATGTTTCGGCCTCCAGGGCCATACTCAAGTGTCGCATATTTATTGCACATATAATACTTCTCCGCTTGATCAGTGGTGTCGTCTGTTTTCCCTCATCAACGTCTCATTGGCCATCATATAGCACTTTCAAGCACTACTTTTAAATTATGAAACAAAATTAATTTCTTTTGGGATAGGCCAAACAAAATCTTACAATTGTAAAATATAATTTTTTTTTTTAAATAATTAATTGCAGTGTTCTAAGTATCTTGAAATGTAAGACCTCAAATTTTGAAGGGGGAGAGGATTTTTTTGGTTGATTACAAAGGTCCATTATCAAAAATAATAAACAAAATTAATTTATTCTACAAATTGTTTTTTTTTTTTTTTCAATCCTTAACATAAGTTTAAAATGGATATTTTGAAAGAATTGATGCCATAAAACTATCAATGTTTTTGCAGCTGATATTGTGCTTCCGAAGCTCATTGAATGGTCTCGACTCAATTCCGTCGAATACGATGAAAATATTTCCAAAGAACTACACTTGGGCAAAGGCGCCGAGACGAGGAACGGTGAGAAGTACTGGGTCCAGATCATGAGCCTCCTCGTGGAGTCCAGGTTTGAGGCCACACGGGCCCTCCTCAGGCTTCATTCAGAAGCAGATTCTAAACCTTTCATGGAAGCTGATGCTATTCTGCGCGGGATTCCAATTTATACTGTAAGTTTAAAGCTTACATTTATTATTCATGTTATATAAATGGATCTTGTTTTTTTTATTGTATTATGTTTTTTCATAACTGTAAACAATTACTCTCATGGTCATAGAAATTGTATCATTCAATAAAAAAATGTTTCCAAAATTAAACATAACTGCATGTTCTTAAAAATTCTGATAACACAATACAATAATGTTTTATATTAGACATTAAAGAAAAGCACATAAAAATCAATGAAAAAAAAAAACAGAAGTTTAATTTCTCTCATAAAATTAATTATAATATTAATTTTCTAAGCAATGACCCCTATTGATTTGTGTCAGCAGTGATTTCTGTGAAGATTCTTCAACTTCATGTAATCTCACAGTGTTAATTGTTTCTGATAGCAAAATACTTAAAATTGAACATAATCTATACTAATATTATAAAGCTAAAGAGTTTGTTTGTTTTTTTGAACGTGCTAATCTCAGAAACTACTGGTTCACATTGAAATTCTTTTTGTGTTGGATAGTTCATTTATCGAGGAAGGCTTTAGGCTATGATATCACGCTGCGACCAATAGGATTGAAGAATCAGTGGAAAATCTGGAAAAAAAAACTGGTAAAATTAACCTCGCATCCCAATGATTCCAAATGATTTACCTTTTAATTTTAAAAGAATTCAATTTCCCATTATTTATCTTTTGCCATAACAATTAATAAATCAGAGGAGCAAACATTTAATCACATAGGAATTGATTTACGTCAAGATCGGGTTGCTGCCACAAGCAAATAAAACTAAAATTATCATTTACACAGAAGTACTTTAAAATATATTATTTTAAAACTTCTTAATCACGTTCAATTTTTTTATTTATTTATTTATCTTCAAGTTTTTTTAATGTATACCTGTCAATGAATGTTGACATTCAGCGAATTAGATGAAGGAATGATAGTCTGGCATGGTAGGCATGATGGAAATCATGATCATAATAACAGAAATTGACTCAGACGAAGTAGCGGGCAATAGCTAGTTGAAATTTATATTCTGGCAGTAGTTAAAAATAGTAACCAAGAACTAAGAAACATTAATTTTTTTTTTCATCAAGTGTATGATATAAATACGTAGACAAAAACAAAAATATTCGATCGGACCAAATTCATTACTATAAAAAATTGAAGCATAGGTGATGCAATTTTTATGAATACTACTGTATTAAATAAAGTTTGAGTTAAATTTTTTTTAAAGGATTATATTAAGTTTCATTGGTAACTTATGTTTTAGATCAACTGATAAAACAATATACAATTGTTATGTAAAATAATCAGTTATAAGTTTAAGCCCTATTCGTAACTTTACATTACCTTTTACAAATTTGTATATAAGATAATAGATATCTAAAATCTTCAGTTTTTCAACGGAATGTTATTCATCTATATTACTTTTCTTATGTTCGAAAAACTCAAAATTACTTTTAAAAAATATATTTTAGCTCTTATCTTCTTTATTTGTTTATAAAATGCTTTCCATTTTTTTACTTTCACTTACTATATATAGTGAGGGAAAGTATTGCGATCGTAAAAATTTTCGAATTCCAGTTTTCAACGAAAATACACGTTTTAGGGTCCCTTGAGTCCAAATAACCAAGTCCCGCAAACAGGTGTATGTGTCTGTGTGTGGTAACTCCCGGGCGGAAACGAAAAGTCCTATGAAACTGAAATTTCATATTTAAGACAAATATACGCCTGAGACGTTACAAAACCTTTTTCATCAAAAGGTTCCTATGATTTTGATTAAATTCGCTATATCAATGTAAAATTTTAACATCATGTAGGTTTCATTCTGACAAAAATAGTCTGACAGGGCTTAAATGCTGATATTTTAAATTTTCTTCCTCTAAAGTACCTTTAATTTTGTAGATTCTAAAAAAATAACCATAATATGTTGTTAGCATTGATAAATAACAGGTAAATATGTAAGTTGTACGAATTTGAGAAACAACTATAGGGAAAACTGAAAACATATTTTTTTAATTCGAGTTTTTGTTTTTGAACATAAGAACAGTAATATACATGTATGATATACCGTTTGAAAGCTAAAGATTTTGGAATCAATATTATCTTATACACAAGGTTTTAAAAGTCAATAGAGTGTGATGAAAAGCCGATAAAACTAACTGATTATTTGAGATAATAATATAATAGATTTTTAATAAACACATGTTTTGTTTCTATAGAAATTCCATTTAATTAATTCTTCAATGGTTTTACTCATTTTTATCTCTTACTGTACTTGAAAATTCTTTAATAGATTTTAGAAACGGAGGTAAGTGAAAGTCGTGTGTTGCCCGCACCAGATTTTTTTTATATAGGTTCCAACCACACCCATTAAATTCGTTATGTTTTTATTTAACAACCAAAATATTCACTAGAATTTATATGGCAGAAAAACCTTCCACAACTTGCTATATAAGATAACAGTTTTTCTAAAACCTATAACTATCCAATAGTAAATTATAAATCTATGTTACTGTTCTTATGTTCAAAAACATAAAAATTGCATAACAAATAATATATTCTTGCTGTTTTCTCCTTCAGTTGGATTTGGAATTCATTCCACTTGTGTATTTATCCATTTTTTATCATTGATAATTAAATGATATGGCTAATTTTTTTGAATCTATAAAATTAAAGATACTTTAAGTGAAGAAAATTTCGAAATTCGGCATTTAAGCCCTATCTAACTATTTCAATCAGAATAAAACCTACATGATATTATAGCTGATTAAATTTTGCATCGTATAGCAAATTTATTCAAAATTGTTAGAGATGTTTTTGAGAAAATCATAAACGTGTGCAAAATGCTTGGTATGAAGTGACTCTTCTGGTTGGCCAATTTCGATGAAAAATTTGCTGTAGCATCACAGGTGTATATGCTTCCAAATTATGAAACTTTATACGCAGACCTTTTTGCGGTACTTGTTCTATTGGAATTAGAGAACCCTAAAATGTGTATTTCCAGTGAAAACTTGAATTAAAAAATTTTCACGATTGCAATACTCTCGGTTACTGTATATTTCATATTTATGGGTATACAGTATATAATCTAACTCAGTCTAAGTAAGTATAAAATAAATCCTGAGCTTTTCAGTAAATCTTAATATTCATCATTTATTTAAAATTAGAGACATAAGTTAAATTTTTTCTGCTGTTAAATCTTCAAGAATTTAAAAAAATTATTCTAAGAGCATTAATTTCAACTGGTATTTATAAATTGAACAGAATATTTTCTTTTAGCCTCATAATAATTTCCTAAAATTTGTTTCAGATTTATTGCGGTTTGTCTCCTGTTGAATTCAATGCAAGATGGAGGGCTTGGAAATCAATGGTTAGATCGAAAATCACTGCTGGGACATTCAGCGCATTTCCACATCTGCTTAATGTTATGAATGTACGTACTTTATTTTTATATTAAATATATTTGTATACCACTAATTCGTTATTCTACTATTAATGTTATCAGAAAAAGTCGTGTTTGTGTTGCTGCTGTAAGTTTTCCTTTTTTATATTGACTGACCATCTGTGATTATTAGAAAGAAAGAAAATTAATAAATAAATATTACATGCAGGACTATAAAATATCTTTACCAACCTGTTATTTTCAGATTTTAGGCGGAGTTGAACCATTGTTTCCGCTGCTGAAACCTCATTGCCATACTTGGTATCAGATGTTGACAGCCATTTTACAGTTTTCTGATCCTATGGTTAAAGTCCATGATCTCAATTATTATGCTCAGCAATGCATTGATCAATACGGTGGCCCGTCTAAGCTGAGGCTGTTGGATCATACCATTCTCGCTTTGTTCGATGCTGATCTTGCCACCGTAAGTTAATATTTTTTGGGGAAATATTACTATTTTATTTAGGTGACCATCACATCTTTTAATACAGTAAGGTGGTTTTAAATTATTCAAAAATTGCTTCAGTACGTTATTAAAGTAGTATGATTGTATAATAAGCAAATTAATGTATCATATTATTCAAATGTGCAAAAATCTTATTAGAATATTTTATTTATTTTACTAATAGCTACCATTCATTAAACAAGCAGGTGGAACATGAACAAAGCCTGCACTACACAATGATAGAGACAGGCAAGTGAAAGTACTCTCCCAATAGTAGCAGGGGAGTGGAAGGAATTCAAATTTTAGTAAAGTCGAACAATAACATAAAGTACTTTTTAAAAAATCCTTTCACATCGTTTATTATTGGGGTGAGTAAAAAAAAAATGACTGTTTTATGATCTTTTCATTTTCCACAGTTAGTGTAAGTGATGATTCACACTTGACTGAGACACTCCAAGTTCGGAGGAAAGCATCCGAGTGCTCTTTGTCGGATTATCTTTAATTGCATCTTGTAGAGCCTCTAAAAAAAAACAAAAAACCTTTACCTCAACAACCCATGAATCCAACCCATCTTGGGCTCAGTACATATAAAGAATAATACTGTTTCTTGGCCAACGGCTGTGCAATGAGGTGATTAGGTCTTAATCATGCTCAGCCACCATGTTTTTTCCCCAGTTTGGGTACCCACTTTAAAGAGGCTGGGTCTGCCCCAAGAGGGTCTCCATACCCTAGGGTTGCTCCTCGGCTGAATGAATTAACAGAAATAATATTCTGTCATAGCCGAAATTCCAACCTAGGACCCGGAGAAAAGTAGACTAGCGCTCTATCCACTAGACCATGCTGCTCCTATTACTTGTTGAGCCTCTCTGTCCATAACTGATGATATCCTGAGCTTGAGTGCCTTTGTAAGCTGTATCGCCACTTTCAAATTTAGCAAACCACCTTCTCACAGTCTTGTGGTTGTAGATTTTCATTTCCAATAATGCCACCATAAGACCTGAATTTCGTAATTCAGTGTCATTTTAGTTGAAGGAATGCCTAACAAAAATTGAGTCTCACAGGAAGGCAATGTGTTTACAAATGATTTAGTTTAGTATTACGGTTTAAAAGATACCATTAACAATAACTTTGAAACTGAAAGAGAAAGGAATGTCAATAAATATCTTGAGCATTAATAAAAAAGAAATGGTCATTTTTTTTACGCTCCCCAATCCTATTTTTTTATGAAGTGACAATGGTTGACTGTGTGTATATATGAGAGAAGTTGGTTCAGGGTGCAGTCAATTTAACACACAATTAAGTGTAAACTTAATTTATTGGTACCGACGTTTCGGCCTAAATTATAGGCCTTCTTCAGGGTGTTTGTGTGATTGACTCTGGACAATGGAGAGTCAACAATTTTGTTGACTGACGCCTTCTCAGCTCACACAGCCACCCTGAAGAAGGCCTGTAATTTAGGCCGAAACGTCGGCACCAATAAATTAAGTTTACGCTTAATTGTGTGTTAAATTGACTGCACCCTGAACCAACTTCTCTCAATAAATTTTTTTAATTAAAAAATTTTAAAAACAGTTGTAATATACACATAATAAAAACAAGTTTTTTTTTTTTAATTTAAAAATACCATTTCAAGAAATTAAACATTATTTATAATTTAAGTTTTTTATTTTACAATTTCATAACTTTAATTAATTAAACAAACATATAAGAATTTGATAATGATTTATTTATATTCCAGGTTATTAAAAAATTGCAACTAACAGCTGATAATGGTTGGAGCGCTGTTCATCTCACTAATCTGTTACATCTGAGTGGCTGTCTCAATAAATCTCCGTAAGTATAAATTCTAGATTACAATTAAAATAGTAGCGATCTTTGTTGTGATCAGAATGAGGAGAGGTCAAGGTCCACTTCATATGTATGTTCAGGATGTTTAGCTAGCAACAGGGAAAATTGTGAAAAGTCTGGGATTTTAAAAACATTTGATAAAGTCAGGGATTTTAGAAACATATGAAAAAGTCAGGGATTTTAGGAACATGTGAAAAAGTCAGGAATTTTAGAAACATATGAAAAAGTCAGGGATTTTAGAAACATGAAAAAGTCAGGAAATTTGTACTTTGGTCAGGGAAAATGCCCATAGATAACATCGTTTCTTCTTCACTCAGACAAAAGTTCCAATATGTCTACTTGTTGTGATGTTGCAAATATCATGAATATAATTTAAACCATCTGTCTGGGAGTAAATGAAAATATATCAATAGAAATATTGATTGTAAATAAATTTGTAGTCAGATTTGTAAATATTGATTATTTCTAACAGCAGTATCCAAGTACATCATAATTCATTGGTAAGTCAACTTGAACAACTACAATTTCAGCTGGTGTCGGGTAGATATAGTTGAATCTTATCGTTAAGTAATTTGCCATTATATATTTTTTTTTTAATACAGTATATCATTTTAATTATAATTATTCTTTGTTTTGTCGATTTTCACCAAAATTTGGCCAGGTAAAAGACTTCTTACAATATGGAGAGAATCTCTCTAAGTAGGGAATCTCTTTGAGCTGATTTGTTCAACACCCTGATGTTGCGCCAAGAAAGAATGTTTTATATATTACTTTATACTATTTCTTTATATTATAAAATGTTTTTTCTGAACCTGTGCAATGTCAGGTACTCATTAAAGATCCTATCCTAATTAAGCCTTGATAGGCAAAATTTAGGACTCCCATCACATCTTCTGATATATAAGTGATGTTAAGTGAATAAACTACAACTATTATTTATTTGGTATTTTGCTATATACAGTTGTAAATTTCAATAAATGTTATTCCGTTTGTGTTTCAGAGAGACAAGTGTAGATTTGGAACCGATGTTGCTCGAATATGGTCAGCTGCTGATGTCTGACAAGCGTTTCTGGCAAATCGGAATGATGTATCTCAAATATTGTCCTACCCATGGCAAAGAATCTATAGCTATACAATTGTGCTCATTACCTGTGGATAATACGAAGATCGCTTTTAAAGTTATCGAAGCCGCTAGGAGTAATGGTCTGCATAATGTTGGTGAGTAGAAAAATAAAATCTTTTAAAAGTAATTTCTAGTTTTTTATAGTGTTATATTGATTATTTGTTTTCTTTCTTGCCTAGTGAAAAGCATGTGTAGAGTTTTGGCTATGAAACATATTAAAGAGGGTAATTACGGGAACGCACTGACGTGGGCCCTAACCTCCAAAGATGCTGATGTGATGACACAAATAGCTGACAAATATTTATACAAGTACTCGACTGGAAGCTCGGATAAGGAATTGAACTGCCATAATATTTTAACTGGTCTCGGTCAGTCTGTCTTTGCCAGCGGAAGGCTTACTTTTTTGTGTGAGTTAATATATTTAAGTTATAATTTAGAAGTATTTTATCATACAAAAGGAACTCATTAGTTTGTTAAGTTGTAGTAAATAAGTAAAGGCCATGCTACATGATGACAGTTTCAGTTAAGTACTTTTAAATTAAAAATAGCAGGAAATGGGAAAAAGGGTGATTATTTAACTAACAAGGAGAGCTTCGCAAATGTGTCACTCCGATTTTGATGAATAATTTAGAGTCTAGTAAAACTAGACATTAAACCATTGGACCCTGCAAAATATTAAGGGCCATCGCTCACCAGGTGTCACTCAAAAAGTCGGAAAGTTTGTGCACGAAAAACACATTTTATTTAATATCTCTAGTTATAGCGAAGGTAGGAAAATAAGTTTGGTTTTTTCAAAGCGAAATAATTTAAAAAATAAGCCATTAAAATATTTAAGTTTTATGCTTGATAATAACCCTAAAATATAAATAATCTCGTCAAAACAATACTTTTAATATTAAAATTAATTACAGTGTTTCTTAAACATTGTATCCCTCACTCCTAAAAAGGAATCTTAATCTGAGCACAGTTTTTAAGAAACCTTATTAAAAGTATTGTTTTGAGAGACTAAGCTCACATTAAGATTAACTCTCTTCCCAATGTAAGAATTGGTCCAAAAAAGCATAAGACTATATTAGGGTGGGTTATGCACGAAAAGGGCTATTTTTACTATTAAAAAGGATATTCCTGATATAATTAAGTATATAATAATTTAATTTTGTTTTTCTATAGGTAAATACTGTGATTTCCAGAGATGTTATCAACAAGGTAAAGTCAACGAAGCAGCTTCTATACTGATTAAATTATTAGAATCGAGGATATCTCCTAAATAGTTAGTATATTTACTTTCTTATGTTTGTTTTTAAATATTTCACAAAATAAGAAATAGTTGTTAATCAGACATTTTGTTTTTCTAGTTTCTGGTTTACTCTACTATTAGATTCATTACCGCTGTTGGAAATGAAAATAGGAACGCCAGTGTTTTCTCATGAAGATAGCAACATTCTGTTGGCCACTTTGGAAGAGCTGGCTATCGGGTGGGTTGATAACCCTGTACGCAAGACCCATAATTTCAACGACCAAATCAAGATCATTCGTTTGGCGATTACGAAAAATCTTGCTAGGACGCTTCTTCTGCAGTCAAATGCTCCTACTAATTCCAACACTATAATTTGTTATTAATTAATAATATTTTTAATTTTAGTCCAATTTTGTATGTTTATGAAATGTATAAATTAATCTTCAGTGAATTCAAAATAAAATCTTTTATTGCATTTTTTATTTTAATTTTAACAGTATCGAAATTTGGTGTGTGCTTATTTATAGAATATTTCTGTAGTCATTATACATAGTTCAGGACTTTAAATAGAAAAATACCTTGGATAAATATCAAACAGAATTGCATAGTCCTTATATATAATCCCTCGTGCGGATCTCATTACCGCCTATGGGGAGCGTCCGTGTGGCGGATGTGGGGATGGTCGGTGGAATTTCCTTGGAAGCTCCTCCCGGCTAAGTCCCATGAACTCGCTGACCAACAATGAGAGCGGCCCTCCAGGCTTGCTGGAGGGTGTGACATAGGTTCGAACGCCCTACTCACATATTTTAGTTCACAAAAACCACAAACAGTCATGGATTCCTCTGAGGTAAAACGCCCATTGTCCGGAAGTAAACTAGTCCCCCGTTCGGGTCTCCGGGTGGAGACTGCTTCAGAGGAATCTAGGCGCAAGATGAAAAGTAGAGATCTAACAATAGGGACCTGGAACATTAGAAGTTTAAATATGGCAGGTGGGTTAAAGTCAGTCGCGAATGAAGTTAAGGGGTACCATTTAGATATTGTTGCATTACAAGAGGTGCACTGGCCAGGGGAGGGTTCCTTAACTGAAGGAAAGTATACTATTTGGTACAGGGGGGAGCGTTAATTATTGTTTAGGTCCTGGGTTTCTGATTAGGAATAGATTTCTTTCCACATTACGGGATGTACAGTTCTTTAGTGAAAGAATATCGGTTGCTATATTTCAAGGTCGTTGGTCTAAAATCGCGTTTATAAACATTCATTCTCCCACCGAAGATAGTGATGATGAAGTAAAATGCGAATTTTATGATAAACTAGAGTCGGTTTACGATAAGTTACCGCGAAATTACATTAAAATAATACTAGGCGACGCGAACGCAAAGGTTGGAAGGGAAGAAGTATATCGTCCTACAATCGGTAAAGAAAGTTTGCACGAATATAGTAATGATAATGGGACCCGACTAATAAACTTTTTCATTTCGAAAAACCTAATAATCAAAAGTACTACGTTTAAACATAAGGATATTCATAAAGTATACGTGGACATTGCCGGATGGACAAACTCGGAATCAAATAGATCATGTTTTAGTACAAAACAGATGGCAAAGTAGCATAATTAACGTGAGATCGTATCGTGGTGCATAATGCGGCTCTGATCATGAATTAGTAATCGCGAAACTTCGACAAAAACTAAATACAAAAAAGAGAACACCGAACTTTATTCATCCCGAGAATTTTGATTTAGTTAAATTGAACAACCCCGAAATTAGAAAACAGTTCGCGATAGAAGTAAAAAATAGGTTCGATGCTTTGGAATCTTCAGACGAGGAACACGAAGATGTAAACAAATTATGGGAAGGGATCAGGGATAATATTAAAGAGGTCGGTAATTTATGTCTTGGGAAAATCGAAAATAAAAAGAACAAACCTTGGTTCGACAGGGATTGTCAAAATATGTGTGAAAAAAGAAAAACCGCTAAACTGAATTCCTTGAATAATCCAAGCGATAATAATGTGGCTTACTTTCGGTTAGTAAAGAATGAAACTTCAAAATTCTTAAAAAATAAGAAAAGAGAGTATCTTAAAGGCAAAATAATAGAAATAGAAAAACACAGAAGCGAAAATAACGTAAGAGAGATGTACAAAGCGGGCGTTTCCAAATTACATGTTTTAGTTAAAAAGATCTGGGAAAATGAAAAAATGCCCGAAGAATGGAAAGAATCAATACTTATTCCGATTCACAAAAAAGGACCTAGGACGGATTGTAACAACTATCGTGGGATCTCTCTTCTCCCAGTATGCTATAAAATATTCTCGTCAATACTAACTAGCCGAATCATGGAATACGCTGAGGAAATTATCGGAGACTACCAATGTGGTTTTAGGCGGAATCGCTCGACTATTGATCAAATATTTTCCTTACGTCAAATATTAGAGCAGAAGCTGAAATACAACGGTGTTGTCCATCAACTCTATATCGATTTTAAAAAGGCTTATGATTCCATAGACCGTCAGAAGCTATATAACACCATGATTGAACAGGGGATATCTAAAAAGTTAGCAAACCTAGTAGAGATGTGTTTGTCGGAAACATTTCATGAAGTTAGAATCGGTCATAATTACTCCGAGAGATTTGAGGTGCGATCGGGTTTGAAACAGGGTGACTCCCTTTCACCTGTTTTGTTTAATACAGCTTTAGAATATGTCATAGAAAAGGTGATGTGTACCGAGAAAGGCTTAAATATGGGTGACAAGATTCCGGTTTTGGGGTATGCCGATGATTTGGTATTGCTAGGTGAAGACACGGAAACCATACAACTAAATACAAGTGTGATAATAAATACCGGCAAACAAATAGGTCTCGAATTAAATACCGATAAGACGAAATATATGATTAGTAGCAGAAATGGTGGCGATCTTGATGATATTGTAAGGGTTGCACTGTCAATCACAACACGGAGGTTACAGGTTTTTCAGGTCCCTCAGTGTTGCCAGGTGGAAAGTAATTTAATTATTATTATTAATTTTTTACCTGCAACCCTGAGGTAACCAACCAATTACCTGCATTGTGTGCATCGGTGTACTGTGTTTTTTTGTGGTAGGATCTTTAAAAATTTTGTGTGTGTGGATTTAAAAAACATTTTTTTAAAATTTAATTTATCCTAAAGAAGAAGCTTATTTTTTATTTCTCATTTTTCATCATTTTAATTGTGTTTTTAATCGTTTTTTTTATTTAATTAAAATAACTTTTTATTTCGAACTTTATTCATTTTATTATTATCCAACATCCACCAAAATATAAATAATTAAGGTCATACTTTTGAACACGTAGAGAAATTCAAGTATTTAGGTTCAATTATAACTAGAAAAAATGAAATCCAGGAAGAAATAAAGTCCCGGTTGAAGGTGGGAAATGCGTGTTATTATTCAGTTGCTAAGTTACTTAGTTCGCGGCTTCTATCTAAAAACTTAAAGATTAGAATTTATAAAACTATTATTCTTCCAACGGTTCTTTACGGATGTGAAACGTGGCCGCTTACTTTGAAGGATGAACAACGGCTTAAGGTTTTCGAAAATAAGGTATTGCGTAAAATATTTGGTCCAAAGAGAGATGAGACCAATGGGGAGTTTAGAAGGTTGCATAACGCGAAATTGCGGAACTTGCATCCTGTGAATATAATGGAGCTGATTGCATCGCGGAGACTCAAATGGGCGAGTAAAGTTGTAGGGCTCGATGACGAGCGGATTCCGAGAAAGTTGGTATTCGCTGAACCGACTGGTAGGCGTCCGAAAGGTAGGCCGAAGCGTCGATGGGAGGATTGCATTAAGGCTGATCTCGGGAGCTTGGGCTTGACCGGTGCACATTGGACGAGTCTGTGCAGGCGAAGTTTGGTGGTATCGGCATCGAACCTTCGGGTTCGGTTAGCCTATTATTATTATTATTATTTATATATAATTATTGCTTTCACTTGCAAGAAAGTATGCTGGGATCATCTGTGGTATAGTGGCTAGCATAACAGCCTTGTATGTCCCACGTTGCTGGTTCAAACCTGCCAGATGGCCTTAGGACTTTTTAAGGGAGTAAAAAGTCCTTGGTTATGCCATCATTTGGAGGGAACGTTAAATGGTTAACTGAGCTATGTCATGTCCTTGTAAAAGATCCCTATCCTAATTTAACCTGAATAGGCAAAATTTAGGACTCCTGTGCCTGGTTAGACAAAGCAGTACAAAGTGACGATTAATGAATAAGAAAACAAACAAGAAAAAAGTATATTACAAACTTTTAAAATATGAGTTTAAAACAGAAATCCACAGCCTGAGACACCTCTCAGAATGATTTGTTTACAGCCAAGCTCCAAATCCAAATGTTTAATGTATCTGAGACTAACAGTAAGTATACAGATATGAACTTGGGATGTAGGAGTCACCTTTGGTGTAGTAGCTAACATAAGTCGTCTATACCTAAAGCCGGGAGTTCAAACCCTTCCATCACTGTAGCTAAATACTCAAGAGAGAATTCTGAAGGGCCACAGAGGATTCAATATGACAACAATAACAATGAACTTCTTCGAATTAGCCCAAGTAGTGGCTAATTCGAAAGTGAAGTTACACATTAATGAATCACACACAGTGAAGATATTAAAATACTGCTTTTATTATCAGAACAAAATAGTTATTCAGAATACAATAAACTGTGCTGAGGAGTTAGGGTGACTACAAGTGCACATTCCGAGGTCTCCTTCTATGAGTGTGACACAAGTAAATGTTACAACTAGAGTGATGATTTTTTTTTCTAAGCCCCATGGGATTTGGGGTTGAAATCTAGGAAGGATAAGGGAAGGAATCAAGGATCCTCTTTTACTGCATCACATGCATTCTAAGAGGGGTCTGAGGATAGGAAGATTTTCGGAGTAGGGAAATATTAGGAGTCTGTTCTAGTGATGGGGCTCACTAGTCTAGTTGAGTCAGTGAAAGTAAGTTGTGTTTACTCAGTCCAGTGTGAGGGTTTGTACGTGGTCCTGCCAGCGCTGTGGCCGTCCTGTTGGAGTCAGTGTGTTAAACAGTAGGTTCGTGCAGTACCGGAGGCTATCAAAGAATTTGATATGCCTGCGGGAGATGAACTCCGTCACTGTCGGGAGGTCTAGGATTTCATATAGCTGGTTTGTCTTTGTCCTCTGTAGTGAAGTATGCCTTACCATTCGTCGCAATACTCCGTTTTGAAGAGTGATGAGTTTTGAGGATCAAAGGGTATATATAGCAAGGTTTTGTGGAGGGGATGAGGATGTGCGGTATGGGTTCAAAGCAAGTGTCTCCAGGTGTTGGGTCCTAAGTACAGGTATGTGTCCTTTGTCGGTACTTGGTCCGTCCTTTCTAGGTAGCTGGTTTATGACAGCCTTCGATTATGGAAAAGGAAGTTATTAATAATTATTCTATATTATTTATTAGTTAGGTCTCATTCTATAACTACTCTCCCCCTTAAGCACGAAGCCCCTTGAGTGCAATGTTTAAGTTTGTCAGTTAATATTGTTATGATATAGTAGTCCTTCAGCCGGAGGTTCTGGATAGGAAAATGTATTGTAGGAAAGGATTCTACAGGAATGGGAACAGTTACATTTTTTGAAGTTTACAATAATCCTTAAAATATAAGTTATAAAATTAAAAACCTAGAAACAAGTAAATTACAATCTTGATGATATATACATTAATACATTTTTACAAATGTTATTCACACCATAACATAGGATTATTATATCAATGGTTTTGAAATGTAACATTATATAATACAACAATTTCTGACAAATATTTAGAAATAATTAATACATAACTATGATTTGATAAAATGAATAGTATATGATAATACAATTTATAACTTGTTTTCTTAACATGTACACATACTGGAGATTATTTATTGATACAATTTGCCTTTGTATAAAGGATTATTTTCAACAAATCACCATCATTTGAAATAGATATAAATATTATTACTTCAGAATGAATATTAACAAAAAAATTGTTCTTAGGTGCTATGAAAGCTGTTTTACTAATTATAAACATTTTTTTTATAAATAGAGTATATGGAATTTTACTATCATCATTTATACTATAATATTGAAATTATGTAGTTTAACATATAACACAACAACCTTTAAAATAAAAAATTTCCAATTACATACAATTTCTCCTACTTAATTATTTGCTATAACACTCAGTTCTTTACAATACAAAACTTTGAATTAAAAGATATACAATTGTTAGGTTATTTTCCTTTTTTAATATTTGGATTGTCATTTCGTTTGATCCATTACAAAAACTACTTTAAGATTTATTATTTGTTCATTTTTTTTTTCTTTTAAATTAAATTTATTTAGAAATATTTCCAACCTCAACTTTTATTAAAGATTTGTAGAAAATGCCTTGTGAAGAAGACATTTTTCCTCATTTTTTTTTTTTTTTTTTTTTAATTGAGGGGGTTTCACTATCCCTTTCTTTTTAATATTTTTGTTTTATTCCTAATGTGAGTACGTGACTTATTACTATTATTAGTACAATCTAGCATTTCATTATTTTTAAATTTTAAAACATCACTAACAGCTGTGGGATCATCAAACATAGTAGTTCTTTCATTTTTCATTGATTGTTTGTTATATTTAAAATTCTGATTTGATAATTTATTGACTTTTGTTTTAACTCTAAATTTACCTATTTTATTAAAATATTTTTTCGTTCCCCTTTTATTTTTTTTAATTAGGTTGGTGCGGTTTTTTCCTTTTTTATATATTTTGACATTATTATTTTTCGACCGATGTGATTTTTGTTTTGTTGATTTTTCTTTTTTGGTGTTTACAATGTTATTTAAATTATCCCGCTTTGAATTTTCACCCTTATTTATTTCCTGGATTAAACTAAATGTTTTCCTGGTTTTGTTCCTATCTAATTTTAGCGGTACTGTTTCAGAAGCTATTTCCTTTTCTTGAATATCAATTTTTATTAATTGTTCAAATTTATTATTTAGAATTCCGGATTTTATTTTTGGCTGTTCGTCAGCGTCATTGCACAACAAATGTTCTGGTGGAAAAGGATTATTAAAATTTGTCTCGGTTTGTTCAACTTCCGGATCCTTCGAAGGCTCATAGGCTTTAGGCTCTATCAAAAACTTGGGCTGTGTGTCTTGGTGGGAATTAAAAGTTTGCATAGAAAGGATTGGATCCATCTGTATATCACAGGGATTTTTATTATTATTAGACCTTTGTTGAGAAGTAGGCCTGAAACTATTCGGGTTGGCTCTACTATAATTTTCAGGGCATTTCTGCCATTTATTGTACTTAGATGGGACTTTTTGGTGGTCAAGATGACGGTACATATTATAACGTTTTTTGGTTTCGAAATTTTGATGGTTAGAATATTTCTCTTTATAATATTTATTTTTTCCGTATTGCATTGAGTTATCAAACAATAATTGACCATGAATTTGAAGAGTATTAATTATATCATCCAGATCTTTTAATTCATCTAACTTAGTCATTAAATAAATTCTAATATGAAGCGGCATATTCATGAGAGAAAGGTGTTTAATTAGCTTATCTATGGGTATAATAAATGAATCATAATCGAGAATTTTGTCTATTTTATGTCTAGAAATGATTGAGGTTCTTTTCTTGTTGAGACGTTTTAAAAAATCAAGGGGATGCTCCTTGTTACCGATTTTAGAATGTAATAAATCTAAAATTAATTGCTCGATTGGGGTGTGATCTTTAAATTTTCGTATTAGAATATTTAACAAATCGTCAATATTTTTCAAATCATAAAATTTTATTTCATCTGTGACTTTTTTATTTAGGTGACATTTGGTCATGTTTAAGATCCTGATTTCATTTACAACTCTAAAGGAATTACTTTCTGCACAAAATATTTTTTTAATATCTCTTACATTATTAACGAAATAATATAAATTATTCGGTTTGCCATCAAAGTTTGGTATATGTTTAAAGTCCGCGCTTTCAAAAAGAAATGATTCCATCTTTTTAACAATATTAAAAAGTCACTTATTTTAACTATAATAGTTAATATTTAAATATTTTTTTAATTGTGCTCTTTAATATCAAAAATCTTAATTAGGCCTGTTTCTTAAGCACTTTATATTATAGTATTATACAAAATTTGAAATTAAAATTTTAACATTTTAATTAAACAGCACATACTCTAAAAATATAAAATAAATAATTCTAAACTCTTACTGTGTTGGTGGTTCTTAACATTCCTCCTGGATACCTGTTGAGCAGTGAAGTCCAGTGAGGTTCAGCAGGACATCTCGGGTGAGTATTGTCTTGACTGAAGGAGGGTGCGAGATGATCTTCTTAGTTTGTTGTCTATCTTCTTGTAGATCCTCTTCAGAAGTATCTTCGTCCTCTCGGAAACTGCGAAGGCATTCAAAATCTAATTTGATGCTTGCAGTGCCTGTCTCGGGCGCCAGTTAATGAATCACACACAGTGAAGATATTAAAATACTGCTTTTATTATCAGAACAAAATAGTTATTCAGAATACAATAAACTGTGCTGAGGAGTTAGGGTGACTACAAGTGCACATTCCGAGGTCTCCTTCTATGAGTGTGACACAAGTAAATGTTACAACTAGAGTGATGATTTTTTTTTCTAAGCCCCATGGGATTTGGGGTTGAAGTCAAGGAAGGATAAGGGAAGGAATCAAGGGTCCTCTTTTACTGCATCAGATGCATTCTAAGAGGGGTCTGAGGATAGGGAGATTTTCGGGGTCGGGAAGCAGTTCATGAGTCAGTTCTAGTGATGGGGCTCACTACTCTTTTTGAGTCAGTGAAAGGAAGTTATGTTTTCTCAGTCTAGTCTGAGAGTTTGTACGTAGTCCTGCCAGCGCTGTGGCCGTCCTGTTGGAGTCAGTGTATGAAACAGTGGGTTCGTGCAGTACCGGAGGCTATCAAAGAATTTGATATGCCTGCGGGAGATGAACTCCGTCACTGTCGGGAGGTCTAGGGTGTCATATAACTGGTCTGTCTTTGTCCTCTGTAGTGAGGTATGCCTTACCATTCGTCGTAATACTCCGTTTTGAAACTGCTGAAGTCTCTTTGCCGTCGGTGCTGTTATGTTGTTTAGCAACGGTGCTCCGTAAAGGAGGGCTGGTCTGAGAACGGCTTTGTAAATTAATATTTTCAGGCGAAGTGATAGGTTTGGAGACATCAGTAAGTGATTCAATCGGTAGGACTTGGTCCTAACCGATTTAATCTTTTTTAGGCAGTGATTGGCTAGTGTTAGATGCCTGTCGAGGGTGATGCCCAGGTACACTATGCTATTGGCTGGCTGATTTTCGACTCCTGCTACCTTGTAGGTCTTCGGTAGAGGGCGCTTGTTCTTTTGGAAAGAAAAGATAATACAGTCGGTCTTCTTGGGATTAACTGTAATATTTAGTCTTTCCAGCTTTGTAGTTATTTCATTGCATGCCAACTCCGCCTGTCGTAGAGCTGTCTCTGCGTTCATCGAGCTACTGTAGATCGCTATGTCATCGGCATAGGCCGCTACGGTAGCTTTTGTGTATCTTGCTCCAACAGTTTCTGCCGTGTATATTGAAAATAGGACTGGTGATAGCACGGACCCCTGGGGGACTCCGCAGGTGAGGTCGAATTCCTTGGAGAAGGCTCTGCCAACCAGCACTTCTATTTTACGCCCCTGTAGGAAGGACCGCAAGGTGGTGTAGAGCTGCTCAGGAAATTCGTTATCTAGCAGTGTCTTACATAGTAGACTATGGGACACTGAGTCAAACGCTTCCGTACAGTCTATTGAGATCATTGCGGTGGCGTCGTTTTTGTTTGTGCTTCGGCTTACTTCCGCTTGTAGTTTCGCCAGGTGGTGATCCGTGCAGAGTCCGGCCTGAAAGCCAGTCTGTTCCGGTGGGATTAGGGCTACCTCTGAGCAATAAGTCTTGAGATAATTAAGAATAATTTTCTCAAAAATCTTGCCCAGGTGCGGAAGCAAGCTGATAGTCGGCTGGCTGGGATCCATTCTTCGCGGGTTTCAATAGCGGGAAGAGGATAGCTCTTTTCCATGCCTCAGGGAAGTATCTCAGCCTGAGACAGGAGTTGTAGAGGTTAGTCAGGTGAGCTATCCCCTTTCTAGGGAGCATCTTCAACAATACAGTCTGTATCCCGTCATGGCCTGGGGCTTTATTCCCCCTCGAACGACGGAGAATTGCCTTCAGCTGTTTCGGGGATACATACATGTAGTTGTTTCCGATCTCTTCAGTGGGAAGTTCTGCGGGGGCTCCTGTGCGTTGTGTTATTTTTCCACTGTAGTAGTCCGCAAACTTCTTGGCCTGTTCTTCGTCTGTCAACAGTCTTTCTCCGTCATGAAGGACTGTAGAGCTTCGTTTTCTGGTGCTTGATTTTATTAGCTTCCAGAATTTTTTGTGGTCGCCGTGCGTAGCCCGTAGTTTCTCATGCCACTGTGCAGTCCGCCATTGTTTCATGAGGTTTCGGATCTGAGTGGTAAGTGAATTTACCACCGTCTTCACCTCATGATCCCTGGTCCTGTACCATTTATTCTTCCACTTATTGCGCAGGGCAATAAGTTTCAGAATATGGTCTGGCGGAGGACGCAGAGCTGGCGGAAGTGGTGAGAACTTCGGGATAGCAGCGTCGGCGGCACTTTTAATGATCTCGGTGAAGGAAATAAGATAATCATCTATTTCCTTCTTTGTCCTCAGAGGGGAGACTGTCGGCAGTTTGTGATAGACCTGTGCTTTGTAGGTCTCCCAGTCTGCGTCAGTATACTTGTATTTCGATGGGGGTGGGGGTGGTATTTCGCCGTCTACCAGGTAAAGCACAGGCCTATGGTCTGAGATTTCGTCCTCCAGCGCTATGCAGTCCAGAAAGCGGTGTGGTTGTCTCGTGAGCATGAGATCAACTGTGGATTTCTTCGTCCTGTCAGCTTTGTGTATTAAAGTGTGGGTGGATTGATGCACTACTGTAACAGGGGTTTGCAGTATTATTTTCCCAGCTTTATTATTGGACTTGTTATTCCAAACGGTGTGCCGAGCGTTGAGGTCTCCGATAACCCAATGGTTTGATTTCTTGGCACACTCGTTCAGTAGCTGGGAGAAGTCTTCTGGTGAGGTACAGGGTCTCCTGTATAAACCAGTGATGATAGTTGGTTTATCCAGGAGAACCTGCACAGTTTTGTGGTGAATCTTGGGGTCTCTGATATCCACTGGTGGGGGGTGTTCCCTCCATCTGGTTCCCTGACGAATGGCTATCAGGACCCCTCCTACTTTTTCTATTGGTTGATCTCCTGTCAGATCGTAACCTGGCAGGCGTATGCGCTGGGGCCTCACTCTGGTGTCGGTGAGGATTACTACAGTGGGCTGAGTCCGTGTTATCAAGGCATAAACCTCCGTAATTTTTGGCATCAGTCCGTCTGTATTGAAGTTAAGTACAGTCAGTTGTCCGTTCATGGCTACAACAGAGATTTAAACAAGCTAGTCAGCTTGTCTGTGTTCTCAGCCAGTTGGTTCAAAGTTTTCATCATTAGCTCCGCCCATGGAGGGGGGGTGTCATGATTGGCTCTGTCCGCGTAAGTCCGGTTGGTCTGGCGGGAACTGGGTGGGGGTTGAGCCTGGTCTCCCATTGGCCCGCTAGCCACAGGCTGAGCGGGCTCGGTGTGCCGAGGTGGGGGGTTGGGCTGGCTCTTATTCTTACTTGTGGTCGGTGACTTCTTAAGGCCTGCCCTCTCCTTGAATCTCTTAATTCTCTCAAGGAGCGCCTGACGCGCCTTACATCCGGAGAAGGATGCTACATGGGTTTCCCCACAGTTTGCACACTTCACCGGATTGACTGCTCTCGGGCACTCCGATATGGCGTGAGGGCCGGCACATCTGACACAGGCCACTGCCTTACCACAGTGGTTTTTGGTATGGCCAAAACCTTGGCACCGATAGCACTGTACGATGCCTTTTTTGCCACGGTACGGTTTCACGTTAAATCGAACTCGATTTATGTGACGGAGGTTGATGACGTCCTCCAATTTGGTATCTTTTGTGGTTGTGAGCAGAATGAGGGGCAGGTCGGTCCTCTTCCCGTCTTTATCACTTCTCTGCATTCTCCTCACATCCGTCACCCCTTTCAGGCGTTGGGTTAACTCGTTTCTAACGTCTTGGATGTCGTGATCTACATCCAGGTCGTAGATAACGAATTTATTAAATTTAGGGCCACCCCCTGTGGAATATGTGTGAAATGGGATATTTCTGTTTTTGAGGAGGGTGAGGATGCCATTATGTATCTCTAGAGTGCCTGGGTAGACCCTTACACCCTCGGTGGTTTTTCGGATGGTGAAGTCCTCGAAACCGGAAGCTCTGAGGTCGCTCACTACACCGCTTGTATTCGACGCACTCATCACAATGGGAGGGGCTTTTTTCGGCGCGGCACTATTCACTGTGGCTCCCGCACTGCCAGTGTCACTGTCACTTAAAATGCTAAAATTGTTTATTGTACTCACGGTAAAGTTCGTCGCCGTATTCGCGGTCTTGCAGAACCGCTTGGGTAGTAACCATTCCCCTTCTTCCTCCTGACGGGGCTTCTCCTTTCTCCCACTCGTCGATGACTGTGGTGCTGCTGCTGTCATTCCGAGGGCCTGCCTGCTGGTGGAGGCCGCCTTCGTCTTTTCACCTTTGTTCTTACTCATCGTGGTGGACTTGCTAGAGCCACGCTACCCTTACCCTAACAGGGTGGCTGTCAAGATATGCTCCACGGGATACGTGTGGATCCTGACAGCTCGAGGGCGCTAATCTTAGCAAGACAAGAAAGCTAAACACGGGGCCAGAGGTCTTCTGTCTTCAAATAGTAGAACCTTCTTCCTCGGCTGCTAGCTGGTGACAGAGTGAGTGATGAGTTTTGAGGATCAAAGGGTATATATAGCAAGGTTTTGTGGAGGGGATGAGGATGTGCGGTATGGGTTCAAAGCAAGTGTCTCCAGGTGTTGGGTCCTAAGTACAGGTATGTGTCCTTTGTCGGTACTTGGTCCGTCCTTTCTAGGTAGCTGGTTTATGACAGCCTTCGATTATGGAAAAGGAAGTTATTAATAATTATTCTATATTATTTATTAGTTAGGTCTCATTCTATAACTCACGAATAAAAACAATGGAACACATTGTTAGACGGATGTGTTAACTTACTGAAGTCAGCAGTCCTAATATTTTTGTTATCTATACTAATATTATAAAACTGAAGAGTTTGTTTGAACGCGCTAATCTCAGAAACTACTGGTTCTAATTGAAAAATTCTTTTTGTGTTGGATAGTCCATTTATCGAGGAAGGTTATAGGCTATATAACATCACGCTACGACCAATAGGACCGAAGAATTAGTCGAAAATCTGTTAAAAAACGGGGAAAATTTAGGAGAAAAAAAAAACCTCGCTTCCCAATGATTCCAAATGATTTACCTTTTATTTTTAAATAATTCAATTTCCCGTTAATTTATATTTTTTCATTTAAACACGTAAGAATAAATTTACGTCAAGATCGGGTTGCGGAGAAAATCAGTATGTTCTCCTGCCACAAGAAAATAAAACTAAAAATGTCATTTACGCGGAAGTACTTTAAAATATATTCTTTTAAAAACTTCTTAATAGCAATCATAATAACAGAAATTGATGCAGACGAAGTCGCTTTAGAATATATCAAAGAAAAGGTGACATATACTAAGAAGGTTTAAATTTGGGTGCTAAAATTCCGGCTCTGGGAAACGCCGATGATTTGGTGCTGCTAAAGGAAGACACGGAAACTAAACAACTAAATACAAGTGCGTTAATAAAAACCGGTAAAGAAATAGGACTCGAAATAAATACCGAAAAGACAAAATATATGATTTGTAGCAGAGACGGTGGCGATCATAGTGATATTGATATATCAGGGTATACTTTTGAACACGTAGAGAAATTTAAGTATTTAGGTTCAATGATAACTAGAAAAAATGAAATCCAGGAAGAAATAAAGTCCCGGTTAAAGGTGGGAAATGCGTGTTATTATTCAGTTGCTCAATTACTTACCTTCTGTCTGTTTCATATCTGTTTCCCGTGTAGGTTCCTATGAAAATATATTCAATTGTTATTTTATTTTTTAAAAATGGTTTGTGACGATTATTTTTACATATTAAGTGATTATGGGTAAAACCACTTCTACTGGTTTGCTATTGTAAATTTGACAGGAAGAAGTCAAGATCAGGCTTTAAATGATAACAAAGAGTAGCTGATAGTTGATATTTATTATAGCCAATCTCACCATAAACGCACATAAATTAATACGAAATGCAATATTCGTGAGCAAAGCTGCGTGACACAGCTAGTATTATTATATTTTAGTTAAATTAATCTCTTCTTAGCTAATAATTTAATTGTAGATTTAATCAGAGAAAGATGATAAAATAAAATTTTAAATATTTATTATTATATCTATGTATTTTTATTACATAAAATTTGTTTCCGTTGTGATATAAAAATTTCATAATCAAATTTAACTCAAAAGGGCAAAAAAATGAAATTTAATGGAGTAAAAATTAAAAACGTGCAAGTAGCCCAAAAAGAGCAAAACATGCAATTTCCTGCAATATATTTGGGTTTGAAGCTGATACATGCAAGCAAATAAAATGAGCAGAATCATGGAAATCCGGTTTCTAATTATGGATGTAGAAAGACTAATTGTGCATAATATACCAATGTTAGGAATACCAAGGATTCAGCTACTAAATCAGAAAAAAAAAAACTTTTTAAAAAACATCGGTAACTTTATTTAAAATGTATATTTACAAACATTTAAATATATTTATATAAAGACGTAACATGGATAAAATATAATAAAACATATTTTAATAAATCTATACTTAAAAGATCTCTTCATCAATCTAATTATTTTAAAAAATAAAGAAACTTATCAGAAACAAAATAACTCTTTATTGGGAAGATGTAATGCTTATACTGCCTTATTTTCCTTCAAATGCCTCTCGGTAGTAAAAAAGGATGCTATGAACCTTTTGAATTTTCATTTTTTTTTTTCAGGACTTCAAAATAAATCAAATCAAATACTTCTTGAATGATGAAATATTTTGTTAAGTAAATTTCCGTCGACTCAGGTCACATTATTTTTAACTCATTCTTAGACTATTGCAACATTTGAGGATGTCCTAGGTCCGAAATTTGCTTCAGTTGTTAGATCTTGATAAATAAGTTCCTCATTTTGGTATATAAAGAATGCTTTGACTTTCTTCCCTTTGAGAACATGAGGTAACCAGACTGTCATGTCTTGCCACATTTTATCATATGGAACGTCGCTCAAAGGAAACCACTCAGGTGTCATTTCTGAAAATAATTATATTTTAAAATTACATGAAAATGTTAATGTTAAACTTTATACTGAAAAATTACAAGGATAAGATAATAAATATAATAATAAACAGCAAAAATTATGATAAGTGAATAATAGAGCTTTGATGGTTGAAGGGATTATGGAAATAATTGGCATTTAAACAACCTCTTAACAAGCTTCTGATTGTTATTAAGCAATATTGTAGGCCAAAATTACAAATCAAATTATAATAGGTAAAAATAATCGGGAGTCAGTCTTTTTTAATATTTTAATTTTGCCGACATTTCGGCTCACACTTGTGAGCCATCATTAGGGCTGCAAATAACGATTGTTTCTATCTATGAAAATTTCAACAGCCAACTATACAACCTCAATATAAATCAAATTATCCTTTAAGATAAGAAGTGGCGTAGTCTAGAAGGTGGAGCATTATTCTACTGTTCATCATGTGTCAGCTCAGGTTCACACATGTGTGGGCAGAATAATTATTTATTTTATTATTTCATCTGTGGGTCAACCCAGAGATAGAGAGAGTCTTCTGTGGCTCACCCAGCCTCAGCCTACACTGCCTCAGTAAATATTTATTCTGAGGGTGATGTTGGAGAACACAAAAAAGTTATGACAGTTCGGTCCAACCAGAACTATACTAAGCCTTAAAAGAGCTAATTTTAAGAAAAATCTAAAAGGCCTAGTGTAGAACATCAAAACCATAAACCTGAAAATCTGTTATAAGCAGATGATATGGTAGGCAGATTCATCTTCCATAAGACCGTATCTGTACAGAGTGATACGATACAGGTTTTCTTTAGTATTAGAGTTGATAATATCATTAGTAATCACAAAGTCACAGCAGCAATTCAAATCCAAACCGATTCTGTTGAAATTTATTTTGTGGCAGCCCCTTGAAGTGAATCTTGACCTACCCAGAGTTGAAGTTAGGTATCATGCTACTTCACCTGTAAGTAGAACCTCATGCTCTGAAGATCCCTATAGCTAAACTCCAGTTCTAATAAGATTACTTAACAAAGGAACATGGGACACAGGAAATTACTTCAAAGGATTGAGGAAAATGACATCTTATCCATGTTTTATGATACTCAAATCTGGGAATCATAAAGTCAGGGCACAATGTGACTATTGACAATTTCTGGAATCACAGAGCCAACCATAGCATCAACTACTGTACTGATTTTTCACTTACGGCTTGTGCCTCGATTGCTAGTCTGGAGAAAGAACAAACCCATGACAGTACACATACCATTAGGCAAATATACAACAGTGTCTCTGGCTAGAAATTAGTTGTTCTTCACTGAGCTTTTGACTTGATATCCAAAGATGCAATCAGTAGTAGAATAACTAAATACACCAATGGTCAAGCAGCATTAGGGGTGCTTAGCAACCACATAGTCAGATCAAGTCATTAGGGAACATAATCTGATCCAAAAAAGCCTTGCTCCTTGGAATTAAGGGTAGCAGGACATAATGGAATCAGAGGTAATGGGAAAGCTGATTTTCTAGTGAGGAGTCTCAGAAACACTCCCATATCATCTGGACCCATCTGCAGCATAAGCCTTAGTTTTGTTATACCATTGGACAATATGCAGGGTGATTCATATTGAACTATCCGATTTCACGAGGTCATTGCCTGAACACTGGAGGGAGTGGAAGAGTGGAAATGGCGCCGTCAGACGCATCATGACTTGCAGTTGGTGCTACAAGATGGTGCTACTGCCCATACATCTCGTCCCCGGCTGTCTTATGTCTTTGCGAGGTGACATTGGGTGCCCCCCAAAATAAGACATAGTAACCTTAGCAACCTACAAGTCACATGTGTCCACTTCAAATCCAGCTTCAGTTGATTGAAATTTATTTTTTAGTAGTCCTCCATTTTTATTTTATTTTTATTTTTAATTTATTTTAAAAACGGAGTTAAGTGAAAGTCGTGTGTTTCCCGCTCCAGATTTTTATAATTTTTTTTTTCAATGTTCTAACAGCAACATTATTATAGTCACCAGAAATCATTTTTTAGAAATTCAAAAACAATTGGACGTTTCTGTAAGAGATCCTGCTCACAAAATAAGAAGCCCAACAAGCTTAAAAATATTTGTTAGAAATTTTGTATCTTTACTAATACTGTGGTCAGATTAAGATGATTTTGCTTTCATGTGGTTAGAAATTTGATGAAGAATGTTTATGAGAGAAGTTAGTTCAGGGTGCAGCCAAAAGAACACACAATTAAGTATGAACTTAATTTATTGGTGCTAATCTAAAACCTAAGGACCTCGACCTACCCACTCCAGTTAAAATAGGTTGGTTAGCTAAGGAATAACCCTTAGTGTTTGTCATAATTGAAGGATTTAGGAATGAGCATAAAACCCTTAAAAAAGTTCTGGATGGATTATACCAAGTGGGACTTATCATACAGGTTTATAATTGTTAACCCGAGGAAGAGCCCAGATACAGGTAAAAAAATGCACAAGAAAGCTACCATATCAACTTATTCCATATCCAATGTAGTGAGGAGAGTGACAGTTGAAATGTAAAGATTTCTTATTAATACAAAAACAGCCTAAAGCTGTTCTATCTAAAATCATACATAAGTCCAAGTGAGTCTTAACTAATAAAACCATGGAATAACATATGAAATTACTCAAAACTGAATATAAGTCAACATATGTTTGATAAGTGAAACAAAATATGTGGTTAACCAATCACCGAAAAATTATACTCCTATTACTCTGGTAAAAATACTCTGTGCAAATTTGATAGATAACAGTACTCACATTTGCTCATGTAAATATAGTCATGGATATTAGAGTAATAAAAAACATTTCCTCGGTTACTTCAAATTATTAATTAAATAATTCTCTTACCATAATCAATTGGGAATTTGAAAGATATACCTTTAGTTTCTTTAATATCTCCTGAGTACGAGTCGGTCATAAATATGTGGAACTGAAGCAGTTCTTGGACACCCGCAAATTTTACTTCTATTTTTCCTACTTTCTCCAACTTTTCTATCGTTATACCACACTGCTCTTTTGGATTTCTAATTATGAAATAAAACTTTATGATTAATTCAAGATATAGACTTAAGATTATAGCAAGTGCTGATAAAAATAATAACAAAAATATAACATGAAATCAAATAATATATCATACTTAATTGCACAGGATTGTAAATCTTCTTTTGGCTGTAGAACACCTCCAGGAACGCAGTACTTATCTTTATTAAATCCACGTTTGCATAAACCAAGCAGTACTTTATTCTCATTTTTGACAATAACCAGAGAGATTCGAAGAATTCTCATCGTAAATCTACGAGTTATTACGGGTTTCATATTAATGCTGCTTTATTTCGCTATAAGAAAAACAGCTAGCTATAATATCCAATCCTGTTGAAACTCCCAAGACAATTGATAGTTAACTATTTTATAAGCTGATTCAAATTGAGGCGGTCTTTGCAGGTTTTTGTTTTTTGTTTTTTTTCTTCCGTGCCAATGTTTGTTTACAGTGAATAACAACATTAAATTTATTCTATAAATAGATTAAGTTTTATTAGAAACGTGTAAAAAATAATTTTTGATTATTTTGATAGTTTTTATTTTTAAAACATGCCAATTTTTTTTATATATCTTGTCCTACAAACCAAAAACAGATGATTTTTAGGTCGGCCATATCGCCTGGCTTTGCTGATTTGTCGAAATTGAATGAGTACTGTCATTCTTATCTTTATGTGTGTAAATTGTTTTTAAAAACTCAGAAAAGGTTAAAATCTTAAAATCCAAGGTTAGTCTATGTATTATTTTTTGTGTTTTTACCCATTATTTTTAAATTTCCTTCTTGAGCGATGCATCAGGAAACGATAACTTGTTATATTTTTTATTAGGTTTATTTGTGTCATTATTAGTGACATAAATTTGTTTTTATTCCAAAAGCTTTCACAAAGCAAAAGACAGTTCTTATTAAATTCATATATATAGTTCAATTTAACAGTATCAAATTATGCTTTATTAATAGTGATAGTAGTTGAAACTTGTTTACTCATTGGCTAGTGTGCTAGTATTTTTAATTTTTTTTGAAGTTGTAAGTAGTAACTAGGATTTGTATTATTTAGGAAGAAATAGTGATATAATGTGTTAACGTAAAGCAATTATTTGTTACATGCCATTGACTGGGGCTTCATAAATTTATCAACTTCAGGTTTGAACCTATATGTGTTCTATGTTTTAGTTTTAATTAATATGCTTTGTCATTTTGGGTAGTTTTTAATTTTGTTATACTGTAACACTTTCAATGCATTGTGAATTAAGAAATTTGTTATTTCAAATTTTAATAGGAATGTATTTTCGATTTTGCATGTTGGTTTTGTTTAATTTTTCATTTTGTTTACTAATGAATTAGACTTCAAGTAAAATTTAGTTTGTTTTGGTGCAGTCACATGAATTTGATGTGTTCTTTTATGTATTGATGTGCTGTTTATCAAAAAACTTTTTAAGTGATAAACATTTCTAATCTTAAGGACTTATTTGGGGATATGCGTACGTTTCAATATTAATGTATTTTGTTTTAGAGACTTTATATCTTGTGTCATTAGAAATTACCATTAGTATCATTTCAAGGTTTCAGGTTATATCCAGTAATATCCCTTTTGTATTTTTATAAAATTTTATATAAGTATAATTTTAATTTTCTATTTTGATTCTTAAATTGTATTTTACTTAGCATATCATTTGATAAAATATTTTATAAATATATTTATATAATTGGATAGAAATCGTAAGGAGATTAACATCTAGAGCTTCTTAAATCAATATTGCTTAATCTAGTAAATAGAAAATTTCTTTTGCAAAAATCATTAAGTTTCTTATCTTTGTATTACTTAATATTCGTGAGTTTGCTATTAATAGTTACTGTTGTACCTTATTCTAACTGTAGAATTGTTTAGTTAATTTTAAATTTATTTTTTAATATTTTAGATGCGGCGGCGTGAAGACATGCAGGTGAATGTGGCAGGGCTTCGGCGGAATATAAAAAATTTAGCCCATAATTACTCTGATGCTCAGGTTAGTACATCTGTTTTATTGCGTATTCTTAATTTCTCCAAGGTCGTTTTATGTTATGATTTATGACTCTATTGTTGTTTACATAATACCTTGCAACAATATGACGGATGATGTATGCTATATTTGATCTTGGTTTTGCTTGAATTTATTGCTCTTGGATCAGTGACCTGAAGTACTGTCAAAATAAAATTTTGTTACTTTAATTTTATTTTTTACTGATGTAAAATTTTTGTCAATCATTATATCCGAAAGCTCTTGATATAGATAAAAAAATAAAGAAATTTTGCTATAGTAATGAAAGAAAAGCAAATAACGTTTTAAATTGTGTTAATATTTACATTATAAACATTGTTACTGCTCGTTCCTTCTGTGTAAGTGCTCTTAGTTCTTATGAAATTTTGTTGCTAGGCATTGATACAGTCAAGTCTAAATGTCCTAACCAATTAAATTAAATAAATCACAAATCTGGCAATAACAATATCAGGAGAACCCTGAACAGAACAATTTTACAAAATTACATTTCCCCTTACTTTTAGAAAACCCTGGTTCTCCCAAAAAAATCTGAGCTAAGACGTAATAAAAACATTTATTAGAATTAGGACTAAACACGGGACCACTATGTGACAATATGGTGTCAGGGGGACCCTAAAACACATAACATAAAACCAGAATGCCTGGCATACAAAACACAAGAGAAAAAATGTTTGTGAAAATAGATAATAATCAAAACTTTAGTTATGAAAATTTATTAACATATACTAACAATAAGAAGGTTTGTTGCAGTATACATAAATATTTAAAATCTATCATTAAAAGCTTTTATTAATATTGTACGATTGTGCATGTTTTCACAAATAAAATACAATATGTAAAGTGGCTGTATGGTGTCTGCCAATGCCACCCATTCAATGGAGAAAAAAACATATAAAAAAAAGTCTAAAAGTAATAATTAATCAAAATTAAAACTTAATTTTTTTTTTTTTTTTTTATATATTGGATAAGTTAGTTGGGGGTTCAGTCATCAAGTAATTTATACTTAATAAGTAATCTTATATTTGTGTACAGACTCCCTGAATTTTAGGCCTTCATTAGGGCGAAAAAACAAACAAAATAATAACCACCAATACAATTTAATAAAATGAAATTGATAAGATAAAAGTGATATTGAAACAAATAGTAGTATAAAATGAATTTTGGTATTAAATTTTACTAAGGCTATGGTAACAATCTAAACAATGAATCAAAATTATGAAAATTTGGTATTTTACTAAGCTAAATGTGCTATATAATGGTGTGTAGGTGGAGAAAAATGTATTGAAATAACATGTTGCAATTGAATATCTATTTATTTAAAAAGTTTAATGATATTTTTTTAAAGTATTATATAATTAAATTGACAATCATATGCGAGAGGGGTGGATTGGATACATAACATAATTGGATAAGGATAATTGGATAAGAGATGATTAGAGAAATGTGAACAATTTTTGTTTCTAGTTCATTAAAAATAATTTCTATTTAATGAATTTAACGAGGCTATTTTTCTTCAGATTTATTAATTTTTCATTACCATGTTCCAGCCTTCAAGGCATATTTGCATATATTTCACAATGTCATTCATTTAAATAATTAATATTATTGTATTCTACTATCATGCTTACAATGTTCACCTGATCAATCGAGTTAATTAATTTTTAAATTTATTAAGGCTTCGCTATATGAAGAGTGAAAGCACTCTTACGATACAGTGAGGAGAGAGAGAAGGTACGATATTTTTGAATAGTCGGAAAATAATGTGAAATATCACTTTGAAAAAAGTCTTATTGTAACATTGAATAACATTTTTTTAAATATAATATGTAAAAATCTTATGGCATGGTGTTTGTGGTCGCACTCCTCTGAAGATCGACTGATTTTAATGAAATTTTTTTATATATGTTTGGTAGGTATGAGAATAGGTTGTAAATTATATTTTATTCCAATAGGTGATCGAGTGTCCCTATTCAGACATTATTTTTACAAACATTTTTATTTTTATTTTACAAAATAAAATATCTATAAACCCGAATTTCCACCCTACTTCCCTCACCCTCACAAATTTTTAATTTTTGTATGAATAATAACGAAATAATTTAACTGTCTTTTGTATTTCAAAAAGAACAGAATTATTTATGTTGTTGAATGACATATGACACTAGGTCCACCTCATCAAACTCTCATACAGAGATACGCAAACCATTCACGAGAAGCTCATGCCATTTTGCTATTTCCGGGTATGTTGTGCATCAGTTAAAGTGTGACTATAAGAAATCGAGACATCACCAGAACCATTGAACAGTTAGCTCATCGGCATGGATTCAGATTCTAACCTGATACGGGTTTACCATTCATCTCTATCTTGTGCCAGGGTCTGCCAAGTCTGGTGTTTAGCTTTTCTGCATCGGCTTCGATCTCATCTGTCCATCTCAGTTGTTGCCTTCCTCTCTTTAAATTAAATTCTCTATAAAACATAAAAAAGAATCATAAGTAAGATAGGTTACTCAAAAAGCAGTCTGTACTATACATCTCTTCATTGAGGAGCACAATTTAGCTTTCGGCTCGGACCTCATATCCCCTTATTCATCTTTTTAATTAATGTCACCATATTAAGAATTGTCTAAGCTATAGCTTGCTGTCAAATTTGAATTATAAGTGGACCGACATGCTCATACATACCCCATAAATGCTCTATACCAAGGACTCAGGTAGAATTTGACAGCAAGCTATAGCTTGGACGATTTCTAATGTAGTGATAATAATTAAAAAGGTGAATATGGTGCTATGACGCCGAAAGCTACAATTGGACCTCATTAAAGAGATATGTAGTATGGACTGCTTATTGTGTAACTTACATTACTAAAAAAAAAAAAAAAAAAAAAAAAAAAAAGCCTGTACTTCTACAACCCATGAATGATGAAGGGTCTTGGTATCAGTAAGTATAGAGATTTGTACTGTTTATAGGCCAACGGCTGTGCAATGAGGTGATTAGACCTTGATCACGCTCAGCCCCCAGGTTTTTCCCCCAATTTGGGTACCCACTTTGAAGAGGCTAGACCAGTGGTTCCCAAAAATGGAGCCCTTCACCTAATTATTTCAATGAAAAGGACTCCCAAATTCTAAAAATTTAAATCCTAAATATTAAATGTAATTAAATTTAAGTTTTTAGAGAGCTAAATTGACCCCCTAGGGGCGACCCCTCTCTTCTCTCATCCGCCTGGCTAAATTAACAGAATAAATAATATTATGTCATACCTGGGATTCCAACCCAGAACCTGGAGAACAGTAGACTAGCACTCTATCCATCCACTAGACCACGCCGCTCCCTTATAAAATAAATAGCAGTCTATTTATTCCATAAAGAATCATTGAAATCGGTTAAGAAATAGCAGAGTTTTGGAATTAGCAGTGATGATAGGCCATTTTCCTTTGATTAATTTATCGCTTTTCATATTAGTCAATTGCCTGTAAACAGCTATGTAAACTGTTTTACCTCAATATAGTTATTTGAAAATGATAAACCATTTGGTAATAATTTGCTGGATTTTTGAATTATGTCTTGTCTAATAACTATAACTTTATAAAGATATTTGTTAATATTTGTTGGTCTAACTATTTAGATGTTAGTGATAAATAATATTTTGGGATTAGAATTTAATTTATGTAGCAAGTGCTGACATTTTTTTTCTCCTCCCATATTGGAACATGGCAAAAATGGTTTGTTGTCTTTGTTTTGTCCTTCCATAAGATATCAATTCTAACATTTTCATTCATTAATTTTTCTCTTATTACTTTAACTTAAGTATATATAGAATATATAGTAAGTGAAAGTATTGCGATCACAAAAATTTTCTAATTCTAGTTTTCAACGGAAATACACGTTTTAGGGTCCCCTGAGTTCAAATGACCAAGTCCTGCAAAAAGGTCTGTGTGTCCATGTGTGTGTGGTAAGTCCAGCATGAAAATGAAAAGCCCTATGAACCTATAGTCCACTATGAGCCACTTTATACCATGCATTTTGCACCTATTTATGATTTTTTCAATAACGCTTCTAACGATTTTGATTAAACTCGCTATGTCGATGTAAAATTGGACAGGCTTTAATAAAATGTAGATTTAATTCTGATTGAAATAGTCTGGCAGGGCTTAAATGCCGATATTTTAAAATTTCTTCCTCTAAAGTACCTTTAATTTGGTAGATTTCATGAAATTGACCATATCATCTGATTAGCATTGCTAAAAGACAGTTAAATATATAAGTTGAACAAATTCGATATCCAACTAAAGGAGAAAACTGCAAACATATTTTTTAATGCAATTTTTATTTTTTGCACTTAATAACGGTAATGTACATGTATAATATACCATTGGAATGCTAAAGATTTTAGAAAAAATATTATCTTACATATACTATTGTAAAAGTTAACGGACAGTGATGAAAAGCCAATAAAACAAACTGATTGACGAAGATAATAACATTGTAGATCATTTAATAAAATCCAGTGTTTCTATTAAAATCTAATATACACAATTCTTAAACAGTTTATTTCGTTTCTAAATTCTTAATTTGATATAAGTAACGGAGGTAAGTGAAAGTCGGGCGCACCAGATTTTTTCTCTTGTTTATCTCTAGGTTCAAAGATATATAATAGTGTTTTTCATCTTGAGTATTGGTGGCTATGGTTCAATATGCCAAAAATATTTGTAATAATGTTATTAGGTGTAGTGTATAGGTTATAGGATATATAGTGTTATTATTTATGCATTGTCACTTTATTGCTTGTTTTGCATTAATAACAGCTGTTCTTATGTGATGGATAAAGATATTTATTGTCCCTTATCAGTGAAGATTAACAACTGAATTCATTTTATTTTTTTAATAAAGACAATCCCTTTGCCATCCTTATCTAGAAATGATTAGAATGCAAGAAGGTTATTTAGTCATTAGTACTGTTGTGTTTGCAGAAATATAACAACACATTGTTTTATAATAAATTAGTTTTATTCCAGTTACAAATGATTAATAATATTCTCAAAAATATAATAATATTTGATAGCTTTAAGTACTACCATTTGTATTGATTGCTGACTCATTGTGATTCCTGGAACAGAATGTCTGTCATTAAGGTAATGTCATGGTGAATAATTGCTAAATATAGAGGGTATTTAGCCTTTATATTATTTTTTAAGGCCTTCTAAATCATGTACTTCAACTTATTTTACATAGTTTTTCTTTATCTTGATGGAGCTGTATTTGGCTGTTAAAGCGGTTGTAGATCAACATTAAAACATCATTGAGTCTTTGATTTTTACATCCAATGATTTATTAATCTTAGCATTGTAACAAAATTAATTTATTACTTTGGGCTCATAATATTACTCAACTTTAACACAATGACTTGAAATGACAAAAATATTAAATTCTGTACTAATAGGGAGCTATTGCAAGTCCTATTATATTTGGTAGCACCTCAGGCACATGGTATTATTAACAAAGCCACAGACAATATTTTGGCCAATGCATTTCCATGCTACACTTTTTTCAGTGGTAATGCTGTACTACACGGCAAGAGTAGAAGAAAGTAAAATGTGAAAATGTATTAAGTTGTTGATAGCGAATTATTGTACACTTCCAAGGTCAAGGTATTATAATAAATGTACAATAACAATTTTTTGTGTATAACTTAATCATTTTTTTTTTTAACTTTTATCATAAATTTGTTTGTAATAAAATGTTTAATTCCTTAAAATAGTGTTTTAAATTAAAAAACAAAACATGTATTCATTATGCTTATATTAAAATTGTTTGTTTGGATATAGCATTATCATTTAGTTTTGTTATTTTTTTTTACTAGCATTCATTGACCTTTGCAAAGCATTTGATAGTGTTCCTATAAAGAAACTATGGGAGGCGTTGCATCTGGCTCTGATAAATAGAGGTCTCATTAAAGATATAAAAGAGTTTATAAAAAGGAGCTGAATCAAGAGTGATAATAAAGAAAATATTTTAATAGCCTAGTCACTAAAGGTCTGAAGCAAGGCTGGTGCCTCTCCCCAACACTTCTTAATATTTATGTGGAACAAGCCATAACCATAAGATTGTGGAAAAAAAGTGTCGAGGAATGGGCGTGGAGGTTGGTTATGATGTACTATTCAGTCTTCAGTTTGTAAACAATCAGGTTGTCCTAGCATCTGAAAAATTTACATGAAAGCGATTGCTTGTGAGCTTGCTAGCCACTATATTACACGTGACCTGTAGCCATGACCCTAATCTGTGTTTTGTGATATTCTTCATAGTTATTTATGATCCAAGATAGCTATTTAATGCCTGAAACTGGTCTAGTTCCTATATTAAAAGTTAATTACTAATTCTTTATTAAAAATATTTATTCTGCCTTAATAGTATTTACCCAGTGCCTCCTATTTATCATAAATATTAAGTCATAGTCATGACACCCATAGCTTTAATATATTACACAATCTTCTCTCATTAATTCTTTGTATTTAAATTGTAAAAGATGTAAACTTTTATTTAAATTGTCCCTTTAATTTTCAGATAAAGGTACGAGAGGCAACGAGTAACGATCCATGGGGTCCTAGTAGCACGCTCATGTCTGAAATTGCTGACCTAACATACAACGTAGTCGCTTTCACAGAAATAATGCAAATGATTTGGAAACGCCTGAACGATCACGGTAGAAATTGGAGACATGTGTATAAAGCGCTATTACTCTTAGAGTATCTCATTAAAACTGGTTCCGAAAAGGTGTGTATTGTGTGCTTATACAACTTACCTCAGTATTCAATTTTTGAATTCTCTCACTATCATTATTTTTCATGTTGGATAATTTTATCTTTTATTCAACAATAGTTCTGTTATTAAAAATTATTGTGTAAGGTCTAATGACATTATGTTATTCAAAGTAAGTTTTCATTTTTATTTTTCACCGAATACTTAATATTTTTAAAAATTAAATAGTAAGTTGCTACTCATATTATTATATTGAAGATTTATAGTCAACTGTTGAAATTTTTATAGGTAGAAATAATTAGGAGTCAGTCTAAAAAAATTTATTTTTTCGACGTTTCCGCTGAAACTTGTGAGCCATCATCAGGGCATCCATGAGCTATGACAAGCAATTAAATGGCTAATTTATTCGGCCCTGATGATGGCTCACAAGTTAAGCCGGAACATCTGCAAAATTAAAATATTAGACTGACTCTCGATGATTTCTACCAATATATACCCATATTATTGTTAAAAAAAAAAAAAATAAAAAATAAATAAGGTAGGCAAACAGATTTTCTTTTTCTGTTTTTGCTTATTTTGGTGTCTTAATACTATAAGATAAGTTCTGTATTTTCAGTCAATCACCAAAAAAATTGTTTTAATCTTTATGAAGTTATTGTATTTCACAAAAATATCATTCAAGAACATGTGACTGAATCTTATAGCTGGTAGTAATTTTACAGACATGTCCATATAGTAATATCAGATGAAAAAATCTGGTGCGGGCAACACACGACTTTCACTTACTTCCATTTTTAAAATCAATGAAAGAATTTTCAAAAACAGTTAGAGATAAAAATACGTGAATCTATTAAGGAATTAATTAAATTGAATTTATATAGAAACATGTGTTTTATTAAAAAATCTATTATATTATTATCTAAAATAATCATTTTAGATGTATAGTTTTTGTTCTTATTTTATTTTTTTAATATTAATTACAGGTCGGCCAGCAGTGTAAAGAAAATATTTTCGCAATCCAAACTCTTCGGGATTTCCAGTATTCGGACGAGGGTAAAGATCAAGGGGTCAACGTAAGAGAAAAGGCAAAGCAGCTGGTGTCACTTTTAAAAGATGAAGAAAGATTACGCAATGAGCGTGCACGAGCGCTCAAAGCTAAAGAACGATTCGCTCAAACGGCGTCAGGATTCGGCAGTGACACAACCTTGGTAAGCATCTACTCCATTTTGTTTTCTTTTCCCCAATTTAAAATGATAACTCACTTTCGCACATTGTGTAATCACAAATGCTTTTCACTTATTAGAAACAATGGTGTCATTGTAATACCTATAAATCAAACTTGTATTCACAAAATATAAAATAAGTGAATATTCATGCATATAATTCTGAATGTTCTTTGCATCCTTGTAACCATAACATTTTAAAATAACACTTGTTTGTATTACACACATTTATTCTTAGTGATAAAAAAAATTGTACAAAAAAAAAAAAAAAATGTCAGGCAGTAATGGGGATGCCGATTGAAGTGAAAACTTTGAAATATATTAGTTAGATTTCTATATCTATTGTGCACTTCATGTAATAATTCTATCCCTTTTTATAGACTTCTTATTAATTAAATTACACAATATGTCACAAACTCAGTACAAAGTATTAATAAAGTTTAATTTAAATACATAATAGTTAAAATACACTCATATTTAAAAAAAATATATAATGTTAGTATTTACATAAATTTTAATCATCATTAATTTCAACAATACTAAATAATTTGTACTTTCAACGATTGCGTTATATTCTAGAAAGGATACAATGGGTCTATGGTAACTGAAGCATGAAGCGAAAATTTCTGATTGAAATTTATGTATAAAACATGTAAAAACTGCATCTATCATTGTTTTATATTTTATTTTATTATATTTTTTCTCATTGGACCTAATATTTCTTTATAAAATTCAATTAGCAGTTGATTTTTGAGACCTGCAAAATTAATGTTGAAATTATCATTATCACTTTTCTGAACATTTCTTTAAACCTTAATTATATTACTCCAAATATATAATATATTGGTTTAATATCAATATTTTATCCCAACTAGGTTGGTTACAATAAAATTATCAAATTCTAATTAAATATCTATGCTATGTCCATGTGGATACTTATACCCAGACTGCTGTGTGTGCACCAGTTTAGTGCTGGTGACTAAGAACCAGCTAGTTTTTCTCCTCCCAAAAATCACTTAACGAATATTCAGAATTTTTACTCCAAAACCAATAAATAGCTGAATATATGAAATAAAATATAAATTAAGATTAAGGTACTTGTTAAACCTGGATATGCACAATTTAGGACTCCCACTGTAGCATCATCTGAAAGCATAAAGTAATGTTAAATGTGCAAATCAGCAAAAACATTGTTAAATGTTATTGATAACAAAACCTTAAATAACTAAGTGGTATAGTTACATCAAAACAAACAATTGTTATAATTTTTTTGTTTTAAAATCTAGAATCGCAATTTTTAAAAAATCTGTAAAGAGGGTTTCTTGGACCACTCAAAACACGTTGCTCCCCATTTCTTTTTCCAAAACTCCTTCATCCTCCCCGACTAATTTGCCTATTTCTCTTAGCCCATCCTCTCCCTATGAGATTCCTTCCTCCTCCACGGGAACTGTCTGTTGAGTTATTTTATTATGGATTAGCCACAGTAGCATAAAGTGACATTAAATAAATAAACAATCTAAGAATAACTGTAATTAAATTAACAGATTTAAGATAACAACGTGTGTTCAGTTCTCTTGTCTATTTTGCGTTAAAGGTTAGATTTACTGTAGTTACCAATTTTTTAGAAGTTGTTTTGATAGTTAAAGGAGGTTGTATTCTGAGTTATAATTTTTCAAGTGTAGAGGATATGTTTGTATTAACGTATCGGCTAAACAATATTTTTGTTTGAGTAAAATTTGCTATTTATGGCCTTAGAAAACTTATAGAAGTTTAAGTAATTATTTCAAACCACTTCTCTATACACCCTGGTTCAATAATTTTATATAATTGCATTTAAGGTGTTGGAGTATTTGCACATGATAATTTATATGTTAATGCACTGCTTGTTTTATTTTTCTTTCTTCAGGATGGTGCTTCACCTTCCAGCCCTACGTTTCAAGTGAGTCTTAATTATCTGATATAATTGTTATTAACCGCATGTTATATTGTTAAATCTGTCTAATATTTTTTCTTATTAGGTCGTTCCCACCCACCTATTAATCTAATGAATCATGCTTATGCATACAAGGTGAAATAGGTTGGTGGAAACAAACCTTATGTTATCTACCATGGTTAAGCCACCTGCTGACCATACTGTCTCTGTTATATATCTATATGGTTAGAAATGTAAAGGTCAGAATGGTGGGACCTTGTTTTTAGGGAGTGGAATGACAATTTTCCTGTACCACTAATTTGTCTTCAAGGTTATATGTTTAGTCCAGTCCTGTGGACTGAGCAGTTTCAACAAGAACAATGGCTATTTCGAGTTATTAAAATTAAAGTGTTATTAGTATTTTTTTTTTTTTTTAGAAGAAAATGAAATAGTTTCCTTATCACTCAATTCTAATGGCCATCATAATGATTGAATTTTATAGATAACTATCACATTCACTATTCTATTTATATTTATCATTTCAAAAGTTTACAATCATTTCTGACTTACAATCTGGTCTTAATTTGGAAATTAATTCTCCCACTAACTACTGGAAAAGAACAGAAATAAGAATAAAGTAATCCTAAGTAGTCAATTCACATGTAAAAAAAAAGAAAACAAATTTTATTACATTTCTTTTGTTTCATATTGCAGTCGAGATCAGCTTGGAGTTCCAGTGATGTTGAGACTCCCAGTAAAGGTAAAATAGTTAAAACTTTTGGTTTTGGATTATAATACATTTTTTTTTTTTTTTTTTTTTTTACATTTTCCCAATAATATATAATTTTAATGTTTTCTTGGATTATAATACATTTTTTTTTTTTACATTTTCCCAAAATGTATAATTTTAATGTTTTCTTGTAGTAGATATTATGTGTGCGAGGCCGACAACAGCTGGCGAAGAAGAATTGCAGCTTCAGCTGGCTCTTGCGATGTCGAGGGAAGAAGCTGAACAAGAGGAACAGAAAAGGAGGAGTGACGATGTTCGCCTCCAACTAGCAATCTCTCAGAGTCAGAATGAATTCAAGTAGGATTTCAACCTTTTATATATATTTTTTTCTCTGATTAAGATTATTCAATTGGAGTTAAGGATTTGAATTATGTGGAAAACAGTAATATAGAAGGATAATATATTGTTGAAAAGGTAAAGATTTTAGAAAAAAATATTATTTACACAAAGTTGTATAAGATGATGGAGATTGACCCAAAGCAGATAAAACCAAGTGGATATTGATATAGTACAATAGATTATTTAATGCAGTAGTTCCAAACAATATATTATAGAATAATTTATATTCAGAAACAAGATTAGGAATACAAAATTGTGGAAACAAAGGAAACAGGAACAGAGACAAAGCATAAAGAGATTGTGGGAGGAGTAGAGGAAGAAGGGAAAGAAGTGAAAATTGTATAATCATGATACACTTTAGTTCAAGTACTATCAATAAAGACAAAAATTAAAATAATAATAATAATATATATGAACTACATCTTGGACGACTCAAGTCAAAATTGATTTGGAAAGAGCTCAGATAGATTCAGCGGACATAATGGACAAAGGCGTCTATAGACACAAAGTGCACAAGTGGAAAGTGATTTCAGAGAAAACAGCAGCTAAAGCCCAAAGACCAAAGTGGACTGAAGAAAAGAAGAGAGCCTTCAGTGAACGAATGAAGGAGTACTGGAGAAACAGGAAGAACAAGTAGTCATAATTGTTTCGCGTGGTCTGAAAGAGAAGGCCTGTTATGTGTGTCATAATAAATATATATGAACACATTTTAGGTGTTGAAATCAGCTAAGGTGGGTCAATGGCAAAGGAAGAAGTTTAAAAAAAAAAAAAATGGTGTAGCTCCAGCAGTTGCACAACGCCATTGACTACACCGCATCAAATACATTCATGTGAAATACCACTGCCAAGTAGGGGAAATGTAAATAAAGAAAAAAGAACCAGGCTCTTTTGTTTATAGAGATTTACAACTGTATTAGTTAATACATCAAGTAAATTAGCTGATAATATATATATATATATATTATATATATATATAATAATAACAATAATATACATGAAAAGAATATGCCCATTGGCAGCACTCCACTAGGTAATCTAAACTAGATAGAAGGTCTCAAGGCCACATTTTTTTCAGACGCCTTGGAGGATTTTTAGGAATGGAAGAAGAAGCAGAAACAAGGATTGAAACTAGTGGGTTAAAGTGGGAGCGGAATTTGTCATTGAAGGATTGATACCTCGAATGGACCAAATCAGCAACATATGGGATATTAATTTCTTTATGGATGAGTTTATTTATGACAAAGTAAGTAAGAAGCATTGAGGATTTTTGAAAGATTTTGGATTATAAGGATTAAATACAGAAAGAATTTGATGGCTTAGTAGAGCCCCAAAGCTCAGCTCTTTACGTCCAGATTGGCCTTATGATGGTGATATAGATGAGCCTTTTGTAGTTAAGTGGAAGGTTTAGAGCATCTATCCAGTAAGTGTTGAAGTAAGCGAAAGTGGCGAGCAGTTTCTTGTCGTTTCAGTTTTGTGTGTGAATTCCAAGTTAGACTTTTGTCAAGTAGAGTTGGAGTCTTAGATAGTGAATCTTTTCAACCGGGACAAGCGGAATATCATTAAAGGACACTGTATGTCAGGATGTCATAGGTGTTTACGACAAAGAGTATAGGTAATTTGGTGGTATTTGTTGGAATTGATTTTGATTCTCTGATTCTGACACCATACCTCAAAATCTGTCTCTGATGTGGGTTGAAGAGTTGAGTGACAATAGTAGGATCATTATTGACTGATAACACACAAATGTCATTAGCATAGGTAGAAAGGAAGGTGTTAAGATGGGCTGGGATATCAGCTGTATAGACTGTGTAAAGAATGGGTCCTGCCTGGATACTGCCTTGAGGAATGAACCAGGCTCTAAGGGTTTACTTCAATCCGCGAAAGAATAAATTACTGACATTTAAAACCAATGCAGGATATTTATTTATTCAAATATTCAAAAAGATAGCAAATAATGTTCTTTATCTAATGGGAAAATACATCTGTCAAGCTCATTATTTTATGTTATAAAATGAACAATATGGTGTTAAGATAATTTAAAATAATTTCCCAATTTATCCCCATCGTGGACGCTCTGGGGTCTGGGGACCACTAGTTGGGAAACACTTGTTTCTAACAAAACTCAATGTGATCCTTTAACTTTTCTTCATCTCTAACTTTATTTAAAAGTTCTTTAATGGATTTTTTATGTGTATATTAGTGTATTATTTTATATTATTAAGATGTATATAATATAATTAATTCTATGGTTATCACTTAGACAACAGCAACAGGAGGTTGAAAAGGAGCCGAGCGGTAGCCACATGCTGGACCTCCTTGACGTGAATCTGGGCCCCATTGATAGCGGCCCGACCACCTCCGCCCCCACCCCTCTCCACGACCCCTGGGGGATGCCCCTCCCTCCTTCCCGTCCCCAGGTAATATATATATATATATATATATTTTGATTAGTTCTCGAATGTTGATATTTTAAGTTATCTACTGGTCTTGAGGTTTAGTCAATAAATAAGCAATTTTATATAGGCTACGTTTTGAGAATTTATTGTTCTTATATTATATTCATGCCCTAACAGTGGAAATACTACAATGGTTTATTATTTTCCAATAAAAATATTAGGGTATAACGGTTTATGTAGCAGTTGATATGCAATTAAGTAATATGAAAAGGAATAAATAATTCAAAAGATAATGGCATATCACCACTGCTAATTTCAAAACGGTATATTTCTGCCAGTTCTGAACCAATTTCAATGATTCCTTTCTGTAGAAAATATAATTCTCTATGAAATAGCATGAAAAGAAAAAAAATTGATATTTATTTGTTAATTAGGACAAACGGATTTTTTTTCTGATTCCAAAATACTATACATATTTTTTTTCTTATCTTCAAAATAACCAGCTGATAACAATGTCTAGATGTTAGGATCAGCGTTGGATAGACTAGTATTTTTGTGACAAATTTAAAAAAAATTGGTCTAGGTGTTTCGGAGAAATGCTGCGGACAGTGAACAAACGGATTTTTTTTTCATTTGTTATTTGGTTTCTACTGATCTTAAAATGTATGACCTCAAATTTTGAATGGGGATAATTTTTGTTGTTGATTGCAAAGGGTTATTATTAAAAATAATCAGTTAAAGACAGTTAGACTTAAGTTATTTCGGACAGCTTCTTGCATCGGGAAGAGAGTTTCTATATTAAAAAGTGTCCTTTATAGTGTGGTAATCCTAGTTACCAGTGAATTATTTCGATTCGTATCCTTTTAATAGGAGAATCGATTCAAAAATGGAGGTTCTCTTCCATTTTGAACCGTATCCTGGTTACAATAAATGTCAATTGTTAAGAATCCTTTCAACGAGAATGGCGACTTTAACTTAGAATGAAAAACAAAACAAAAATTAAAACAGTCCTTAAAATATGAAAATCGGGCATATCCTTTGAAATAGCAAATTAGTCCTTTTCGGGCGTAACCCACCTCACCCACCCTAATATAGACAGTTAGACTTAAGTTATCTTAAAATGTATGACCTTAAATTTTGAATGGGGATAATTTTTGTTGTTGATTGCAAAGGGTTATTATTAAAAATAATCAACCAAAACAGAATATTAAAATTTGTACACAATAATTAATATATGATTTTATTGTTAGAGAGACAGAAAACATTTTTGAATGAGTTTAAGAATGCGCTGTACAATTAACAGATATATAGTAGTTAAATAGATATCTCAATTAGAATTTATAATTTTTTTTTTGTTAGCATTATATAAATACATATAAAAGAAATTATTACAAATCTATCTACAAATTGGGACTAAATATTGTCTTATATTGACTGTGCATTTACTACAAACTTTAAAAGAACGCTGAAACAAAGATGCTTGGAACAGTTTAGAGAGGGATTTTCCAAATTACTGTGGTCCGAGAATCAGGGGTTTTTCTCTCTTTGTTGTTTCTTTCTTTTCTTTGTTTGGTAAGTGCAGTATTATTATTATACTGTTAATCAGACGTATTGTTAATATGTGTTTATTAACATTGCATAACATGAATTAAGATTTTGGATATCTAAGTTTTTTGCTATTTATTTATTTTTTTAAAAAACCCATATTATTATTTTTTAATTACAAAAAAATTTTATGAGTAATGTTATCTACAAAACTTAGTATTAAACTTTATTGTATTAATGTAATGTAATTTAAATGGTAAAATGATAGAAGAATAGTAATTCGTTGGTGTGTAATGATAAAAGAGTAGTGATTCGTTGGGGTGCGGTTAAATAAGAAATTCTTCGGATAAGAAATCTTACTTCATTTTGGGCCTATATTTTGGCTTAAGTTTTATACCTTTAGAGTGATTAAAGTAGGAAGTCTGCCGCATTTTGATGCTTTTCTGCTTCAGTGTTTCTGATATGATGGTCTAAAACTGGCCAAAATGTCAACACAATGGGATAAGGTTTATTATTTAACCTCAACTCACTAGTTATTACCTTTATGGCAGAAGCAGAAAAGGAAGGGCATAATTTAAAGAAAAAAAAAACCTACTATATTTAAATGGTATGATATAGTTTCAGTCTATTTTTCATCTTATTTCATTGGAAATGTGTGAATTATTAAGAAATAATAATTGCAGAGGAAGGTGATAAAGGTTACAAGCAAGTTGATTTTTTCTCTTTTTAATGGATCCGAATGAAAATTTTTATTCTTCCTATACATTTAAATATGGAAAAATGAGAGTTAAAATGAGAGTTAGCCATTAAACCTTAAATCCTACAGTAATCTTTTAAGTATAAAAATAAACTTTTGGTCCATTTAAAAAAGAAGTAAATAGTTTCAGTAAGTTTTCCTGTTTCCTTTCAATTTTACTGGTCTATTGTTTTAAATGTTGTTCATCTATGTTTTGAATTTTTATTTAGACTCTGGATCTCAGATTGAATAATTGGAATTCGGTAAGATGTGTATACAATGTTTTGTAATTATTGATTTATGACTTAACAAAGAGTGGTTTTCTTGTCGAAGTAAGCTTAACCCCTTTATCTGTTGTATTAAATAAATAATTTACGGTAGAATTTATAATTTTTTTGTTTGGTTGTTACATTAGCTTCTTGCTTATTTGTATATATAGTTGATTTTTTTTTTTAGCTTATAAGGATAATTCTGCTTTGATATATATTCATAACCAACTTTATTGAACCTTTGGGTTTCACTTGTTACTTGTATTGTTACTAACATAATAACTTAGATACACTACCAAACAGCAGTTAGAAAAGTTAATAAGCAATTATTTATTACCATGTTATGTAATAGTATTTGGTTCTAGATATTTTGGTATTAGTATTTACATTTTAACATAGATTGTATTTTAAGGTATTTATTAGAAAGAAAAGCATATTATTGAATTATAATTTTCAAGTAATATGTTTAAGAATGGAAATTTAAGAAATATACATTATTTTTGGCTGTATATTAGAGTAACTACGGTAAATGTTTATCACTTTTTATGAGGAATGGTTTAATTATTATTAAATGAAGTAATTTATTGGAAGGGCGAAGAAATGCAAAACATAATTAAAAGAGAGATGGTGATGCTTATTTGTTGATCAACTCTGATACTTATCATACAATTAATAATCGAGCACTCAGTGTTTGATTATTTATCTTACAAATTATAATAATGACATTGGTTTAGTGGAGATCAATGTATGTAAGATTGATAACTAATTTATATACTAAGCATAATTCTAAAAGGAATTTTCTCAGAATAAATAAAGAACTTTTAATTAGCAGTAATATTTTATTAATGTGTTTTAATTGATTGCATGCAAGACCTGTTTTATCAAAAATTGACAGTATGAGTTCATGCATAAATCCTTTGTTGTGTTTACTGTGGTTGGAAGAATTACTTTCTTGTTTGTCACACACTATGCTTAAGTGTTCTTCTGTTGTGTAGTGGCTAGTATAACAGCCTTCTATGCCCAAGCTTTCGGATTCTAATCTCCTCCAAATTTTAAATGGAGTAAAAAATCCTTGTTTGTGCTGATGTGCTTCAGAGGGGATGTAAATAGTGTTGCTGAGTCTGTGTATAGTCAGGTACTCATTAGAGTTCCCTATTCTAATTTGATATCGACTGTTTTTAACTATATCTATATTACATATTGATCTATGCAGAAGATTGATAGCTTAGGAGGTGGAGAATTAATTGATGTTTGAAAGTGGTCAATGAATGATAAGGCTTTACAAATGGATTTAGGCAAAGAATTCCAAAATTGGGTAGCCCGAAAGACAAAAGACTTTTTAAAGGAGGTGGGTCTGTTAGAAGGTATATTCAAGTTTATGGGTAAGGATCTTGTGTTTACTGAATGGAAAGGAGAGTGTGTGGTGAACATATCAATGATATAAGGTCGCTTTTTTATTTTGAAGGATTGGAAAAGACCGCCATCAAGGAGTTATTGCGGACATAAAAAAGCATTGAGCCACTTCAATTTTGTTTACTTGCTAGAAACATAAGAGCATCAGGGAATTCCAGATATGAATATAATACAACAATTTATTATTCTCTTGTGTGTAATGTCAAATTTTTTAGACAGCATGCCATACACAATACAACCATAGTCAAACTGGGCGAAAACAAGAGAGGAGACTAGGAGCAAAAGGGTTTAGGTTGGACAGAATCACGAAATGTTTGGAATTATTTTAGAATATCAATGTAAATTCAGGGAATTAGAGAAACATGGTTACCCTAGGATATGTTTTAATCAATAATGATTCCAAGTTTCTTACTTAGGTGTGGAAGTGGATACATAGGCTATTGAGGTGAAATAAGGGATAATAGGGAAGAGAATTAAGAAGGTGCTTGGATTCAATGAGGGAGCGGCATGGTCTAGTGGATAGAGCGCTAGTCTACTGTGCTCCGGGTCCTGGGTTCAAATTCCAGTTATGACGGAATATTATTTAATCTGTTATTTCAGCCGGGGAGCGATCCTGGGGTATGGAGACCCTCCTGGGGCAGACCCAGCCTCTACAAAGTGGGTACCCAAAAATGGGAAAAAAACCCTGGTGGCTGAGCATGATCTCGGCCGAATCACCTCATTGCACGGCCGTTGGCCAAGTAACAGTACGAATCTCTATATGTACTGAGCCCAAGACCCTTCATGGGTTGTAGTGGTACAGGTTTTTTCGATCCACTGATGATGGCCTTGGTTTTTTTCCAGGATTCAGCTTCAAATGATTAGTTGCAGCCAATGCGATATCAACATACAGTTGTAGCTTTTGGATAACCTTAAGTATTTCAAATGGGTTGAAGGCAAGATAGATTTGCAGGTCATCTGTATATGGGTGGTATTGTGAGTGGTGGATGGAATCAGGAAGATCGTTGATATAGATGGAAAAAAGAGTTGGCGAGAATAACGACCCTTGAGGAGAACACCACATGGAGAAATGGAGGAGGAAAGGGGTTCATTAGAAGATATGACAGTTTGAGATCGAGAGGACAAAAAGGAAACAAACCTAATGCTTAGAATTATTTCTGTTTATCTTGGTTAATTGAGATAATCCCAAGCTTGTGGTAGATAATCTGATTTAAAATATGGTGGCTAAAAATTTACAATTTTTGTTTTTATTTTTAGGTTGATCCATGGAGTGTTTCATCTTCAACGGCAACAAACCCTTCCGTTGCCGATCCTTGGTCTCCCGCTCCAACCGTTTCTGCGCCTCCTAAGCCAAGTAATTTAATAATCATTTTAATATTTTATAATTTACCTTTTAACAATATATCAAAACGCTTATTATTAATTTCTTTGTTCATTGTAGTGATTGAAGACCTGTTGGGTTTAAACTTATACAGCACAAATGTTTTTTCGAATCACATAACGAAAACAGGTAGTTAAGAAACAGTGAGTTAAAAAGATAAAGTTATAAATAATTGTTTTTGTAAGGGGATGTGATGATAGATAGCGGCTATTGAATATGTGTTCTTTTACTAACATTAATTTTTTTTGTTTGCTTTTTTTGTTTATTCTAATACTTGATTGTGTTTTTTTTTTCTTTATGTGTATGTTATTAACTATATAATTGTTTAAGACCCTATAATTTGAAAATGCGACACTCACCGATACCACACACACTTTCTCTTGTTTCAGATTACTTGCAGACAAACATTATTATTACATAAAAATAATGTTAAAACAATGCTAATTAGAGATATAAGTCATCTCTCAGAGTTAAATATTGTAATTTAATTATATATCTACATCAAAACTCCATAAAAAACCAGGGGTTATCTTTGATGAAGTAAAGATCTAAGATGGTGTACCTGTATTTCTCAAATTATTAACACATTTATCTCTTATCCTCAGTAGCTCCTACCTTTCTGCGACTCATTACCTAGTTTTATTTTACATTATGTTTTATTTTATAACATTCCACATCTTCCTAAGCAGGTCATTTAAGAAGCACATTACACATTATTCTTTGGGCACAATATTTTATAGAATAAAAATTATTTTTATTTTCAAAATGTAATTATGTGTAAATTAATTATGTTTAGTTCTATCCACTTGTAGTTAGTCAGTTTGAGAAAAATAAAACTTGAGAAATACCAGACAAATACCTCTCTATTCTAAGTAATTTCATTACTGTACAATTAGCCATTTTTGAGCTAGACTCATCCCGACAAACGTAGCACAAAGATTTTTTGATGAGTCTTTGTTATTTGAACTTAAGTGACCTTATAATACGTGTATTTATATTGAAAAATAAGCTTTAAGTTCTTCATCATTACAATTATTTTCCTTATTGATATTACAGTTATATTTAAGTGTAAATAACAATTTTATACTAGTGTGTTTAGAAATGTTGTCACATTAAATCTTTTTTAAAAAAAGTTATAAAATATTAACTATAATCTGCCATTTTAAAATTAAAAAAAGCTTGTGTACGCAACACACGACTTTCACTTACCTCCATTATTTATATCAATTCAAGAATTTTTAAACAAATTTATAATCGAAAATAAATTTTTAAAGAATTATTCAAATTGGATTTAAATAGAAACATGTGTTTTATTAACTACGACAATCAGTTTGTTTTATCGGCTTTTCATCACTCTCCACTAACTTTTACAGTAATATGTATAAGGTAATATTTTTTTCTAAAATCTTTAGTATTCCAACGGTATATTATACATGTATATTAGTGTTCTTAAGTTCAAAAACAAAAAATTGCATTAAAAATTTTTTTTTGCAGTTTTCTCGTTTAGTTGGATATCGAATTCGTTCAACTTATATATTTACATGTTTCTTAGTTATGCTAATCAGATGATATGGTTAATTTTTGTGAATCTAGAAAATTAAAGGTACTTAAGAGAAGGAAATTTTGAAATATCGACATTTAAGCCCTGTCAGACTATTTCAATCAGGATGAAACCTACATGATATTAAAGCTTGTTCAATTTTACATCGACATAGCGAGTTTAATCATAATCGTTAGAGCCGTTTTTTTGTAGAAAATCGCAAATAAGTGTAAAATGGATGGTATAAAGCTCTTCTGGTTAGCTGATTTTGATGAATTTAGGCAATGAGAGATCCAATAGCCTAGCAAGGAGGGGTTCTGCCCAAATACTCTCCACACCCAAGCCCGTTTGTGGACTAAGCCTCAGCTATGCAAAAGGTCTGATTAAGGCAATAGAACCAGGCTCTACTGGAGGGATACTGGAAAGCAGCATCATTCTAAGATATTAGACCCTGAAAAGATGCTGTACTCATCCTCAATGGACCGGACAACTCTGAGGAGGGTGACAGGACTATACACTGGACAATGTCAGCATAATAAGCACCTCCACAATCTGGGGTTGTAGCCTCACTGACTTGCAGATTCTGCAAGAAAGAAGATGAAACTGGTCTATCATGTGATATGTAGTTGTGCAGAGATTGTTAGGATACAGTTTTACCACTTTGGCAATGACTATATTTTAGATCATAAGCTGTGTGGCCTGAACAATCCATACAGTTTGGTCAGATTCACTAAGGCAGAAGAGGCCGGTATTAACAGGATAATGGAAGGCACACAAGCCTTGTTGAGGCTGCAGTGCAAGAGGAACTAGCCGAGGGGGCAGGGAAAAAAGAAAAGAGTGAAATACACGATGAACATATTTCTTATGTACTTGTTCTAGAGGAAGATCTAGATCCTCCTGACAATGAGTAAGTTGATTAAGCAATCGATTGGCTGAAGAACAAGAAAGACACAGGTATTGATTGGCTAAAAGCCAAGCAGGAAGCAACAACTTGTCAGATCCCTTTCTTACTGTATCAGGTAAGAAAAACCTTACCTGAACAGGCTAGCTTTCAAAACCTGTAAGATGATGTCAAAAAGGAAATAAAAAATTTATGAGATAAATAAGTACCCTTAACACTTGTGATTAACCACCATAGGAGATAAATTATGTAACTCAGGGTCTCATTATTATTATAATGATAATATAATAAAATCTCTGATTAATTAATTTTCAGACGAGGCTGCCTCTGTGGACCCGTGGAAGGCAGTGAAGCCGCAGAACGATCCTTGGTCCCCCGCGACGGAGCCGAGCCCAGCGCTATCATCTCCGTTAAATGACCTTGACGAGTTTGACATTATAACTAATAGGAATAACATCAACAATAATAATAAAACATGTAAGTAGATGTATTAATTTATTATTATTATTGTTTATATTCATCTAGTGAATGAAAATTAATTTTGTATATCTCTTAACTATTTTCTTTTTAGTCTTCTTTGGTGTAGTGCTATGTTTTTGACCGACTGCTTTTTTAAGACAGCAGTACCTTCAAAAACTAGGTTACTTGATATATATAATCCATATATAAACTATATTTAATGATACCATTGGATTTCCTTTCCAGAGGTATTGTGTTTACCAATCCAATAGGTGGCATGCAGGGTAAGATTAAAGTAAACAAGATTTAATTAGTACATCATTATAACTATTAACTTATACATATCCATTATATTAATACATTACTTAGAACGTTGATTGAGAATACTGAGAGACATTTTCACTACTACCTTTGCCGTACAATATTACAAAAAGAAATACCTTTAAAACACTTAGTCGACTGGTGAAGGTGGAATCAGTTTTTGGCTCTTAGATCTCCAGCTGCTCTCTCTGACCCCCAGACGGCCATCTCCCCTTCTTCGGATGGACCTCCGCTGTTCTCTTGCTGGACTTCCACTCTCGTGGCTGGAATAAGACTGCCCTTTCGAATCTTCTTTCTCATCCTCGTCACCTCGGATGGGTCTGATATGGGAAGTGCCCCAAGTCCTTTGTCCTAAGGTCTAGAAACTTTCCCGAGGTATCGCTGGGGGCCCCCATGGATTTAGGTAAACGCCTTTTGATCTTTTGCCGAAAAAGGCTTATTAACATTTATTTAATTACTATAATAGTTATCTAATAAAGAATTTCCATCCCTCAGTATCCTCAATACATTACAGTAGACCTTGTAAGAGGTAGGAAGGAAGTGAAGAAACTATTAGGGTTATTAAGTTTCAACGATTAGGGTGGTTATGTGTAGATGAATGAACTGTGTGATGTGAGGAGTCACATGTGGTGTAGGGGCTAGCTTAACAGCCTTCTATGCCCTGTGCCGCTTGGTTCAAACCTGGCAGATGGCCATAGGATTTTTTAATGGGATCAAAAAATCCTTAGTTATGTCATTCTTTAGAGGGGACATAAAAAGGTGGTCCTGAGCCTGTGCGATGTCAAGTACTCATTAAAGATCCCTATCCTTATAAGACCTGGATAGGCCAAATTTAGTACTCCTATTGTAGCATTGTCAGATTAGCCTCAGTAGCCTAAAAGTGACATTATTTGTTGCAAATTTAAGAATTTACTTTTGGGATATTTATGTCATTGTGTATCGTGTGATTTGAAATATACCCATGACATGTGAACAATGTTTCATAGAAATTTGAGTTGTTTGTATTCTGCTGCATGTACATGTTTTGCAGAACTCTAAAGCTCTGCTCCGTTTGTCCAAATATGTCTGAGTAGAGTGGTTTATTATTTATTTTAAACTGTAATGAACTGTGTACTACGACAAAAATTATTTCATAGTATACAATATACATGTTTTACAATTTTTTCTTCCTTAGCTTAAGGTCTAAATTAGATTAAATAATAGTTGGTGCAGTGAGACTGAAATTTTAACTATTATTAAGTTATAACTTGAGTTAGTTAATAGTGGAAGTTAACTTTAAACCATGTTATTGGATCACCTGTGGTACAGAGGTCAGCATAAGAGCCTTCTACATTCAAGGTTGTGTTCCAACCTGGCAGATGGCTTTAGGATTTTTTAATGTGATTAAAAAATCCTTTGTTTTATGCCGTCCTTTGGAGGGAATGTAAAATGTAGGTCCCGAGCCTCTTTGATATCAGTTACTCATTAAAGATCGCTATCCTAATTAAACCTGGACAGGCAAAATTTAGCACTCCCACTGTAGCATTGTCTGATTACCCACCATAGCATAAAGTGACAGTAAATATTTTGTAGCAGCAGAGTCACATGGCGCTAAAATTGTTGTTACCTTATTGAATTTAACCCTTTGTTTTTTCAGGCATTAGCCCTAATCCTTTTGACATGAGAGGGCTTGGAGAGAGCCTGAGTGATAGGAATGGACTGGGCTCATCCAAGAGGAGGAGTCCCCACGCGTTCTTAGGCGAGAATTCTGGATTGGTCAATCTAGACAATCTTGTCACAAAACCTACTCAGCCTCAACCGACTCAGCAGCCACCGTTACGACCAGGTATGGTCTTTTTAGAATAATCATTAATCAACAGCTTATTTAGCCTTTAGTTGAGGAGTAATATTTGTTGATTTATTCCTCAGGTCTGTAATCTCTAATTTTATCCCAGGAAAAAGCCCGGTCAATAACAAAGTTAGTTTATTTTGAAGTTAAAATTGGAATGTTTATATTATAGTTATGTCCCGCATTAAGTTAATCCTTTCCTTTTGCTACTATTATATATTAGGTTGGCAAATAATTCCTTTCCGTTTTAGTCCCTTCGGTTTCTGTTCATTTTTATGTCACTATGATACACTTATTTTGTGATGAATTAAGAGGTGGATTGTTTATCCTGTTCGCGATATCAACAAATATATCTGTTAACTCGTTAAAACTAGCTTTATTTTTTTCCTCTTTCATATCTTATGCACTGCAGCCCCTTATTGGGTTTATTATGCGCCATCCATTCTTCTGTTAACACAGGCATTTAGTTTGGTATAAGCAATAGGCTTTGGTGAATCTGACCGAACTATAGGGGTTAATCAGTTCACATAGCTTAAGGTCTATAATACGGTCGCTGCCAAACTAGCTTAGTATTGTTTTTGCTATTGCACTGTGAATATGGAAGAAAATATTCATTATTGGCATATTTTGTTATATTATTTAAAAAAAGGTAGGCGTGCTGCAGAAGCTCTTAAAAAAATTTGTAGTGTTGATGGAGATGATGATGACGCCTTAATTGAACGTACCTTTCAAAATTGGTTTGCCAAATTTCATCCAGGAAATTTTTATATCAATGATGCTCAACGATCTGGTCGGCCACATGTAATTGAAACAAGTAATGTTAAGGCTATTGTTAATCAAAACTCCACCCTATCGGTGCGAGAGATTGCTATGACCCTAAATGTGTCGCACACAGGCCTAGAAAACCATTAGCACAAGCAGCTCAGATAAGTTTCCAGGCCTTAATGCTTAGGTCCCTCACTCTCTAACCGAAGTCAACTTGGCAACACACATTTCTGTTTGTAATTCACTACTGTAGTGGCTACAAAATAACCCATTTTTGAAAAAGAAAATGGAAATTTTATGATAATGTAGTCCATAGAACATCTTGAGGACCTATTAGTGAGGCTTCTATAGGAGAATATCAAAACCTGGATTGCATCGATCGATATGATGGGATTTCAAGGGTGTTATTTTCTAACTCTATACTATTCATAATTGACAAAATTGGATCTATCAATTAAAAACAAACTCCCAGAACTGACAAATTAGAAGAGACTTTGCTGGACCCAACACCTCATTGATCACTTGCAATAAATTATTGATCCTTAGATGGGACATGGGACCTTATGGTCCCACCTCCCTATTCACCAGACCTAGCTCCAAGTAACTACCACTTATTCCGGTCCCTGCAAAACTCCATCAATGGAAAGAAATTCCAAAAGGAAGAGGACATCAAAAACCACTTGGATCTGTTTTTTTTAACAATAAAGTTCAGACATTCTATGAACATCGTATTAAATAATGAAAAGTCATATTAAATAATGGTTGTCCTGGTTGTAGATTAAAATAAATTTTATGTCTGATTCAGTGCGTTTTATTTCACCCTGAAAAATTGAAAGGACCTATTTGCCAACCGATTTTATTTATTGCCTTCTATATTTAATGATGAATTTGTTTTGGTATTATTGTGTGGTAGTATCATTGCATTATAGAATAAATATGACTTACGTCGTTTCTAAGAGTTATATTCAACTTTAAGCTATTTACTATGTCCATTAGAAATTTATATTGAATAAAAACTCCTGAAATAACCTCCTCTCATTAAACTGTTTCCTCCATTACCTTTTCTCCCCCGCAAGGAAAAGATTGGTAACTCCTTGTTTAATTGTGTACTGTAAACTCCTTTTCAGTAAAACATCTTTATACCACATATAATCAACCATTGCTTCATCATCTTCTTCCTCTTCTTCCAGTACTTTATAATATATATATATATATATAATGTCCCTGGACAGTAAAAATTATCATGATTCTACTGTGACATTTTTCTTATTGAATTTAAAGAATGATTAATTTTAATTTTTTAAAAGTTTTATTATAAATGAATAGGATTTTTAAAAATTAAATTAAATATTTTATTGATAAAGCAGTTTGATGATTTGATATGAAAAAAGTTGATATATGATGATAATAATTAATGTTTATGTTGACAGTGGCAGCAAACCCTTTCTCGCCAGTGGGTGCCCCGTTGCAGCCAGTTCGCAACACACCCGCCTTTGCACCTCAGGCAATATCTCAACCTCTCGTACCTCAACCTAATCCTTTCTTGTCATAGGGGCGTCATTTCACCCTGCGTCGAAACCAACACAACGGTCAACTTTCAAAAATCCATTACAATCACCAAACTATTCTCTTTTTTTCAATTTAAAAAAAAAAAAAAAGTATAAGCTACTATTTTCCACATGAGTGAAAGCAATAAAAATTAAAAGCAAAAAAAAAAAAAAAGGAGAAAAAAAAGAAAGCAAAGTCTGGGAAACAATCTGTTTTCTTTGGTCACTCGCAAAACGTATTATCAATCTCTGTGCCTCGTAATATAAATGTTATATATATATATATATATATATATCCAATGTTTGTCGCCCGTTTATATTTGAGTTGTATTAATTAGCTCTTTTAGAATGGTGCAGTATTATTTTTACGAGTTTTATTTATTTCAAGGTATACATGTTAGACTTATTATTGTTATAGGTTTTTTTTTTTCTTTTTAAATACGAGCTAAGGTCAATTGAGACCGATGGTTTATATTCTTACCGATTTCTCTTTCCCAAATGCAATATATGCTCACGAGTTCTCAATTTCGTTTGTTTTGTTTTTAAAGAGCATTTTATTTTAAATGATACGTGAATAACATATTCATAACACCAAATTATATATACATAATATATATATTTATATTTAGATATATTTTCGTCCACTTGAGCTTATATATTTATATAGATAGGTTTAGAAAAAATAATCATGTACATAGCCTTCTGCAGCTTATGGCTGATTACTAAATCTAAAACTGTGAAAATAGAAGATTTCAGAAGAACATTCGGTTTCTTTTCTGTGAAACTGATATTCTCCTTATCCTCTTGATGGTAATTTCATAATAATCATGAAGTGAAAAAGTTTTTTTTTTTTTGTATAACTGTAATTTATTCGCATTAAATAGGCAATAAAACATGTGCATATCAAACGACAGCATAATAAATAAGCTGTAACAGAATACCATGATGCAATTATTCATTTAATTCTCAAAAATATGACACTATATTCAGCAAAAGCCAGCTTATTGCAACACTGGCGCTATCTGTTACTGGCTACTGAAGCTTTGTGAGCTTCTTATATTATAGATTCTTTCCAACGTCCCATTCTCTGATTATATTTCTTTTCATGCTTGAACATTGACTGATCACGATTTCGGGTTTTTGATCCAATGTATGCACTTGTCTTCATTTTTCTCTTTAGGTGCAAACCTTTTACATTTCAGAACTTGTGTTGGAACAAATGTCTGATTCCTTGTCTTGGACATGTTGAAACAAAAATGATGTACTGGGCATGATACAGCAGTTTTCTAGAGGTGTTGGAAAGAACCTTACGTTAGTTATACGCAATAGAAATGTACCTATCTCATGTTGATTCTTGTCATTGGGATTTGAGAATAATAATTGTCTCGATAAAACTGCTATTATGATTTGTTTTTTCCATGAATTCTTTTTTTAGAAATAAGTTATTTTCCCCATTATTCAATTTTTTTTCTCAGTATAAATGATGGGTGCTTGTTACATTGATTTGTTGTTCTTATTCTATTCTCATGTCCCAAGATTTTTTTAAAATATATTTGATGATTGATTGTATAATTACTTATACTGTTAATCTAACTCTATGTACCAGAAACTTTCTTATTAAATGTGATAGTGGAACCCATATGATTTCATCTAGGCGACTGTTTCGGAAATATTTCACTATTACTATTTTTTTTTTTATTTCCTATAAAAAAGTTTTATAGAAATAATAATAATGATGATGAGTACTTAAGGATAAGTTTTAAAGCAATAATTACGTTGAGGGTTTGGAGTTATAGTCAGTCAAGAAAGTTGTATAAGTGATAGAAGGATTTAGAAGTTAATTTCTAAAAGGTAATAAAGGAAACTTTTTATAAAAGTGATATTTTGTCTTGTCGTACTCTAATTATTAAGTTTTATTGAAATATGATTTCATGTGAAGAATACTCGATTCCTTTAAAAATACTATTAAAAAATGTAAGTTTTTCAGAAGTCGCTAATTACGCATTTAATTTTGTTTTGATTCTTATAAAAAAATTCGTTCTATAAGGTAAAAATATATTTATTTATTAGTAAATAAAAAATAAAAAAATAATTCTAGGTTTTAATGGAAAAATAATCCAATTAATTAGTTTAATAATAAATTAATGAGAGATTTACGTGGATACCGTACTCTTTGGAAAGAATAAAAAAGGTATAATATTTTATAGAAAAATATAACACATGATAACAGTCTCTATAACCTTCCCCATTAATACTTTACTAATAACTATTGTATTTTATTATGTTAATTACTAAATAATGTATTGTTCCTTCTTCTCCCTCAGAGAAATATCTTAGTTAATTACATTTTACATTCGATTATCTATTCCTATAGAAAGCGAATATTCAAAAGATATTTTATGCAATCATGGCATTATAATAAGAAAGTTATTATAAAGTTTGTTTTGAATTATTATTTACTATTTCTGTGAATTTATCAAATATATTTATATAATATACTGTGTTTAAACAATTTTTTACTTTAGATTACTGAAATAAATAACTTTTTAATCTTCTATTTTAATATTTTTATTTATTATTAGGTTAAATCAGGCACGGTTTTTCTTCCCTTATTTAGCAAGGTTAGGGGATGATAATTCCAACCATTTTCTGGACCAAACACCACTATATTAAAATAAAAGTTTCAAGAAATTTTTTTCCCAAATTTATATAGCTAGAATACTAATAATAGAAATACTATATGAAAAAACTTAATTTAATAGAGAACCAAAGCAATGTATTCAAGTTGTTTAAAACAACCTATAAACTGATTATTAGGTTAAAATCATTAATCAAAATAATACCGGTGATTCAAAACATGCTAAATGAACTGATGAAAAAGTACAAAATGAAGAAAATAATAAATTAATGGTAACAAAATTAGGAAGTTGGGTGCTTTTTCTATATTATAGGAAATATAATTTTGAAAGAAACTGAATGGAAAGGAAACATAGCGGTTTGGAAGGAAATGTTTTTAGTATGTTTTGGAATAAAACAAAATGTGGATTTATTACTTTTTGGAAATGACTACAATTTTCAAATACAGAAATCTCAATTTCAAGAATTCGTGTATTTTGTAGATAAAATCGGATGACGGATTTCGATAAAACTATACGATTAGAATACAAATATCTCAAAGCATCAATTTCATTAAAAAAATAAAAGTCCTTTAGTACCTTTTGAGTATTAACTTCTCAATTGTTGACAAGTGAATAAGTTATTGAAAAACTGGTAAAATAATTGTCTTGTTATGAGTAAACTTATTTGTGGGCCATTAAATAATTTAATAAATAGATAACATATGATCATATTATATTATAAGATATATGTCATTCACACTGGTTCATCTCTATCATTGATAAAAAATTTGCTCTTCTGGGCTTATACTTTAAAATGGGATCCTAATGTTTTATTTATATCTTTACTAAGGTACATATTTTTCAAATGGTTTATTAAATATAATATTTTTTTTATATAAATTTTCCTAGGCAATATTATTATTAGACATAGTTTTAGTTTTGTTTTTATTCGTTGATTTTTCTTATTACATTAATATTTTTATGTTAATTAATTGTGTATACCATAACTGTTTTGATACGAAATTTGTTTGTATGGTATTTTGTTCATTTAAATGAAAAGTCACAAATTTTTATGGATTTAGATTTTTTTTTAAATTAAATTTAAGGAAGGTTAATTTTTTTCCTTTTAAAGTGTTGAAAGTTATGTTTTAAAGTTTTTTGTTTTGTTTTTTATAAGGGGATTCATTAAATGATTATACATATACGTAAAAGGTTTCACTGTTAATTTTCTGTTTGAAGGAATTTTTTTAAAGGTATATGCATTATTTTATCCAAAGTCAATTTTTCAGTTTTGAAAATCTTAACTTTTTTCAATTTTCAGAAATATTGGACATTAATTGCTTTGCTACATCATATAATTTTATGGGATTGTTACATTCTCACTTTTCTAGATAGTTTTTTTCTTAATTTATTTTATATAATTATTACTAATCAATTTATTTAAATTTTTGAAATAATCTATAGACAATGGGCTCAACTTTAAATTATGACTTAGCTTTTTAAAAAAATTATAACTTTTTGTAGTTGTATTATTACGGTGACCTCAATTTTTCAACCTCTTCTTTAATGCTGGTAAAATTCTGTTTTAAGTAATGTTAAAGTTTATTTTATACTGTTTAAAAATACTTATAATATTTTATCCTCTGTCTTATATCTGCAAAACATTTATTTGAATGACAGTTACGTAAGAAAGCAGGACATTTTTTTAAATCCGAAACAGTTGTTATTATACGTTACATTGCTCATAAGTTATTAAGAAGGGTTCCACTTATATGTTATTTTATTTGTTATAATTTTACAATCCTATTTAAAAAATAAAAAAAAGTAAAATATTTTGTTAATTAAAAAAAAAAAAAAAAGGATAAATATGTATTTGTTATACATAGATTTTATTATTTTGTTGTTTTTTAAATTGCATTTATGTTCATAATTTAGATTTACAAATAATGTATTATCCATTGTTTAGTTTTTATTTTATTTTTCTCAGACCCGATTACGTAATGATTCATATGCTTTAAATTTTTTTTCTTTTTTTTTTTCAAGAGATACTTGTAACATCAGATATGTTTAAGTCAATTTTTTAAAATCTATAGTAATAGGATTTTATCTATGCTATAAAATTTTTAGTATCAATATATATATTTTTGTACATTTTGTACAAATAGTCACCCATCAAATGAAGTGAATGAATATTTATAAAAAAAGAAAAAAAAAAAGAAAGAAAAAAAAAAATTGATGTCCTATTCTCATTTATACATAAAGCTCAATTAGATATTGAAATCTTGTGTTTTTCTATAAATTTTTCAATTTAATCATCACACGTAGTTAAAAATTTGGTGCTTTTCAGTTATTTTGTGTGCCACTCTTACCCTTTTATCTTATCCTGGGTTGGTAACAGATTTGAATAGAAAAATATTCCAGCTGCAAATAATTAACACAATAATTCATATTTAACTTCAAACTTTGGTAGGGTACTTTTTTTTTATAATTAAATTTACAGTGAAAATGTTCTACCAAGAAGAAATTTAACTTACGAATCTTCATGTTCCATAGTGGTACTTAAAAAAAAATAGGCTTAGCTTAGCGGACGTGATTGATAAAGTGGCAATCAGTTGTTTGGGTGCCATTTTTTTCTCGGGTCTGATAGGACTTTAAATTTGTACTTGTTTAAAAAAGTTAATGCTACCCTTACTAATTTTATATTTTATGAGTAATATTGAATATATACAAATTAAATGGGAAATTAGTTTCTCTTTAATAAACAAAATTTCTATCAATTAGAAAAACTAGAAGCTTCAAAATCACTTCTTACCTTCGATGTCGCCTTATTGCAATCATTTAATATTCTAAATATGATTGTGGATACATATAATTTATCGGAATATTTTTTAATTTAAAAATCTTAAATTTCAGACTGGAACTCTCTTTGAATCATCGTATTTTTTTTTTCAGTTTTATTATTTTATATTTCATCTGAAGTTCATTTCTTTCTGAGTGTTTATGTAATTTAAGAGCATATTATATTTGTGTTGTAAAGATAACTTTCCTGAGTTTTTTTATAAGTGACTGAGGACTGTTAGCGGTACCTGGTGGTATAACTGAAAAGTACCAAAATATCTCAAACATTAATTCTGACTTTATAAAGCTGGTATTTATTTACTTATTTTTAATAATAATTGTTCTATGTACATATTGAATAGTGAAAAGAACAACTAATATTTTCTTCTATTGCTTTTATGATGACTATAGTGAGCGCTTAAAAATGTTTTTATGCTGAATGTATTAAATTTAAATTAGTCTTATAATATATACATATATATATTTTTTGTCAATAAGAACATAAATGGTTTTATTAATAAATGATATTTTTATTTAATATCAATTTATGTTTATTTATATTTTTTAGAGGCTTAGTACGGCAAAAGACCTTGCTACAAGAAGGAGCCCTTAGATGGAAAATAATAATAATAAAGCGTTAAATATCAATGCTCACAAGTATTCAATAATTAAAAATTTCTTTATGATTGCAGGAATTCCTTGGGTCACGATCTTAAATATTTATTTACCATTTTACTTTACTCAGCTGATGTACTTTTAAATTTGAGGGATGGTAAACTGGATGTATTTTTATTTTTTTGTAAGATATTTATATTTTATGCTGGCAACATAAGAGTAAAGTTTTATCATGCTGGTTACTAAAGAATGGAATGTTAAAAGAGAATTTTAAGAAACTTAATTTTCCCTTGGAACATTTATCGAAACTCAATAATAAAATAGTGTCCAATTACAGAACTGATTATATTATCATTAATTTATTTTATAATTAATAAAATATGGAACATAATGTAGTAAAATAAAACTGAAGTTTCAATGCTCAGTCACTCTAAATAGACTGTGAAGACAATTTTGCTAAAGGAATTATAATTTATTTATGAAGAAACTCATGTAGCCGAAGGGCGACTGCATTGTGAGGGGCCTGACAATAATAGGGAATACTGCTTGATAATAATAGAGTATCATGGATTATTTTGTGGCGCCCAACCATATAAATCCTCTACAGTCTCTCGACTAGTATATCCTTAATAAATGAGTTTATGTAATTGTTCATTTGAATTTTCTCCAAATCAATCAACCGACTATCTTACTGTTATAGCAGCAATAATTTTTTAAAAATAGAACAATTTGTATAGTGTTGTCGGTTCTTTTCCAGGGAAGGATAGGTCCAATAGATAATTTAAAAGGCTACGTGATATGGAATTGAGGAGCACACAACCTGTTAATATAATTGAAATAGTAGCAACCATTAACTACTAAGTAATGAATATCCAAGGGATTGACTATAATATGGGTACAATTACATTTGGTTTGATCTTGAGAATTCAGGATGATGGTGAATACCGAGGATTTGTAGACAGTAATTTATATTATTGTCAATAAACCTTAATATTTATTATGCCATCATTAAAATGAAAGGTGTATTTAAAATTTGATATTTAACTGATTGAAATTATTTATAAATTTTTTGTGGAATATAAAAAAAATAGATGAATTTTCTATATTATGGGCAAAATCGGTTCAGAGAGCTCAATAATAATTATGTTTTTATTTATTCTGGGACAAGTCCCTTTTAAGAATACCATAAGAAGTTAAATATATGGTTTCAGAGTCTTAGTGATATAAATATAAAGATAATAATTTCTACAAATGAAAGAAAAAACATATTAGGGTCTTTAATAGTATTAAATTATAAATTAATATAAATTTTTTTGGGACTGGTCATATGATTGAGCGGGTATGATTTAAATGTTAGAGAGTTTGATTGAAAAAGGGGTGGTTTACTGTAATAAAAAAGAAAATAACCTTTTTATTTGGAGTTCATTAAACTAACTAATCTCTGATTTTTGGCTTCAAAATTACTTATGTGTTCTAATTAATAAAATTTTTAAATAAGAAACTACTCTTTTTGTTCTGACCGTTGTTTTTGAATGTTGTTCAGTTGAACATTTTCTAATGATTAGGAATCAAGGATGTTGTCTAGAAATTATAAGTTCAGTCATGGTTAAAACAGTTGGATTTTCGCGCTGCTGTCAAAGTTATTTATATATTAAAAAAAAACTTCAGAAATGGGGTTTGGTATTTTTTTTTATAAACTCTTGATGAAGTATTTATTAGTTGTTTTGGAAGGTTTTATTGGTGGTTGTGTTCGGCGTTTAACATTTTTCTGTATAAATAATATTTGTATTATAATGCAGTTGTTAATATAGCAAATTGTGATTATATGAGATTCCTCATTTATTGTCTGATGAATACAATTTAAGTTATAATTTTAATCTTATATTGGGATGGCAGGATATATTTTGGTTACTAATTATTTATTAATAATAATTTTAATATTATATATATATTTTAAAAATATAGTTTTTATTTAAAGTACCTGGTGTATTTTCATTAACATAAATTTAGCTCATCCTTGCAGCAATGTCTTATGTGTATAAATAAGCATTTTTCTCAATTGTTTGTTTTAGAACAATAGTTTAAATTAATATTACTATTATCATTTTAATGATGAATTTGTGTTTTAATTATTTTATTTTTATTTCTATTGTTGAAAACATAATTAGTATTAACATTTTTTCAACATTACTGAATGAAGAGGGCTCGTTCCTATTGTTGTTACCTTCAAAGAATACTATTCAGTATTAGCAAATTTATTTTACCAATCAGAACATTGCCAGTAGGTTTTAGAAATTATTTTTATCATTTATGGATATATAATTATTTTAATAATGAAATCGCTATTTGTCAGGTAAATGGGATGTGTTCTGATTTGTACATAAAGAGACTGCATAGTGCAAATTTTTAACTATCTTTGTGTTAATATGAATTAATAAATATATTGATTTTATTGACTTTTTTTTTTATATATTTATCATTTCCTTTGTGGATGTAATTAGTTGACCGTTGAGAATTACTGGAAGGAATTAGTCCGGGTGGCGGTCATTAAATGAAACAACTAAATAGTTTCAACTATTTATTGTTTGCAAACGTTTCGACCCCCTTTGTGGGTCATCATCAGGGCACATGGTGGGAGAATGGAAACTATAAACAAGTGTCCATTCTCCCACCATGCGCCCACTGATGACCCACAAAGGGGGTCGAAACGTTAGCAAACAATAAATAGTTGAAACTATTTAGTTGTTTCATTTAATGACCGCCACCCGGACTTATTCCTTCCAGTAATTATCATTTCCTCTTTGTCATGTTTTCTAAACCCCATGTATGTTTCCCAAGAAACATTTTTTGCGGACCCATTCATACATTCATTTCAATGGCAAGGATCCTCTATATCCTAATATATATATATATATATATATATATATATATATATATATATATATATATATATAATATATATATAAAATGAGAGAGAAATTCCCAATTGGATCGGCTGCTCAACTTTGCTGAGTACATAGCATTGGTCTATTTTTTATTAATTCTTTGTCTAATATTGATCCTTTATTATGTTGTCAAAGCTAATGTTTCTCTTAGAAGTTTGTTTTTTTATTTATTTACCGTCACTTTATGCTATTATGGCTAATCGGACGATGCAACAGTGGGAGTCCTAAATTTTAAATTTCCTAAAATTCCCCTCTGAAGGACGGTATAACTAAGGATTTTTTACTCCCTTTAAAAAATCCAAGGACCACCTGCGGGTCTGAACCCTGACAGGCATTAGTAGTTATTTTAGATTAATTATAGTAATAGTTGTTTTAAAATTTCTTTTCTCACTTTCCTCTAACTTCTTAAAATCATTAACCATAATTCTAACATTATTACTCTTAGAAGTACTAGAATAAAGTTACTGTTTATTTTTCTTACTATTATTTTATATTTAAACTCTGTTATCAATTTATTTATTTTTCATTTTGTCTAACAATTATTTTCTGAAAATTGTTTTTATTTATTTTATTTTTTATATTGTATATGTATTTATCCATGATTGTAAATATTACTTAATCGTGTTCCTTCTGTCTGTTGGCCAGACATGTATATTTAAACTGTACAAACCAGTTATTCTTAAGGACTCAGTCCCAGAATAAAAATTATTTTCTTTTATATTCTATATTTAGTGAGATAAACCATATCACGTACATAGCCAAACTCTACATTCTAGAATTGGCCTTGTTGAGGAAATGGAAATGAAGAAAAAAGAACCAGACTTAAGGAGTTAACTTCGATCCCCGAAACATTGAATAAATAAAATTTAAAGTTGAACCTGGCAGATGATTCCAGGATTTTTCAAAAGGAGTGAAAAATCCTTCGTTATGCTGTCCTTCAGGGAGAACATAAAATGGTGGTCAAGAGCCTGTGCCTAAGTAAGATACTCGTTCAAAATCCCCATCCTAATTAAATCTTAATAAACAAACTTTAGGATTTTTACTTTAATATTGTCTGATAGTTACAGTAGCATTAAATGATGTTATATAAATAAACATAATCTAAAACTTATTCAGAAAGGTAGCTATTCAAATAGTAAGAAATCAAATATTTTTATCATTATCTTCTGTGATACATCATACATCTTCTGTTCTTTAAGCTCATTATTTTCTAAATGTCAGAAAATGACCTATTTTAAGGTTGTGATTGTGCGGTAGGAGTGCCCAATGCTTCAGTGGTAGTCCTAAAATTTGCTTGTCCAGTTTTAATTAGGATAGGAATCCTTTATGAGTATCTGATATTGCTCAGACTCAGGATCACTATTTTATGTCCCCTCTGAAGGATGGCAAAACTAAGAATGTTTTACACCATTCAAAAAAATGCTAGGACCAGCTGTCAGATTCAAACCCATGACTTTGGGCATAGATAAGTGTTACAGTAGACACTAAACCACAGGTGACCCCTAGAAATTTATTTTGTTTTTTATAATGTGAATAAAATTATAGCCATTATAATTTCCAAAGCCAAATACACTGCTGGACAAAATTAAAGGATCACTTCAATATTTTGAAATTACTGAACTGTATAGGGTATTTTTGAAAATATTCTTTTTTCTTTGGAAGTCACACTTTATTATAAGGGTAATAAAAAATAAAAAATTCTTTTCTAGAAATTTTTAATAGGAAAAAAAATAAAAATGTCCTACAGTCACAAATGAAAAAGTAAATCTTTGAAATGAAATGAAATAACAAAACTGAATAAAAAGGAAGGATTCGAGGAAAACGATCAATAATTGGTATTCCCACCTTTAGCTCTGATAATTGATTCCATTCTCCTGCCCGTTCCAGCGACCAGGGCTCTTACATGTTGTTCTGGGATGTTGTTCCACTCTTCCACTAGCATTTCCCTTAAATCTGCCAAATTTTGTGGGTATCGGGCGTGGACACGTCTTCCAAGCATGTCCCATACATGCTCTATTGGGTTCATATCTGGACTTCTGGGTGCCAAACCATAACGTCAATTTCTTGTCTGAGGAAATTTTGCACTGATCGAGCAACGTGAGGTCGGGTATTATTGTGCATAAAAATAAAGTTACCTGCGATATTTCTGGCGAAAGGTATTACATGTGGCTCAAGTACCTCCCTAATGTACCTGTCAACAGTTATAGAGCCACAGTTCAAAAGAACCAACTCTGTACGGGAGTTTAAATTTATGCCCCCCCACACCATCACTGACCCACCACCAAACGCAACCCTTGGAGAAAAAGTGCATGGAGCATACCTCTCTCCCCGCCTTCTCCATACCTTTTCCCGTCCATCTGGAGATCGGAGACAGAATCTTGACTCATCGCTGAATAATACGAGGCTCCAATCTTCCTGAGTCCAGTTTAGGTGCTCCCGAGCAAACCTCAAGCGCTCAACCCAGTGTTCCGTGGAGAGAAGAGGTCCAGTAGCTGAAGGATGGGAGGTCAAACCATAATCGTTGAGTCGTCTTCTCACGGTTCGCTCTGAAATTCGCACATTCCTGAACCTATGGAGGAGACCACGCAGACTGTTACCTGTTGATCCGCGATCCCGAAGAGCATGCAGTTGCAAAAATCTCTCGTTACGGTGGGAAGTTGACCTCGGACGGCCTTGTCCGACTCTTCTTGTATGCCCTCCAGTTTGACGGTGCCAATTAAGGATCCTGAACACTACGGATTGTGACCGCTGGAGCCATTGCGCAATATGCCTTTGAGAAAACCCTTCTTCACTCAAAGCAACAGCACGAATTGATTCCTCTTCAGTCAATGTACCCCACCTCACCAATTGTGACTATAAATGTCACCTCAGCAGTTAAAGGTTAAACTAATGAAATTCATTAGCCACTTAACCCCAGTTTACCTTATTTACATATTATATATAAGCATATACGATGGCCATAAAAATTATTTGTACTACAGCTAACTGATAAAAAATGAAAGATGATGGTGTGGGGCCATCTTTGGTGGTAATGTAGTGGCTAGCCTAACAGCATTCTATGCCCAAGGTTGCAGGTTCACACCCGGCAGATGGCCCTATGATATTTTAAAGGGAGTCAAAATTCCTTGGTTATAATGTCCTTAGGAGGGAACTTAAAATATTTATTTCACAACAGTAATTAACTTTTAGTCTACGTTTCGGGATTTTCTCCATCATCAGAACTCACTTCATTCTCTTTCACGTTATATTGTAGAATTTCTGATAATCAGTCTCTAAGAAATATTCTAGTTTTCTTCATATAGTTATACATAAATTCATAATAAAATTAATTCGGAAGAAACATATATTAGTGACAAATTATCAGAAATCCTACAATATTATGTGAAAGAGAGTAAAGTGACTCCTGAAGATGGAGAAAACCCCCAAAACGTGGACTCCAAATAATTATTGCTGTGAAATAAAGTTTTGGGAAGAACTAAGAACCAATTGCTTAACATCTTCACTGGTTATGGTCCCAAGTGAGGGATAAGCATTCCTTAGGGTAATTCCTAGAAGGAAAAAGGACATTTGGGTAAAAGATAAGGATCAGAAAAAAATGGCTGTTAGTAAAAGTTTATATTGAATTTGTTTATCCTTTAAAAAATTAAAAACTTCACTTAATTGCTTTCATCATTAACTAAGTATTCCTACAGCTAACAACTTTAGTTTGTTTTATTTTGTTTATAATCAATCAATTGTATAAAAATGTTAAATAACCTAAATTCACAGTTCTGAACACATTTTATGTTTCCGTATTGAAGAGTTATGAGATGAAAGAGGAGTTTGCTGAGTTAGGGCTAAGATGCAGATGAACTTTTCCTTGAAGATATACTCCTCTCGAGTTTTTTGTTCGTTTTGGTCACTACGCTGACCGTATGTACTGCGGTTTTCACTCGTCTTTGAAGTTGGGATAGTTTCTTTGTTTTTTTCTTCTTTTTACCTAATACGTTTTCCGATATCTCTTCATTATGGCTGGTCTCTGTAACGTAATAAATAATTGGTAGTGAAATTAGTTATGATATAGAATATTTTATAATGATGGAGTTTTAGTTGACTGTTGAGGCTATACGATGGAAAAGTTTTTAGGGGTACAGAACCTTTGTTAAATTGTTAGTCTTTTTGAGAAAATTATATTAAAAAAAAAAAAATGCATGATATAATGTGATTATTGTAGATGTCGATTCTGAGGAAAAAATTTCTGTAACATGCCAAGCATATGCTTGGTTTAAATCTGATATTCTAGTTTGTACAGCTCTAGCTGCTTTTGAGCTAGACTCAAAGATAAAGCTTGGCCATAAAATGTCTATTTCCTATTGGACTGTAATATTAATAATACTATAGTATAGTATTAATTAATATAGTATGGAACTAGTATTAAAAGAATTTCACGATTGCAGTACTTTCCCTTGCTACATATTTCATATTTGTATTATGTCTAAAATATTTATGTTAAAATCATAAACTAAGCCCTGATTGTTTCTAAATATGTCATGTTTCTAACTTATGATTGAGACTAATGTACTTAATTTCAATGAATGAATGAAAAGAAAATTTCAATGTTATAATAATAATTTATTTTGGAACAAGTCCCTTTATAATAATACGAAGGAATGTAATTAAAGTCTTTGATGCCTTAAAGTAATAATTTTAAAAAAAGATACAGTGATAAAGTAAAAAAATTAATAAAAAAGACAGACAGCATCGACAAACTAAGGTTTGAATATAATAAATCAACTTCCAGCACTAATGATTAAGAATGACTATCCAATTTAAAAAAAAAAGAATCTGATGCACACAACACATGACTTTCGTTGTTAAAATCAATTTAAGAATATTTAAATATATTTAGAGATGGAAATAAATTGTTAAAGAATTAATTAAATTAAGTTTCAATACAAACACATGTTTTTTTAAATAATCTATTTAATTATTATCTACGACAATCAGTTAGTTATATCGGCTTTTCATCACTCTCCATTAAAATTTACAATTTTTTGTATAAGATAATATTTTTTCTAAAATCTTTTGCTTTCCAACGGTATATTATTGTTCTTATGTTCAAAAAACACAAGAAGTGCATGAAAAAATAGTTTTCCTCTTTTCTCCTTTTATTGGATATGGTTAATTTATTCAAATCTACATAAATAAAGGCACATCAGAGGAAGAAAACTATCAGTGCCTAAGCTCTGTTAGACTATTTTAATCAAAATGAAACCTACATTAGTTAAAGCCCATTAAATTTTACATTGATAGTGTGTTTAATCAAAATCGTTATAGCCATTTTTGAGCAAATTGCTAAAAGGTGCAAAATGCATGGTATAAAGTAGATCTTCCGGACAGCTGATTTTGAAAAAAAGTTGCTGTAACATCTCGGTAGTATAGTTGTCTCAAATATGAAATTTCAGTTTCCTACGATTTTTTATTTTTGGGCTAAACTTACCACACACACACATACAGATCTTTTTGAGGGACTTGGTTATATGGACTCAGGAGACCCTAAAACATATATTTAAGTTCAAAACTGGAATTCACAATCTCAATACTTTCCCTTAGTATATATTTCACGTATAGTTAAGTGAAAGGAAAAAAGTAACTTCTTTGATAACACTTCTTTGATGTTTTCTAATTAAACAATTTCATTTAAAATTGGATTTTGTTAGGATTGTTAAGAAATTGAATGGACAGGAAATAATTATTTCATAATTATAGATATGTATATATCACTGCATACCTTTGATGTTGGTTTTATGTACTGTTGCTAAAGAAACTATTCCTCCCTTTTTGAATTTTCTTGGCTTAATTTTTTCATTTTTTGTTCTGGAAGATGTTAAATAATAATTACTTTTTTTGATGCAAGCATTGTTTTATAGAAAAAAATTATTCTATTTGTGGTTTCAAAAATATTTTCTTACTCTTTTGTATTAGTTTTGTTTTGGGTTTTCTTCATAACGGTATCTTCTCCCTCTGTATTTGCGTTGAATCTTGGTTCGATCTTTGGACTGAGACTTTTACCCAAATTGAAGCTCCTGGAATTTGATATCTATTAAAAATCTAACTTAAATTAGTAGCTGATAAATAAATACAATTAAACAAAAAAAAAGTATACATTATTAGTGATTTTTCATTTTATTATATAGTGATTTTAAGGTTATTTATATTTCAGAAAGATCATTCCTACTTTCATACTTTATTTAAATATTTAAACTACATAGTTTTTACTTAATTATGTATTTAATGTATTCATGTTTTTAAATTAAAATAGAGTTTAAATGTAATAATAACATTATAAAGTGTATTGTAGAAAGTTAAATTATTTATTAGTTTAGACAAAATGTTAATTATTTTTAATAAGAAAAATTGAAAATATTTAGAGAAATAAATTATGAAAATTTATCATTAAAGCCATATCAAACTTTCAATGAAACCTACATAATATTATACTCCTTTTAATTTTACATCAATATAGAGAACTGAATCAAAATTGTTTGAGCCGTTTTCAAAAAAATCGTAAAAAGGTGCAAAATGCATGGTATAAAGTGGCTCTTCATGTTCACCAATTTTGTTGAAAGAGTTGATGTAACATACAATCCTAAAATATGAAGTTCCAGTTTTTAAAGCTTATCATTTTCAAGCTATATTTGCCACATACACAAATATAGACCTTTTTGCGGGATTTAGTCTTGTGAATGCCGGGGATCCCATGGCTAATATTTGCAGTAAAAACTCAAATTCAAAAATTTTCAAGATCGTAATACTTTCCCTTACTTTATTATATACAGTTCAGCAACTAAAGACTATAATAATAATTAAGGGTTTGTGTCTCAGTTCCGGAGGTCTGGAATAATCTCCCCCCCTCACCCCAGGTTTGAGGAGCTTCAAAGGCAAGTAGGAATGAATAAAAAAATCTGGTGCGGGCAACACATGACTTTAACTTACCTCGACTAAATTTAAAAACTATTAAATATACTTTAATTTGAAAAATATTTTAAGTTGATTTGAATAAAACATGTATTCATTTTCCTTGGAAACATATGAATTAGATTAAATAATACAACTACATTAAATTGTTAATCAGTTATAAGTTTAATCTCTATTCGTCACTTTATATTAACTTTTACAACTTTGTATATCAGATAATATTTTTTCTAAAATCTTTCTCTTTCCAACAGTATATTATACGTCTATATTACTGTTCTTAATATCAAAAATTACATAAAAAAATATAAATATGCTCTTTTCTCCTTTGATTGATTATCAAATTTGTTCAACTTGTATATCTAGCCATTTTATATCAATGCTAATAAGATAATATTTATAATCTTTTTGAAGTTATAAAATTAAAGATACTATAGAGGAAGAAAATTTGAAAAATCGGCATTTAAGCCCTGTCAGACTATTTCAATCAGAATGAAACCTACATGATATTAAAGCCCGTTCAATTTTACATTGATTTTAAGCAAGTTTAATCAAAATTGTTAAAGCCATTTTTGAGAAAATCGTAAATAGGTGCAAAATGCATGGTATAAAGTGGCTCTTCTGGTTAGCTGATTTTGATGAAAAAGTTCCTGTAACATCTCGGGTGTATAGTTGTCTTAAATATGAAATTTCAGTTTCATAGGACTTTTCGTTTTGAGTTATCACACACAGACCTTTTTGCAGGACTTGGTCATTTGGCCTCAATGGACCCTAAAATGTGTATTTCAGTTGAAAACTGGAATTACAAAATTTTCACGATCACAATACTTTCCCTCACTATATATTCCATATTTAGGTAGGTGAAAGTAAAAATAGAGGAGTACTTTAAAATGTTGGTGTTAAAAGAATGTTGTAAAATTGATTGTTTTTGAGCTAGACCTGTTACATAAACTCTCATAGACTTTTTTGCAGGACTTGGTCATTTGGATCCTGAAATGTGTATTTCCGTTAAAAAATGGAATTAGAAAATTTCTTTTTTTAATTTATAAATATTAGTTTGGTACTCCTGACATTAACATCATTTTCTTGCTTCTTCCTTTAACTTCTTCATCATCTGTATATGCCATTATTTGCTGTGATTAAGTCCTAATTATGCCCTTCCATATAATTTAGCACACTTTAAAACCCTGTCTTGTTACTTATTAGTCCTGATAAAGTAGTGCTTTATAGGTCTACATGTTTGTTTCACAATAAATAGTTAATAATTGTTTGGTTAACATTAATTTACCACCATCTGATCTTCAAATATATATATAGTCAACTATTTAAATACAAAATATATCAAGGAGTTTATTTATTTACAAGATCTCTTAAATCAATGTTTATGTCTCTGTTTATTATATGCACTTACCTTGCTTTCCGTTTTAAGCGCCTGCTTGCGAAGAATAATTTTGGTACTGAAAGAACAGCATTCTCAGAATACTTCAATTTCTTTAATTTATGTTTCTTTTTCAATTCTGTCAACTTCTCTGAACATGCTCTAAACAATAATCATTATTATTTTTAATATGATTATATTCTTTTTATTTTACTTTAAAAAAAATGTAAATTAGTACAAAAATGATATAATTTCATTATCTTTTAAACCATGCTTTTTACTTATTCAATTTTCAATTAAAATTATTATAAAAGATGATTACCTACTGAAGATATATTATCTTTGTGTGTCTCAAATGTTCTCAAGCAAAACATGCAATTTTAGAATGGAATGAAGTAATTTTGTTTTTCTATTAATTAAAAACTCATGTTGATGAAATTCAATTGGTGAAACCCACTCGTATCAAAAATTGAAGTTTTAGTTTAGGAATATCTTGTTTTCACCATTTAAGCACAAAGGCCTTTTTTCAACTCAAGGTCCCAGGTGTAAAACCCAGCTGTAGTAGAATCATTATTTATTCTGTTATTTCAGCCATGAGGTATATCCTCTTGGGCATACACAGTATCTGTGAAGTGGGTTAGCAAAATATTGGAGATCGGCCTTATCACATGTTAGCACAGCCTTTATTCTAGAAACAGTATCTATAAGTATGGAACCCAAGACCTTTCAGAGGTTGTAGAGGTGCAGTTTATTTTATTTATTTATACAAAACTGCTATCATTTCTGTTGTTATGTATTGTATGGGCATGCAATTTAAAAGCTGATTATGAAGAGAGGACACCTTAAGGTCTTGCTGAAAAGTGTTGGTGAGGAGAAAGAGTGTTGCCTACTGTAGAATTCAAAAGGTTATGTAAAGCAGAATTGCAGAGGGTTGCATTCCACTAGTATAAATGAGCTGCTAGCATCATGAAAATAGAAATGGGCCTGTAAAATGGTTGGGCTTAGTGACTTTGTTAATCAATGTTAATATTATATGAAAAAAAAAACACCCTTTACCTCTACAAACCATGAAGGGTCTTGGGCTCAGCACATATAGAGATTTCTGCTGCTTCTAGCCAATAGCCTAGCAATGAGGTGATTAGGCTTTTTTTCCCCCCAATTTGGGTACCCACTTTAAAGAGGTTGGGTCTGCCCCAGGAGGGTCTCCATGCCCTAGGGTTGCCTCCGGCTGAATTAACAGAATAATAATTTATTTTCTTTTTTAATTTTTCTGGAAGTTTTTCTTAATATTACACACTTAAATGAGCACACCTTAACTTCCTTTTGTTGATTATTTATTTTATTTCATAATTGTTTACATCATTTATGAACGTTTCGGTGTTGTTTCCCCATTCTCAAGACTGAAACATTTTTTTAAAAATTTGATTAGTGAATGAAATTACATTATTTAAATATTTGTCCTTGAAAAATTATCTTCACCAATTTGTCAATAATTAATTTAATACTCACTAATATTATTTACCTTATTCTTTTAAAACACTTTCTCATTACTTCACTCCATAGCTTACTGCTATTCGTCTACATGGGGGTTCATTGGCTTTTTTTTTTTTTTTTTCTTTGGCAGGACAGGCCGTGTAGGCCCTTGGCCTCATGGTATAATCTCCTGGGAGAATATACTCACGATTCACAATGAGATTTTACGGGGTAAGGTCATCACTCCATACGCCTATTTTTGTGAGTGGCCACCATATGGCTGACGGGTCTCACATACCCGGGGAGAGTCTGTGAGTGAATCCCCATTTAATTATATTTTTATAAAAGCCCCGCCGGGACTGGGATTCAACTCAGAATCTCTAGCATGAGAGACTAGCGCGCTAGCCACTCAGCCACGGGCTCCCCTATTCATTGGCTTATTGTTTCTAATATTTTCCAATTTTAAACTTTGTACCTTTCCAGTAATCCTATGTAATCCTTGTGCTTTTTATTTATTTTAATTATATGTCCTAATTATGGTTTTTGGGCTATTGTTATATTTATTTTAAAATTTTACCTTATTTATGATGTCTGTGTAATGTGTTCCTAGGTTTTTTGTATCTGTTTTAAAATTTATTGTCCTGTTATTATTTTTGGTAATGTGTATCGCTTCTAGTAATTTTCTATTTCTATTATTTTGAGATGTGTCTAAAATTACTGTGTTTTCAAAGTTAAATTTATGTTGTTTTGTTATACTATGTGATGATAATGCTGTTTATTGGTGAATCTTAGCGGAATATATTTAAATAAAGTATTAACAACACAAATACAAAAACTTAAAACTAAACCAATATTAATAAAAAAATATATTGATGACCTCATTATAATAATCAATATACAGACATTTTAGAAATATTCAATAGTTACAACAAAAAAATACAATTTACAATAGAAAAATCAATAAACAATAAAATCAAATACCTTGACTTAGAAATTCAAATGAAGAACAATATAAATAATAAGTACAAAAAGGACTAAAAAAAAGACAAGTAGCTATAGGATATTAAATTATATTTCAAATCACCCAAAAACACAAATAGTAAACGCAGCCAGAAATTATATACCTAGAGCAATTAAACTTACAGATGAACAGTTCATGAAAGATGTAAAATTGGAAATTTATAACATATTAATTTATAAAACTTTTATCCTAAAATACTTATTAACAAATTATGGTACAATTATGAAAAAGAAGAAACAAAAACAAAAAATAATAATAAAATTATTAATCAAAAAGAAAATTGTAAAAACATAGAAACAGATCTAAACAATAAAATAAAAAATAATAAAAATTAATAACTCAATTTTTCAAAGATGATAAGATGATAGATAACTCAGAAATAAAAACCTATAAACAACATATCAACAACAATTACGAGAAATACCACAAACTAACATATATCCCAAAATTAACAGAAACAATAAAAAGTACTTTTAAAAAATGTGAATATAAATTTAATATAAATTTAACTTCGAAAATACAGTAATTTTAGACACATTAAGCGATTACCCATTACCAAAAATAATAGCAGAACAATAAATTTTAAAACAGATACAAAAAACCTAGGAACACATTACACAGACATCAGAAATAAGGTAAAATTTGAAAATAAATATAACAATAGCCCAAAAACCATAATTAGGACATATTATTAATAGAAAAAAAAAAGAAAATTTAAATTAAAAACACCCCAAAGGGGGAACCCAAACAACTACCCCTACAAGGGAAAAAAAACCCCTTATAAACCCCAGGAAAGGGAAGAAAAAAAAGGGGGGACCTAAAAAAACCCCGGGAAAAAAAAAAAAAACAACCTGATATTTTTAAAAAATTTTTTAAAAAAAAATTTAAAAATAAAAAAAAACTGAGTCCCAAAACCCAAAAACCCAATAAAAAAAAAAAAATAATAAATTTTCCTAAATTGATTTTTTTAAAAAAAAAAAAAAATAAAAAAAATAAACAATTTTAAAAAAAATAATAAAAAAAAAAAATAAAAAAAATTAAAGTTTAAAATAAACCACACTTTCCACAAAAAAAACAGAAAGAAAAAAAAAAAACAAACCAACCCAAAACTAAAGGGGAAAAATAAATTAAATCATTTTTTAAAATTAAAAAAAAAAAAAATCAACTTTTTGGGGGAAAATAAATTTAAATTAACCCGGGGGAAAAAACCAAAAACCCCCAAATGCCAAAAAAAATTTCCCTTTTAATCCCAACATTTTTAAAAAAATAAAGGTGCCCCTTTAAAAAACCTTTAAATTTTAATTAAAATCAAAAAAAAACATGTTCTTTTCCCCCAGGAAAACATTTTTCAATGAATCACAAAAAAAAGAAACACAGGGGAACCCAAGGGACACCAACCAACCGGATTTTGGGGAGAAAACAAAAAAAAAAAGCATCTTGTTCTAAACAAAATTTCTGCACCAATTAAGAAAAGGGGAAAGGCAAAAAGAAAAAGAAAAAAAACAAAAAAACTTTTAAAAAAAACTTTTAAAAAAGAAAAAAAAACAAAAGAAAAAAAAAGAAAAAAATTTTTTTTTTTTAAATTTGAAATACCCTTTTAAAAAAAAAAAAAAAAAAAAAAAAATAAAAAAAAATTAAATAAAAACCAAAAAAAAAAAAAAGAAAATTAAAAAAATTTCTACAACGCCTCTTTTTTCCCCCACCCCCAGCCTTTTTTTTAAAAAACCTTTTTTGGGGCTGTGGAACCCTGCAAGTAAAAAAAACCCCAAACCATTAAACAAAAAAAAAAAAACATGAAAACGGGAAAAAAAAAAAACATTAAAATTCAAAAGCGTCCGACACAATTTTTCCCCAAAAAAAAGGGGCCCAAAAACGACTTCCCAAAACCCCTAAAAAAATTTTTTACTTGAGTTAACATAAAGGGGTCAAAAAAAAAATTGAATATTAAAAAAAAAAAAAAATTTAAAAAATCAGAATAATTTTAAAGCCATTTTTCACTTTAATTACCCATTTTCAACTTTATTTTATTTATTTTTCTAAATTTTAATTTAAAAGTTATTTAAATTATGTTCATTCTTTTTAAAAATAAAAAAATTTTATTTAAAAAAAAATTTTTTTCTTTTTTTTTATTTTTTTACAAAATTATTTGACTTTAATTTTACCCGGTTTTTTAACAATTACAGATATTTTGGAAAATTCTTCTGAATTTTCATTTCAAATTAATTTAAATACTAAATTTAAAGTGTTTTTTTACATTGATAAGCGTTTAATGAAAACTTAGACATTTTTAAACACACAAAAACAAAAAAATTATTAAAAATTTAATTTTGGTACTATTTTTGAAAAAAAGTTTGAAATTTCTGCAAAAATAATTTCTTAAATATAAATTTCAATTTCCTTTGACTTTTCTATATTTTAATACAAAAGAAAAAAAAAGGGGCAATAATAAGTTTTTTAAAAATTTTTTTTTTTCAAAATTTCCAAACAAAAAGAACCCGGAATTATCCTTCAATTTTTAATCAGGAAGGCAAAAAATAAAATTTAAATTTTTAAATTTTAATTTTAAAATATTTTTTTATCTTTACAAAATTTTGGTTTTTTGGAAGCCATGAATATAATCAAAAAAATTGTTAAAAACTGCAGTTAATAAAAAATTTTTTATTTTAACAAATTTTTAAAATGTAATTTTTGATTCAGGGTAAAATTACAACTATCCCTTTGGGATTTAACTTCTTATTCCAAATTTAAAAAAACAAAAAAAATTTTAAAAAATTTTAAAATAAATTTAAATTTGCTTTGGGGAAAATAATAAAAATAAAATAAAATTAAAAAAAAAATTTTTTATAAGGGAAATTCCGGGTGGCTATTTTAAAGAAAAAAACTAAAAATTTTCAACTTTAGTTTTTAATTTCACCCCCCTTAGGCTATATAGGGGTTTTTGGGATATGGAATAGGAAAGTCAAATTTATTTAATGACCCGATATGACCCCAAAGGGGTGAAAAGTTGGGAAACAATAAAAAAAGAAATTTTAGGTTTTTATTTTAAAGAAAAAAATTTTAATAATTTCAATTTGGGAAATAAAATTTTTCCCCAAGAAAAAATATTAAATATTTAATTTTATTAAATTTTTCAAATTTTAAAAAAATCAGAAGATGAACCCCAACGTTAATTTTTAATAACAAGTTTAAAATAATTAATTTTTAACCAAAAAAAAAATGATTCTTTTTTAGTTTTGTAAAGAATTAATTTTTCCAAGCGAAAATTGAAAGGGGAAGAGAAAAGAAAAAGGTTTCTTCTAAAATTTGGTTATTATAATTTATTGGTATCTTAAAATTAAGAATTAAATTTTTTTTTGCAGAAAAAATAATGGGAAAATTAAAATTTATAAAAAAAATAAAATCTTTAAAAAGTTTTAAAATTGAGTAAAATGTATGTCATTAAAAAAAATATGTGAAAAAGATTTTAAATAAAAAATTTGTTTTCATGGAAAAAAAAAAAAAAAATTTAAAAAAAATTTAAATGTTGGTGTCAAGAATATTGTAAAAATTAAGAAGAAATTTCGATGGTTTTCAAGAAAAAAAAAAATATAATTTTATTTAAATTTTAAATTTAAATAAAAAATTTTTTCTATTTAAAGATTTAAAAAAATTTATATTAAACAGTTAATTTTGCCCCAAAAGACCCAAAAGGATTATAAAATTTTTTTTTTTTCACAATTTAAAATTTAAAAAAAAGGATTTTACAATAAAATAAAAGAGTTTTAAAATAATTTTGAAGATTTAAAATTTTAACAAAAAATAAACTTTTTAAAAAATATTTTAATTAATTGATTTCCTTAAAAATTTTAAATATGAAAAAAATTTAAATTTTCTTTTTAAAAATTTATTTCATTTTAAATATAAGTTTTTGGCTTTTTGGGATGAAAAGGGTATGGAAAAGGGGTTGGTGTAGGGAAGAAGCATTTTTAGGGTAGGGGAATTCCAAAAAGGGGAAAAAAAAGGAAGCAAAAATTTTTGTTCTAGGGAGGATGTAAAAAAAAGAAAGAAATGAAAATTCTTAAATTGCTAAAGTCCTTGAAAAAATAAAAAAACAGATTTAGGAAAGGAAATGTTATTTTGAATACAAAATTAAACTAAAAAAAAACCCAAAAATTTAATTTTTTTTTTTTTTTTTAAAGGTTACAAATAAAAAAAAAATAAAATAAAAAAACAAAAAAAAAAAAAAAACAAAAAGAAATACAATTTAGGGAAATTAATTAATATAAAAAAAAAAAATTACAAAATAAAAATTAAATAGACGCAGTGGGAATTATTGTTGGTTTATCAAAATCCCCATTTTTTTTCAGGGGGTGTTGTATTTTTGCGAATTGTGGATGAGGGGGTACAGTTTTTGGGTTTTTAAAATATATTTAGGAAAATTTTTTATAGAAAACCACTTTAAAAAATTTTATAAAAAGGGGACATGAAAACCCTTGGGGTTAGGAAACATAAATTTATAATTTCAAAAACCCGTTTCCCCGACAACAAGGTTTTTCCCCTCTCCAAAGAAAATGGGGGAAAATAAATGAGGGGAAAAAGGACTTACTTAGTTAAAATAGAGGGGTGGAAAAAGAAAGGGTATTATTGTTTTGGGAGTTTGGGCAATATAAATTCCCGGAAATTTTTGGCCAATGTTATTTTTTCCAATTTTTTAAAAATAATATTGTGTTTTAGGGTTTAACGGAATTATTTTTGGGGTTGAGGGGGAATAATTTTAAAAATTATTTTTTCTTTCCTTAGTTTTGGGGTTCCCCCAACAATAATTTTACTTTATATTCGTGTTTTAAAAAAATAACTTTAAGAAAAAAGAGTTGGGAAAATTTTCCTTACCCCCTCTTTGGATTTAGAATGAAAAAAAGTAATAAAAATTTAATTAAACAATTTTTAGTGTTTTAAAAAAATTTTTTTTAAAGAAAATTTTTTTAAAATAGAAAAAATAAATTTTAAAAAATAAATTTGGACTTTTTGGATTGCTGTACTTTTATAAATTCCTAAAAGAATAGATCTTTTCCCCCAAATTTTTTAAATAAAATTTTAAAAATTGTTTATTAGTTTTAAGTTTATTTTTAAAATTTTCCTAAAAAAAATTATAATACCAATTTTCACAAAAGTTTCCCGGGAATTCAAAAAATTTAAAATAATTTTTTAATTCAATAATGAAAAAATTCTAAAATGTGTTAAAAGAAGAATTTTTCAAAAAATGCAAAACAAGTAATAAAAATATTTTTTTTTTTAAAAATATTTTTTTTAATCTTAAAAATAAAGAGGATCAGTTTAAAAAAAATTTTTTTCCTGTTTTTTCCCTTTTGAGCCCTCTGTACCCATTGATTCAAAATTAAATTTTTAAAAATACTCTAAAAATCTAATTCAAGGAAAAATTTTAAAAATAAATAAAATTAAAAATAAATGGAAAAAAATTTTCCCCTTAAAAAAACAAATGGTTTCCCTAATTTTTTTTCTTCCCCCCTTTTTTGGGCTTACAAGGGCTGGGGGGGGTTTAAAAAATTTTGGATTAGCAAGTTAAAACTCCCCTCACCAACCATAAAAACAATTATTTTTCACTATAATTTGTTTAGTTGTTCTTTAATGCACACACGTTTTTCTTCCCAATTATAATTTCCTCCCGAAAAATTTGATATCTATTTAAAGGGGTGAAGGTCCAAAATTTGGAAATCCCAAAAGGGCCCAACCTCTTTTTGGGTTTTAAAAGGGAAAAGGATATCGGTTTTTATTTAAAAACCATTACTGTTCTTTTTTAATTTTGGAATATTTTGATTCTTTTATTTAGCCGGAGGGGGGGGGGGAAACTTTTTTGGGATCCCAATAAAAGGGTACCCCAAATAGAAAAAAATTTTTTGGTTGACTTGGTTTAAAATTCTATGGGATTTTAAAAAAAAAAATCTTAATAATTTTTAAATTTAGAAAAAACCCTTCATTAAAAAATTTTAAGGTAAAAAAACAATAAAATGAAAACTAAAAATAACTGAAAGTTTTCTTTTGAATTAAAACCCAATTTCCCTTTTCAAGGAATACATTGAAAGTTTGGGGAAAAAAAAAAACTTTTTTTAATTGAAGTCTAAAAAGAATTTTAAAAGGGTTCAGGAAAAGGAAAAAAATGAAAGAAAGAATGATTGAAGTTTACAAAAAAAAGGGGTAAAATTAATCATAGTAAAAGGGTTTGGGCCTAAAATTGCTGACAAAAAATTACGCAAACAAAATTTATTGGAAACAAAAAAAATAATTTTCTTTTTTGTTAAAATTTTTTTTTGAAATCAACAATCGTAGTTAACATACCCGAAATGAATTGTTTTTGATTGTAGAAGAAAAATATTTTAAAATTATGATTGATAAAAGTGGGCAAAGTTTCAAAAGTTTTTGGGTTTGGAGGGTATTGTTGGACTTCTTTTTTTCCGGGAAAAGTTCCCTATAAAAAACTATTGTGGCCGTTTGGGACTAAATTACATTATTAAAATTTTTATGGGGATAATTAACTTAACCCTTTTTTGGGGGTTATTTTTAAAAAGCAAAAAAAGCAAAAAAGAAAAATTTTTTTTTTTAAAAAGTATTTGTTTTATTATTTATAAAAAAAAAACTTTTAATTGGAATTTAATGCTTGCGTGATATTTTCAGAAAAAAGAATTGTAAATTTTATTTTTAAATTCTAGCTATAAATATTTTGGTTAATAAAGGAAAAAATTAAAATTGTTCAAATTAAAGGCCTAACTGAAAATATGAATTTAAGGGTCCAAAAAAAAATTTCCCTTAAATTGTCTTATTGCTTGGAATAAATTTTAAAATCTACAGTCCCAAAAAGGGGAGTGGTTTTTACGCTTCGGGAGGGAAAAACCCCGGTATGGAAAAATTATTTTTTAAATTTTTTTTCGGAGGGTTGGGGGCACCCCCTTTGGGGCCCCCTTTCCCAAAAGTGGGCCTTTTAAAAAATTTTTCGGGAAAATTTTTTGGTGGCCCCTTTTTAACCCCTTAATTATTGCAAGAATGGAGGAAAAACATACTTTTTATACTAACCCAGTTCTTTAGGGTTGAAGGGGACATTTTTTTATTTAAAACCTACAGTAAAAAATTAAATAAATTTTAGGTTTTCCTTTGAAAAATTTTTTTTCTATCAAACCCTTTTTTTCAAAAGTACTTATTTTTTCCTTAGGTTTCCCCAATCCTTTTTGGGGGAAATTTGGGGGGTTATAAAAAAAAATGTTTTTTTAATTTTAAATAAAATTTAAACTCCCTTGTTGCGTAAAATTATAAAGGGGCCAAAATTCCCGTCGGTTTCCGAAAGGTATCAATTTTTCCATGGTGAATTTAAACTCCCATTTAAATATTTCAATCCCCTTTTTTCCATTTTTACAATTTAGGATCGAAAAAAAATAAGAGGCCCTTTATTTGATACCCAATATGTGCCAAACATTTCCCTTTTTTTTTTTTTTAAAAGGAATTTTTTTTCAAGTCATTTACTTTAATTTAAAATAATTTAAATATAATTAAACAAAAAAAAAAAAAAAAAAAAATTATCCAAATATCCAAACAAAGGGGTTAGCCATAACTGTTTAGAGTTCGTTTTAAAGATCCTTTGTTTAAGTCTTTAATAGGTAAATTAAAATTTAATTTTTTAGAAATTCAAAAAATTTAAATAAAAAAACCAAAAGTAAAAAAAAAAATGGTTTCAAAAATTTTTTTTCTTTACATGTTTTTTTACAAACAAAATTTTTTTAATAAATTTGCAAGTTTAATTTTTTTGGGAAAACATAATAAAATAAAAAAAAATTTTGGGAACTGAATTTTTAAAAATTTAAAAATTTTTATATTTTTTTTAATGTCAAAACGGAAGTAAATAAAGTTAATGGGTAATTTTTTGGGCTAGCTGTTTATGGGTTCTTGTTCAAAATCACGGGGTTTGCCCCGCGGATGGCAAAAAAACATTTTTTAAACGGAGAAAACAAACTTGGTTTTTGTTTCCCTTAAGGGGCTAAATGGGGTTTGAGTTGGTGTAATTTTAGGGTAAACCATTTTTTTTTTTTACTCCACCTTCTTTTAATTTTACCCGGGGTTTCCAGGCTAGATGGGGCGGGGGAAAATTTCCCGGAAAAAAAACCCCCTTCCCCCTCATTTTAAGAATCATAATTTTTTTGTTTTGGCGGTAAATCAGCCCCCGGATTCCCCGAGATCCCCTGAAGCCCCACAAAAGGAAAAGAAAAAAAGAAAAAATTAGAAATGTTTAATTATTTAAGCCCTAAAATTCATCCAAAACATTCTTTTAAACCCCAATCCAAGTTTTTGGGATTCCTGTCAACTTTTTAAGGGACCCTTTTAGTAGAATCCCACGGGGATGAATAATTATTATAATTATTTGATCCCTTGGGATTGTTTTGTTCTAAATGCTAATCTTTGTTTAGCACGCTTCGTGAAAATTTTTTTTCCTGACACAGAAAATGTTCTCTTTCTTTATTGGCTGACCAAAAGTAAGTTATAAATTTTAACTTTTTAAGGGAATATTTTTTTTGGGACAAATCCCGGAAATAATAAAGGAAATTTTTTTAATTTATTTTTTTTTTTTTATAATTCCTAATTTAACATATTAGTTCAAAAGTTATTCAAAAAAATTTGTTAAAATTTTTTTAATTCTTTTTTTTTTTATAATTTCCATTTTTTAATTACTTTTTAAAAAAAAAAAAAAAATTTTCTTATTTAATTGGTTTTCTTGTGGATAAAGATACGTTTTTCGCCAGGACACCCCGGGGGTTTTTTTTTTTGGGCCCCTGATACATCCATTTTCCCAAAAGGGGTCCAAAAATTGGAAAAAACCCGAGAAATTTTCCTAGAAACAGTAAAAAAAATCTTATTTACTGAAAACCCAAAAAATTTTCATGGGGTTTTTAGAGGGACAGTTTTTTTTTTTTTTTAACTCCCATTTTGAATAAATTTTACTTTTCATTTGAAAAAAATCTTCTTTTAAAACGCTTTTTTTTAAATTACTTTTTTCCAGGCTTATTTTATTTATTATTTTTTTTTTAATCATAAACCATTTTTTTTTAATTCTTCTTTATATACTATCCAAAAAGTTTTTTGATTTTAACTTATTTTTCCTTAAAAATATAACTTCATTTTTTTTTTTTTTTTGAAAATTTTTACTCTTTTAAAAAAAAAATGAAAGTTCCCAAAATTTAGTTTTCCAATCGAGTGTTTATTTGGAGTTCCGTTTAGTTTTTTCAATAAATTTTTTTTATATTTACTTAAATTTTTTAAAAATTTTAATCAATTTTTTTCAAAAAAAAAAAAAAAAAAATTCCCCCTTTTTAAATTATAAAAAATTTTTTTTTTTTTTTGTAACTTTTTTTTTTGCTTTAATGGTAAAAATAATGTATTTTTAATACTAAAATGATTGTAAATAAAATAAAAAAATTTTTTTAAAAAAATAAATCCCCTTTTAAAGTTTTTTCAAACATAAAAATTGCAAATTTGAGTTTCAAAATTTTGGGGAAAAAATTTTATAAAATAAAAAAAATTAACATAAGAAATTTAAATTAATTAAAAAAAAATAATTTTAATTTTTGTTTTCTTTTTTCTTTTGTCAATTTTTTAAAACGAAAGTTTAGGATTAGGTGTTTGTTTGGTGAGTTATTTTTTCATTCTTGAAACAAAAGTTTTAAAATAATGAAAGTCTTGTGTCCACTGTACGAAAATATGGTACAGAATATGGTTGAAATATTGATTTAACTTGATAAACTGTAAATTGAGTGATTGAGAAATTCAAGCTGACTGGATCAACTGCTGATGCTAAACTCACTGGTCATCCAAGTGTAGATATCGAAGTAGTGCATGACAGTGTTAGTGGAAGTCCAGGAACATCAATTCGGCATTGGGGACAAGAATTTTAAATTCCAAGAAGCTCTCCTCAGCAAAAACTCACTGAAGATCTGTGCCTCCATCCTAAGAGAGACTTAAGAACTAAAGTCCAATGACCATGTGCAGTAAATAGAGCTTGTTGAATTAATTATAGAACATCAATAATCCTCTACGAAACAGATTTTTCAAACAAATCAATTTAGAATGTCAGGTTACCTTATTCTATAACTACCACATCTGATACGTTTAGAAATAATTTTGTGTTTTACTGGTTTTTCATTCTGAGCATTTCTCATTCTTATGGACTTTGATTAATGTTAATCCATGCTTTAGCAACTAAGGCTAATTCTTAATCTTGTTAGTACAAATATGTAAGAATCATTATTCCATCATTCAATAGTATAGTGTAATGGTTCTTGTCTTTCAAACTTGACACCTAAGCATTCAAACACAAAATATTTTTATGCACTAGAAGAAATATATTGAGGTCAATGAAATTAATTTTTAATAAAAATAATATTGATATATGTTTTTTTAAATTGTTCTTATATGATATTATATTACACCACTCTAATATATTAAATCAGTTTATATTTGCATAATTTTTATGAAAAATAAATGAAATGGACCAAAAATTACAATCTTACAGAATTTCTATCATTTAAATTAAATTAAATTCTGTCCTTTTTTCAGTGTGCATGTAATTTATATTTGAGAATATAATATGATCTATTAGTATTATATTAGATCAGAAAAAAATAAGTTTCTGTAATGAATAATTTGAGTGCAGAGCAACAATTGTAATCTTTGGTTCATATTAGTAAGAATTAAAATAGAAATATAGGGACAAATGATTAAGAAGTATAGTTCCTGTCAGCTGTAGTCTGCAGACTGAATAAATGAAGTATGTTTGTACAGGAAGCTATCTACTGAAATAAAAAAAGCTTTTAAAATAGTCAAAATCATAATAAACTTGCAATAAATGATAATATTTACAATGGAAAAATATATTGGCATTTGTTTATTTATTTAATGTTTTGTTAAATTTCTTTTTCACGTTTTGACCCTCCTGCCTTGTATATATTAGTTTTAAATGTGCCTTTATGATACAAGAAAAAATCATAGATCATGGGATATTATTTCAAAAAACCATTATGCATTGAACTATGGAAACAAAACTGAGGTATATACCAGAAGACTTGCTCCTTATGTTTATTGTTTTTGTTTTTTTAACTAAATCTTCTACTTCTATAAGATGTACAGAACTTCATATGAGTCTGTTAGACGAAAATAATGAATAATATAAATAAGTTCATCAATAATAATAAGTTCATTAATAATATCTATTATATGTTTTTTAATAAAACAGTAATTTAAGGAGCAGGGTAGTTCAGCTAAGTTTTTACTTTGTTAATGTTTGAAAAATCAATTATTTATTTAATTTATTCATAATTTTACTTAAGATACGTTACGTTACATATTAACTTAATAAAAAAGAGTTTTGGTGTAATAAAAATTGTATGATATAACTTTCAGTGATTCAATAAATGGATAAGATTTCCGAAACATCACAAATGGAATAAAGAATTATAATGTAGGTTTAACCATCTTCTTGATTTATAACAATAAGTAAAGATTGATTCAAAAGAAAAACATCAATAAATAAATAATGTCATATCAAATTATAAGTAACTGATCTTTATTTGTAGGTTTAAACCCGAAAGATAGCCATAGGATTTTTTTAATGGGAGTAAAAAATCTTTGGCCATGTCATCCTTCAGAATGGACATAAATTGGCGAGCCCAATCCTGTATGATGTCAGGTACTCGTTAAAGATCCTTATCAAACTACTACCCCTAATCTGGCAAGACAAAATTAAGGACTCCCACTAGCATTGTCTGATTATCGGATTAGCCACAGTAGCATAAAGGGAGGTTAAATGAATTTACAAGTGATTTTTATTTTATTTTTTTAAATAACTTCGAAATGTAAACTGTTCTGAATATGTTATAGTTTGTTTGAATAAAAAATTTAGTGAGGACAGAATGGTTCTACTTTTCATTACATAAAAAAAAATCTGGTGCGAGCAACACACGACTTTCACTTACCTCCATTTTTAGAATAAATTAAAGAATTTTCAAATACAATTAGATATAAAAATGAGTGAAATCATTAAACAATTAATTAAATGGAATTTCTATAAAAACATAAGTTTTATTAAAAAATTGATTACCTTATTATCTAAAATAATCACTTGTATCAATTGATTGTGTATGAGATAATATTTTTTCTAAAATCTCAAGCTTTCCAACGGTATATCATACATGTATATTACTGCTCTTATGTTAAAAAAACGAAAAATTGCATTAAAAAAATATTTTTTCAGTTTTCTCCTTTAGTTGGGTATCGAATTTATTCAATTTATATATTTACCTGTTTTTTATCAGCGTTAACAAGATAATCTAGTTATTATTATTGAATCTACAAAATTAAAGGTACTTTAGGGGAAGAAAATTTAAAATATCGGCATTTAAGCCCTGTCAGACCATTTTTATCTTAATAAAACCTACATGATATTAAAGCCCATTAAATTTTACATCGATATAGCGAGTTTAATCAAAATCGTCGTAACCGTTTTTGAGAAAATCGAAAAAAGGTGAAAAATGCATGATATAAAGTGCCTCTTCTGGTAGGCTCATTTTGATGAAAAAAGTTTTGTCATGTCTCAGGCGTATAGTTGTCTTAAATATGAAATTTCAGTTTCATAGGACTTACCGTTTCCGCCCAGGAGTTACCACACACACACACACACACACAGACCTTTTTGCGGGACTTGGTCATTTGGACTCAGGGGACCCTAAAACGTGTATTTCCGTTGAAAACTGGAATTCGAAAATTTTCACGATCGCAATACTTCCCCTTACTATATATAGTAAGTGAAAGTAAAAAAATATGCTCTTCCTATTACTGGCTTTAATATAAATAATTATTACTTTTATAACTTAACTATTACTTTTATTTAATATAATAATTTTTACTTTAATAAGAGAAAAAACAAAACAGAATAGATAGAAAATAATTTGTTTTTATAGAGAGCATCTGTACTTATATACAACAACCCATAAGATATTTTGGTAACTATTTTGTTTTTGTTATTTTAACTAATGTAGTAATTTAATGGATATTATGTATGAAAACTTGTCATTTATTTTGGAAATATTAGAAACCGTCATAATTTGAATGATGTTCAAATTTTAAATTGTTTCATCAAAATGCCGAGTTAAATTTCATATTTTAAAATATATATTTAAACCATTCAGTAAAAAATAAATAAATTAAATATAAGTATTTTATGCTCTAAAATATCTGAGCTAATTTGTGTTCTATACTCTATCAACTATGCTGCACTAATTAATTTTCTATAAAAAAAAGTATAAATGATGAAGTAAGAAAACAATAAAAAATAAATCAAAATTGCACAAGCGGATGACTATAGTACAAGAGATTTTGAATGGCATCTTATTGAGTGTGAGAGACCAGTGTTGCCAAATCTAAAACCATTCTACACCTTTTAATTTGGTTTAAATACAACTATTATAAAATAATTGAACGTTCGAAATACGTAATTATTTGTAGCCTATTTTCCACAAAATAGTAAATTAAAATATTGAAACAAATAATAATCATTATCAAATCATTAAAATTATAAACTTTAAAAAAAAATATACTATTGAGCTATACACTATAAAAACGTTTTTTTAAAAACATAATAAAACACTAACAGGAAGAACATCCCAAATTTGTCTCACTGATTTTGATGATTTTTTTAAAGGTGAAACTAGCATTATTAAACGATTTGACTAAAAAATACTAGGGCATAAAAAATCAGAAAGTTTGAGTGCAAAAAACACATTAATTTGGCATCAAAATTACCCTATTTTAAAGCCAAATAATAATTTTAAAAAAACAAAACATTAAAATATTTCAGATTTATGCTTGGTAATAACACTAAAAACATAAATAATCTCCTCAAAACAGTACTTTTAATAAATAAGGTGTCTTAAAAATCTGTTCCTCACTCATAAAAAGGAAGCTTAATCTGAGCATAGTTTTTAAGAAACCTAATTAAAGTACTGTTTTGACGAGGTAATTTGTATTTTTAGGGTTATTACCAAGCACTTAAATATTTTTTTTATATTATTCCGCTTTGGTTAATTTTGGCACCAAACTTATTTTTCTATCTTCACTAGAACCAGAGATATTGAATAAAATGTGTTTTTCGCGTACAAACTTTCCGATTTTTTGATCCGACTCCTGTGGATGTGAGATTTTTGTATTGCCTGTAAAATTTACCTATTGGAAAACATTATTTCAATTTACACACACTGGATGTTATTGGCTCGCTCTACCATCTCCCACCATCTCGTGCCTTCACAAATCTCATGGACTATAATAATTTTGTTCTACTAATCAACTGTTTAAGTTTTTCTACAGGGTTTTTTTTAAAAACCTGCATGGTTTTTCTTTGCGCAGGTGGTGAAAAAATTATAACAGTAGGTGGATGTCTACGAGGCTTCGGTGAACCCTCCTGAAAATTTTACTCACAATGTTATATCATTAGTCAAGATAAAATAATAATATTAATATTTATGAATGAACTCGGTTTTTCAAATGTATGATTATAGATAAAAAAGAAAATAATACAAAATAATTAGCAATGTATTATATAGTAATACAATTAACATTAAAAAAAAATATATATATACAGTTAAAGCAAAATTATATTTAATGAACAAAACAATTAAAGTGAAATCACAACAAATAAAACATTAAAATAAAAACACATTTTATTAGACATAGTATTACAAAAGTGTGCTGATAATCGCTACGGGTGACGAAAATATATACAACCATGACTACCTTGTATGTTTTCGATTTTTCGCGAACAGTTTCTGGAGTCGGAGGTGGAGCCGTTAAAAAAAAATCTTCTCTCTTTTTTTTTTCGTCATCGCTCGAATCAGTTATTTCACCATCATCACTAATTATTTTTAAAAAAAATATAAATTAGTTGATATATAAATTTAAAAAATAAAAATAAAGATGTTAAATAAAAAATATTTACCTTGAATAATCAGACACGCTTACGTTTGCGGGTTCGTCTGCGCTTGAACCCTCTTTTTGTAATTTCTGGAGTATTTTTGTCCTCAATTTCGACTGGAATATGCTGAAATATTTGACAATATAGGGTATATAATTTCAAATACAGGCCTGAATATGGTATAAAATTTTTTTATTTTGAAAAAAATAAATTGCTTTGTTAAAACATACCAGTTGTACAGATTAATATGCCATCAAATAGGAAGCAGGAACAGAAAAAAAAAATAGGTTTATAAGTTATTTAAACATTTAATAAAAATTTAATCTTATATTTTAAGGATAAATATTTATTTAAAAAATGAATTATAATTTCTCATTAACAATGTTAATTTGATCTCAAGCACAGTCACTTTTAATAACATATCACACATGATTATTATTACACTGAACTAATAAAAGGAGAGAATTCCATTCTTATGGTGGGTTTAAACTGCTGATGAGCGTACAATCCAAGTAGTTGCAAAAATCGCCACATATATGGAAAAAGTACTAGTGTTGGATTTCATCTCTGATGAATCAATATATTCATATGTTAAATATATTACATACATTTAATTATAGATAAAGATGGAAAATGTGGTACATCAAATAATTCTCATTAAATAAGTTAACTTATTATATTTATGTGCCAATGTTTCAGTCTAAATTTTAGATCTTCATTATGGCTAAGAAGAAACAAGATAACAACTATTAGAAATAAATAAAATTAAATATAAAAAGAAAATAATATAATGATAAGAATAATAAAAAATTTGGTACCTCTACAGCCCTTGAAGGGTCTTGGGTTCAGTACATATACAATCCCCATCAAAAGTATTGCAACATCCATAATTCTCTAAATTTTCTTGGTTTCAACCTTAATCCAGACTTTGTTTATAATTATAGTAATATTATTTATTGAATGAGAGATATTAGGGATTAGACATATCATTTTTATTCACTGTTTACCAACAAACGATGGACTCTGTTTCATTCCTTTCAAATTTCCTTTCAGTCCATGTTTATCTTTCGTTTGTCTCAAGTCTGTTCTCTCTTTTCTCCTAAGTCTAGTTAAAACAATCAATTTTATTCACAATGAATCGTTCAAATCACAATTATTCGGTCAGAATCATCACTATGAAGAAGGCAAATCATTACATTGGGAATCGTCTTGGAATTTATTATTCTACCGTTTTAAGGACCATAAAAAGGTACAGGGAGACTGGTAGTCATTCGAGACGACCAAGGTCAGGGTGTTCCAGTGTTACTAACCCCATAGATGACCACTTCACTAAAATAAAAGCACTTCGGATGTGTAATTCTACTGCGTCTTCCCTTAAAAAGTTGATCGCTGGTGTTTGAGGGTTATCAATCTTGGAGTCAACGGTCATTAGAATACTGAGAGAGTCAAACCTCAGGTCAAGAAGGCCAGTGAAAGGCCCTCTTCTCCTCACAGAACACCGTGTAAAAAGATTAAGATTTGCAAGGGAACACCAATCTTAGATTGTGGAGGAATGGAAAAAGTTTGATTTACTAATGAGACGAGAGTGGCCCTTAACACCAATCTTGGATTGTGGAGGAATGGAAAAAGTTTGATTTAATAATGAGACGAGAGTGGCCCTTAACAGCCCAGATGGCTGTGAAAGAGTTTGAAGAAGGCCTGGACACGGTATAGTCAGTGTTGCACGTCAGAAACTGAGCCATTTGGAGGGGTTTCTATCATTTTCTGGGGTGGCATATCTTGGGAGGCGCCCATCGAGTTAGTACCAATCCAAGGAGGGGCTTTGAAAGCTTTGAAGTATGTAGAAATGATTCTTCAAGATCATGTAATGCCTTTTATGCCATTCATAGGCTCTGAATCATTGCTCATGCATGATAATGCTCGTCCTCATAAGGCAAGATGTGTTTCTGAATACCTGAACACCACAAATATTCTTCTTGATAATAATATTCTTGGTGATAAGTATTAGGGTAGGGTCATCACTCCTAACCCCTATTTTTGTGAGTTGCCATCAGTAAGCTGACGGGTCTCACATACCCTGGGAAGGTTGTGAGTGAATCCCCATTTTATTATATGCTTGAAAAAGTCCCTCTGGAACTGGTATTCGAACTCACAACCTTTGGCTTAGTAGACTAGCGTTATAGCCACATAGCCAGGGGCTCTCCTCCATTTTATATTATTATTGTTTAATTTTTATTGGTTGTTATATATTTTTTTTCTTTTGTTTTTGTATTGTTTTTTCTAGCCCTGATGAAGGCATAAAATTCATCCAAAACAGTTCACAAATATAATAAATTTAATAATTAAGAGTTACTTATATGACGACCGTACCCTAACCAACTTATAAATAATTTATTCTACTCTCAATGATTCCTCCATTATTATGTTTATTTAATCTTTCTCAACAAATTTTTTTTATTTTAATGAACATAATTTAAATTGAAATAATTCAGCCCTAAAAACTGTGAACCCGGCCGGAAGTGTCAACCCTTGTAAATGCTCACTATTGGTTTTGCCTGGAGGCTTGTCAGCAGAGTAAACCCATCATTACATGTCTTTTAGGTACAAAGTTAGTTTACTAATGGACTACATATAAACAATTTGGGTGAGTGATTCTCCATAACAGACATTTTATGGATGACTAAACCTCATTGTATGTGTTTTTATATTGCATATATCTACTTTGTTTTTCATATCACAGATTTATAATTCCTTTTACACTACATCACAAAAAAAACCTACGACTAGACAATAACAAGTAACATGCTCTAATTCTATGTACATGAGAGCTGTAAGACTCCCAAAAACATCCACATGACAGGTTTCGGTAGCATTATATATACACATCGGGCATCTTCATACATAATTGAGCAGATTTTAAAACTATACCTTGACCGGAGCATCATCGAGAAAGTCAAGAAGAGTTTCGCAGAACGACCTCCCCATTGCCTCGTAGTCACTGGTGTTGAAGTGCGTGCACGATCGCATTCCGAGGGTCGAACCAGCGAACGAGGCTTCCAAGGTGTAACTATTTTCTATCCCGAGCATCCACATCACCACCCGTCCAGTTCCTTCTTTATTTTTCTGTATACGGAACTTGCAATTTTCAAAGGAAAACTGAAAATGAACAAAATAATACTAATAGGTAGAACAATAAGGAGTCACTTTTAATTTATGGAATATATAGTTAGGGAATGTATTGCGATCGTGAAACTTTTCAAATTCTAGTTTTCAACGGAAATACACGTTTTAGGGTCCCCTGAGTCCAAATGACCAAGTCCTGCAAAATGGTCTGTGTGTCTGTGTGTGGTAAGTCTGGCGCAAAAACTAAAAGCCGTATGAAACCGAAGTTTCAGATTTAGGACAACTATATGCTCGAGGTGTTACAGCAACTTTTTCATTAAAATCAGCTAACCAGAAGAGTCACTTTATACTATCAAAATGCCTAGTATAAAGTGACTCTTCTGTCCTATTCACGACAGATTTATATTAGTGACCTATTTACGATTTTCTCAAAAACGGCTCTAACAATTTTGATTAAACTCGCTATATCAATGTAAAATTGAACGGGCTTTAATATAATTTAGGTTTCATTATGATTCAAATAGTCTGACAGGGCTTAAATGCCGATATTTCAAAATTTCTTCCTCTAAAGTACCTTTAATTTTGTAGTTTTTAAAAAATTGACAATATTATCTGATTAGCATTGCTAAAAAACATGTAAATATATAAGTTGAATGCATTCAATATCCAACTAAAGGAGATAACTGCTTTTTTAGCTTAAGAACAGTAATATACTTGTATAATATACTGTTGGAATGCTAAAGATTTTGAAAAAATATAATTGTCGTAGATAATAATATAACAGATTATTTAATAAAACAAATGTTTCCATTAAAATCCAATTTAAATCATTCTTTAACAATTTATTTTCGTCTCTAAATTTGATTAAAAATTCTTAAATTGATATAAGTAACGGAGGTAAATGAAAGTCGTGTGTTGCGCGCACCAGATTTTTTTTAATTCTTGAAGTGACCAAATCATCAGGACGTGTGTTTTAAGACATCAACACAGAGAGAACTGTTCTAGAGTTCATTCCTTTTCAGTTTCTAGTTTTAGTGTTAATCCCTTAGAGCTCATTTGTCCTTAAGATGAGCATATAATATATAATCCCTGTAATTTATAACTCATATGACAAGAATTCTAATAGCAAGTATTAGTTTAAAGGAAATAATTTTTAGGTTGGAATGGTTTACAAAATTATTAACGACATTATATGTAAAATTAACTTAAACAAAAATTTAATGCTCAACATACTTAATTGAAGATTTGATTATATAAACTTAATAATTTATTAGCTTCGGCATATTTTTCTTTTTTTCTCCTTTGTATTTCATATATTTTTTTTTTGACCCGTCTCTGTTTATTTTTTCCTTTTGATTATTGTTGATATTCTCTTAGTAAGTTGTTATTTTGTATTTTTATGTATGAAGTAATTTTTTTGTTTTTCTTTATTCAGCAACAATATTTTATTGTATTTTCTTTTTATTTGTATATGAAGTAATTGATTTATTTTTCTTTATTGAGTAATTGTTTTTTGTTATGTTTTCTTTTGTTTATGTGAGAAGTAATTGTTTCCTTTTTCTTTATTCCGTTAATGTATTTTATTATATTTTGTTTATGTATGTCAATATGGTTCATGATGGTACAATGTAAATGACCACAAGCCATTGGGCAACTTGCCATTCTGTGGGCTCTTTCTTTATAAATAAATAATAAATATTTAAAAATTTAAGAAATTGGACACTTTCAGTGTGGCAATTTAATAAAATGATAAGAGAGAAAGAAGGGAACATTACTTACTTTATCTGAACTGTTTTTGTGCAGCATGAGAGGGAAGACTTGCTCCTGAGCCTCCTGTCGGGGTTCCGTTTGTTCTCACAGCCATAAATGAACACGTTATGTTTCGACGAATGAGCATGAAGATCACAATACAATGCTATTCCGCAGTCCTCCATTAACCTAGAAATAATATTCATACTCATTTAAATTAAATAACTAAAGTGAAATGAAATAAATAGCCTTTATTTGTGCAATATTTTATTACTGTCATGCTAAAGTAATCATTGTATAATTACAAAGTCAACAGTAAAGCTTATTTAATGCATGAGATAAAGATAATGAACATATAATATGATATAAATAACACTGGACTATTAAAGAAGTTTGAGGACAGAGAATCAGAGAATTTACTTAATCAAGACCCATGTCAGATGCTTTTTTTTCCAGTGGCGCGACAGGCTGTGTAAGCCCTTGGCCTTGCAGTGTAATCTTCAGGGAGAATATACACAAGTTTCTTGATAGGGTAGGGTCATCACTCCCTAAGCCTATTTTTGTGAGTGGCCATCAGTTGGCTGATGGGTCTCACATACCTGGGGAAGGTGATGTGAGGAAATCAACCAATCAGTGCAAGATATTGCTATCACCCTAAATATGTCACACTTAAGAGAAGAAAACCATTTGCACAAGCTCGGTCATGTTTCCAGGCCTAATGTTTGGGTCGCTCATTCTTTAAACATTTTGCTATCGGGAACAATTAACATTGTAATATTACATAGAGTAGAACAGTTTTCTCGGAAAACAACAGTGACACGAATCAACAATGATCATAGTTTCGAAAATTATTATTATAATTCATTTTATGAGAAAACTTTAACTTCTATATTTTTTCATTGATTTTTATGTGTTTTTCTTTAATTTTGAATGTATAACATACTTTTTTTGTGTAATCAGCATTTTTTAAAAACATGCGGTAATGTTTAATTTTGGAAACATTTTGTTTATTGGGTGATGAAATTTCAATGAGCATGACTATATTTTCTGATACTATAAAATTATTCTTTTCAGTATGATTAAAGCATTCTAAAATCTTATAACAAGGATTGTCTTTTCCAAGATGGTGGCAATGAGATTATATAAATGTAAATATTATGTAAATTGTTATGAGACCTCTTGATGAGGACCTTGGTGTGCCAAACTGGAGGGTACGTTTCTCTTATCACTGTTCTGAACTGACGGTTGAGGTCTCGACCAGTCAACGAGCATCTGCTGTTGCCAACGATGACACCGTCTGGGTTCAACATCGGTATCAGCTTGAAGATGAACCTTTCCCGAAGTTCCTATAAAAAAATATAATCATTTTTATCTAAAAATTTATAATCTCTTTAAAACTTTATATAAACAAAGTAAAAGTGACTGTCTAATATTTTATAAGAGACAATTGAAACATTGATTTCCAAAAAGTGCTAATGGACATTTTTTATGGAATTGATATTTTGACATATTTGTATTATAATCATTTAGTTTTATCTCAATGGTCTATTTTATTTTATCTTATGAACGTTCAAGTCCTTTAAAAACCCAATTTAGTAATGCAATTAATTTCCAAAGGTACTAAATTATACATTCAGTTTGGTTCCAAATCATACTAAAACAGTTCATTTCATAACTTTAATATAGTCTTATTAATATAGCAAAAAAACAACAATTCTAGATTTCAATGAGAAATGAATCAAATAAGTTGGTTTAATAATAAATCAAGGAGAGATTGTTGCGCTTTTTGTAAAATTTCCTAGAATGGATATTGTACTTTTTGGAAATCAAAGTCTCAATAGTGCATCACGGTTCATATTAAACCATATTAATGTTCATAGAGCTCTGCAGAGACTTTGTTGATTCCATGCAATGGACGAATCTTAAAAATCTGTTGCGCACAACACATGACTTTCACTTACATCCTTTGTAGAATTCAATTTAAGAACTTTAAAATAATGTTAGACCTAAAAAAGTGTTGAAGTATTAAAATCAATTTTGATCGAAAGATGTGTTTCAGATTAAATAATATAACAATAGAAATTAATATGGAAAAACTTTTCTTCTTTCTACATTATATTTTACAGATTTGTATATAAGATAAAAAAAAATTCTAAAATCTTTAGCTTTCTAATGGCATATTATACATCTATATTACTGTTAAAAATATATATGCTCTTTTCTCCTTTAATTGTTTATCACATTCATTCAACTTGTATATTTATCCATTTTTTATCAATGCTAATATGATAATATGGATAATTTTTTCGAATATATAAAATTAAAGGTGCTATAGAGGAAGAAAATTAAAAAAAATTGTCAAAAAAGAAAATAGTTGAAAATAAATATTGAACCGTTGTATAATTTGTAAAAAGGGTGTTGGTTCACCGACAGAAGGACATGGAGCAGGAATAATAATTTTAATAATGATAATTATGTAATAATTTTAAAAAAAGGTGCAAATTATCACACAATGACTTATTATTTCCAAATAATCATATTGTGGCATAATAATTTATATAGCTGTGTAAGCAATTAACTTGTATTTACAGCAATAAATTAATTTAAGAGCTTAAGAACGACAAACTAGCAACACTTTCAATTTATATTTAAGTAAAATGGCCAATCACGACTGCTAAGTTCAAAATGTTATATCTCCGCTATTTCTCAATTGATTTCAATGGTCCTTTTTTTTGTGTTGTAGCGAATTTGATTTTTTATTGATAAGCACTAATAAGAATTGGTTGAAACAGGATAAGAATTCGTAAATGCAGACAGACGATTTTCTTTTATTTATTATTCTGGTTCTACATATCTTGAAAGGTAAAACTTCAAATTTATAAATATGGTTTTGAATAAGCCACTACATAGTTATCAATAAAATTATTTTGGTTATTTGTGAATCATATATTACCTGTGCAGCCTTTGCATCTCCCGTGATGAAGTCTATGAGACCTTTCATCATATAGGAAGCAGGAGTCTCCCCTGGATGGACCCGTGCCGATATCACCACTGCCTTTTTTTTCTGAACGGAATGTCAAATTAACTAAATTTATAAATATAATGGATAAAAGAAATTTTTTATTGCTAAGTATATAATAAGTGTCATACCTTATTAAATCAACTTATGGTATGGAACTTAATTTACAGAGTATATCATACATGTCTCATCATATTGTGAGAACTGTTACTAGACCCTATAATGCTCAAAATAGTTTGGTTATTTTTGGAGTCATAAAGTCATTAATAATATGTTTAGCAAAGCCAAATATTATAGGCAGATACCACCAGCCTTTACTTACTCCATTCCACTCCTTCCAAAATCAAACCCCCAAGATCAGACTTCACACCTCATTATACCTCTCCGGCTGCTACAATTCAGTTATGGGTTAATTAAGATTTTAGGACAAGGACTTTCATTTATATACTCAGCCTACCAAGTTTATATGTCCATTTTAACCGCCATGATGGTATCATTTCATTTATACTTTTGGAATGCAATATCTGCAATTCAGCATTTTGTAAACTTCTGAATTCCTCAGTTGTCTCATTCATCTCCAGACCGAACATTTTATGCAAAACTTTATTCTTAAAAAACATAAGGGTTTGAATATTGTATTACTTTTTACGATGTTTATTATAACTACTAGCTGTATCCCATGGCTTCACTCATGAATATTTCATTTGTGTTGATTTATATACATCTGTGTTAATGGTAAGAGTAACCCTAATACATAAAACTTTGTTATCAGCCAATAATCTATCCTTGCAACTATGCACAACAGATAAAGTTACTATTTAATGCTAGATCTTAATTTTATTCAGTCAAATGTACCTAAGCACACCAGAATAGGTAGGCATGCCCCTAATTACTCAATACGTTTTAGTTTATATACATAAGTTTACAACATGAATGTAAATTAATCCTATTCATGAGTGAAGATTTTTGGCTATAAGAGCATTTTGTTTTTTGAAGTCTATTAGAAAAATGTTTTTTAGCTGCTTGAAATCATATAAAAAAATCAACGACAATTAAACCTATTTCCATGGACACCAACACAATAAACATGAATTCGAAGTATGATAAGTTTGATTTAAATATGGAATATTTGATATCACTCGTGTGATTTAGATTGTTTTTGGTTTTGGATTTGTAGAAAAAATTTATTAGCTTTCAAATCAGTACTTATAGTTTTTGAGTTATTAGAAACATGTATTTTTTAAAGCTTTTAGACATTTTTTTTCTCAGCCACTTTGAGGACCAATTTTTCCTAATCCCAACCTTATTGCACATCTAGACAGTAAGAGGACCAACATAAAAAATTTCAGCTCCACAACAATTGTCATTTTTGAGATACTGTGATGACCAGAAAAGTGAGTTACCTTCAAGGAGTCATCAGGGCCCTGTGGTGCTGTTACTGTCAAATAATAGACATTATTCCCAGCCAGAGTTTTGCAGAGGAGTCGCAATCTCGTGTGAAGAGATTTTACAGGATGATTCTGAAATTAATGATAATAATAATTATTGTATGATGAATCTATGATAAATTTATGTTTAAAGATTATGACACTAACTGAAAAAAGAATTTCCTATAAATGCTTCGACTGGCTTTTGGGTTTAGACTTAAGCAAAAAAAAAAAAAAAAAACTCAACTTAGAGAACTCCTAACAATTTAATGTTAACATTCAGAAGCTAAGATCGGTTTGATGGTGCCATATAATCATCATTGACAGCATAATGCATCAGTTATGGGATTGCCGTGCACTTAGGCCTTTCAGGAAGCAGTATATGCAGGACTTACATTATCCAAAATGATTTCTCACTTTCAATTGAAAATATGTTAAATGTAAACAGCCCTGGCCAATTGCTCCAGCTATTTTTGCTTCTTAAAACCATTTCTGTGATATAAAATAAGAAAATAAACCTGAAATGATCCAATATTATGCTTTATATTGTAATAACCAATTTTTTCTAATTATGGTATTTATTTAATTATTATTTGATTATTGTGTTAGCCAGGCTAACAATAGGATAAAAGTGAAATTTAAATTTAAAAAGCAGCTCCTGTTTGGGTGTTTGTTTACAAACATAGCATCCATTTTGGATGCTAAGAAAAAAAGTCACTAGCAGGTACAAATTGGCAGGTATCTTTATACCTGGAGGGTCAGTTATTTGAGTGGGAACCTGAGGGAGGAAGGAGCTGCTGTCTGAACATGGAGAATAATTATAGTTAGCCTGCATCTTGTTTGTGTTATTTTTGTAAGTTTTTGTTATGAATAAAAATGTATATAAAAGATTGTGTGCCTGATTGTCAAGAACCCATACCATACCCTGAGAGATAAATTGAATAGTAATCAAGTAAATATTATGTGAAATGTTTTTTCTTAAAAGAAAATATTTAAAAAAAAATAAGCATATTATACTTATAGCCAGACTCTTGTGTCAAAAATTTATTATTTTTGTTATCTAAAACACATAATTATTGTTCTTAATAACTAGAAAAGATAAGCAAAGAAATACAAAATTATAACAAATAAAATTATTAGTTCATAATTTTTTTAAAGGCAAAACACAGTTAATGTTTTCAACATATACCCTTAATGTTTTCAACTTGTATAGATAAATTGTATTTGAGAACAATTCAATTTTATTTATTTAAAATCGTGCTTTAATTATTATTATCTAGAATTAGTCTTGTTTTCATATTTTTTACATATGTAGGTATAAAATATGCATTTATTTTATTTATAATAATTTTGTTATTATCTACTGTTTGTTTATGAAGATTATGAAACTATTTGTTAGTTAGACAAGCAAGATTTAGTTGTATATAGTATAATGTTGACCAATTCAAATGTAAAAGTAATGGCTTACACAATTACAATGTATTCTATTCCATAATAATTCTGAAAATTACACAATTCTGCTGCTTGATTCTTAAAAAAACTTGAATTTAGAAAATAACAGTAAAAGCAGGTCAGAAATGATACCCTCCAAGGCTTGGTTCGAGGCTAAATATATTTTTAGTATATCTTGTGCAGTACAAAGATTATATAGAATTTAGTAAGTCAGTTTATCAAAAAATTAGTATCTTTAAAATTTAATTTCTTATTTAAACATTACCTGAAGTTTATAGAGGTAATCTTGAAGATTAGTGTAGGTGTAAGGATAGCTATGGGCGAGAAAGCAACAGTCATCATCGTAAGGAAACTCCAACTGAAATGTGAGCGTGTAAGTGCATTCTGGGTCCTCCTCATCCTTTCTAAACATACAATATATTATGATAAATTAATAATAAATGAAAATCATACATAGTCTTAAGCTAAGTATTCCGATTAATTTGTTTAAATAGTTGTAATTCAAAATAGCTGTTAGAGTTTATATAGTTGTAGTAAATTGTAATAATTATTTACTTTGAATGAATGAATGAATAAAGCCTTTATTGCAAAGATAACATTTAAAAATTATAATATTAACTTTTAGTTCAAAAATAATTTATAACATAATCTAATATAATTTCTAATATAATCTAATAAAAAGTTCTCATATAATTGGAAAAAAAAATATAAGGATATGTGAAAAATAATAATAATGCATATACTTGTTAAATGAAAAAAAAAAAAAAACTATATAATTAATGTTCCTTAGTTGCTTAAGATATTTACAATATGTTATCCCTACAGGCCTCTCCTTACGGAGGTGATGGTCTAACTTCCCCGGTGACCAAACCTATTGGGAAGTGAATTATTTACTATTTAATAAAATAAAACTTTATTTTATACCTCTTAAATTATTTACTTTAAGAGGTATAAAATAAAATTTTATTTTATTAAATACTCTTATAAATGTTATAAGAGCCATTACCCATTGTCATTGCGGAAATAAGTGATGTTGGTACCGCAGCGATGCCAACCCAACTTCTTGTCCACCGCAGCCTTCGAGGAGTAGAGCACTGGTTTCATACCAACGCTGTACAGGCTCTCTCCCTTGCTCAGGTTCACGATCGAAAACCTACAAACAGATCGTGTTATAAATTAATATTTCACTAAGTAATAATCCCATGTAACAAAATATTTATTGTAAGATTACTTAAAACCGCATGCTGACATAGAGCAAATAAAGTTCTTTAGTTGATTAAAAAAACAAAAAAACAACCTGTACCTTGCTGTAACTAACAACCTGTTTAGGGTTTTGGGTTTAGTGAATATAGAGGTTTGTACTTTACTGTTGTAAGGAGGTGATCAGGAGATTAAAAGTTAGGAAATAAAGTCGAGAGAGTAAATAATGTTCTTTATACTGTCCTATGAAGTAATAAAACGACAACAGGGTTTTTTCTCCAATTTTTAGGTACCTATTTTACAGAGGCTGGGTGTGCACCAGGAGTGGTGTCGTGGTCTGTATAAAAGCCTTCTATGCCCAAGGTCACAGGTTGAACTTGGCAAGTTGTTATTATATTCCTGTATGTATCCTTTAAAAAAAAAATAGAGCAAGTTCTTAAGAAAGATATAATTAATTGGACTATAACTTTATTTATATGGTGAGAATTCTTAGTTTTCCTTTTGACAATTTGTAATTTTAAAAAATTTAAATCATCGAAATTGACGTTACTGATGAACATGGCACTTAAGTCGCTGAAAGGTTCAGTAAGTTTTTAATTAAGACATTTTTAGTTTCTTTTCTTTTATAATTTCTTAGGAAGCTTCATTTAATATTTCACTCTCAAAAAAGCACTCATTTATATACATCACAAAACAATAGAAATAAAAAATTACTAGAAGCAATACACATTACCAAAAATAATAACAGAACAAGAAATTTCGAAACAGATACAAAAACCAAGGAACACATTACACAGATATTATCTATAAAGTAAAATTATAAAATAAATATAACAATAGTACAAAACCATAATTAGAATATATAATTAATAGAAATAAAAATAAATACAGGGCACAGGGATTATATAGGTATATTAGAAGAATATACCATGGTACAAAGTGTAAAATTAGAAATAATAGAAACAGTTAGCCACTAAACATCTAACAGGACGAATAGCAGTAAGCTAGATATGTAATATAATTTGTTGTGTGTTAAAAAGTGATATTAAAAAAAAAAAGAAAAGGTAAATCATATTAATAGGTTTTTAGATTAATAATGGCAATATAAATTAAATTAATAAAGATAATTTTCAAAGATAAATAATGTAATTTTACTAATTAACTATAAAAATTGTTTTAGTCTTGATAATGGGGACAGAACCCCGAAACATAGAAAAACAATGTCATAGATAGTGAGGAAAAATAAATATGTAAGAAAAGGAAGTTAATGAGTGCTTTTTTGAGTTTGAAATTTTTAATGTGACTATATTTGTAGTATTAAGCCTTACTTGTATTATTTTCCTTTTATATCGTATTTTATTAATGCTTAAATAAGTTGTGTTTTTTTCTCATCCCTGATAAGTAATAACAAGTTTATAACAGTATAACAGCTTTCTATGCCCAAGGTCGCGGGTTCAAACCTGGCAGACGACCCTAGTATTTTTTGAATGGGAGTTTAAAATCTGTAGTTATACTGTGCTTCGAAAGGGAGGTAAAATGGTGGTCCCGAGTCTCTATGATGTCAGGTGAGTTTGTTAAAGATTCTTATTCTAATTAAACCTGAATAGACAAAATTTAGGACTCCCACTGTAGCATCGTCCTATGAGCCACAGTAGCATAAAGTGACTTTAAATGAATAAATAAGTCACACTGACTCCACTAGGCGAACAAACTTACAAGGTAGTATCAAGGTGATTTTCTATATTAGGTTCATTGTGTCTGTATTAACTCCATGTATCAGATAAATTTCATGATCTTTTACAGATCATTCAAACAACCTGACCCATCCCTATGTACAACCTATGATGTACAATACATGAAGGTATTATATGATTGCTAATTACCTGTATTGCATGTGCTTCTTCATGTTCTCTACCATGAAGTAGAACCATTGGCAGTGGCGGTTGGTGTAGAGGTCGGTTCTTAGGTAGAGCTGGTAGTAGTAGTCGGTGATCTTGATGGCCTTGGAGAGGTTGCCCGATTCAAAGCGGGACTCGAACCTCAGGTCGTTCTCTTTCGCAGGCTGCGGGCTGAGGACGTTACATCGGCTCGTAGACCTGCTAAACTGGTCAATTAATCATGTGGTTATTATCACCCACCATATTCAATGTTTTATTTTTCTACTTTATTGCAAATAAAATAACTTTATTATAGATAATATGTGGGGAAAGAGTGTCAACCCTGTGGAAGAGGAGGGCCTAAACAATTATGGAGGATGGAGAAGTTTTGGAAAAAAAAAGAGGGAAGCGACATGATATTTTGAGTGGTCCCAGGAGGTCCATTACCGAGAAAAAAAATATGAATACTAAAATGAAATGAAAAAAAATATGAATACTAAAATGAAATGAAAAAAAATATAATACTAAAATGAAATGAAAAAAAATCTTTATTCTAGGACCAAGTCCCCATAGAACTAAATCAATGAAGAAAAACAATTGCTTATGGTCTAAGTACTTCCAATTCAACACTTATAAATCTTTGCATACTTATACACACTTATAGAAACTTATATTTATACTATATATATATATATATATATATATATAATATATATATATATATATATATATATATATATATATATATATATATATATTTTACAATGGAACGGACGATTGAGATTCAAGTAGGTAATGGAAGAGTTGGTGTTTGACGGAAGGAAGAGTGGCTTTACGGATAGAGATAGGCAGCCAATTCCAATATAATGAAGAGCGAACGAGAAAGGACGCAGGTTTATCTGATGGGGTATAAATATTGATTTATTTAGTCTTAGTGTTCAACAAATGAATGTCAGAGTGGAGGGTGAGGAGTTCAGTTACTTAAGGTTTTCTACTTTAGGTTTGAAATGCGTAAGGACCGTGGAAATATTGCCATCGAACATAATGATAAAGCCACTATAACTCGATATAATAACCACAAATATGGTCATGTCTACTGGGTCCAAAAATAAATCTTATAAAGCAGTTCATTAGACGTTTTAACTTGATTTCCAGTTTGTCGTTAAGTCCCCCAGTCACTATGCAACCGTAGTCAAAGTTGGGGAAGTAAATAGAGGAAACAAGTAACAGACGGATTTTTGAAGGTAAGGATTCACGGAATCTATAGAACTGTTTAAGTATGGAAATGGGAGTTTCGGGACACTTCAGATATATGGTTATTGCAAGATAGGTTTTGGTTAAAGGGGACTCCCGAGGTTTTTAACAGTTTTTTTTGGAATGGAATAGGGAATTTATTGAGAAAGAGCAACGGGTAGTATCGAAATACTATGGAACTATTAAAACATATGGATTGGCTGTACACAACCGTCTAATTTTTTCCCTATTTAATTCTTGCAATACAAAGAAAACATAAATGTTTCCTATTTTGTTAGAAATATAACATCTATAACGACCTTTATATTCCATTTGTCGCAGACTTAGCCCAAAATATATATACCTCTTTTAATTCCAAACTCGCTGGCTCAAAAACCCAGTTTTCTTTAACCTATCATTTTAAAATATTGGTTTCTAAGCACTGAACTGATTGGCGTCGATTGTCATACAAGATCACCTTTACCCAGCGAATATTTAGTTGTTGTTTTTTTAGAACAAGAAAACATGTCTTTGACATTTCAACCGCTGCCTTTCGTTGAGCTCGTGTAGGACCTAGAAACCCAGCTTTTTTGCCTTTCCGATTAATGTCAAACTGGAAACTGTCTAGTGACATGTACCTAACTCGGACGCATGTTTTCTGACTGTTTTATGGGCCTTCTTCCATAAATTTCTTAAAATTTTCGTCCTCAATCAATGTTTCAGTTTGTCAAAAAAAAAAAAAAAAAAAAGAAGTAAACTAACATAGTTTGCAAATAGATGATTAACAATTGTTTATTATAGATTGTAAAGATTTTGTTAAGAATCAACAGGCAACGCTTTTATCTTCTGTAAAGATAAGGATTTTAAAAAATCGGAGATTTCATGTGTTACAACCCAATATTTTGATACGCCTTGATTAGAAACAGAGAACCAAAAACTTGGAACAAAACAATCACAAGTTCGAGCCTCGAACTGTGGGGAGCTTTTATCTCAGCATTTATTCCCCGCCCTCACCCTCCGGGCCCGAGAAACCCTCGTATAGCCTTCAAAGGCGAGGTAGGGGTGAACATACAAAAAAAAAAAAAAAAAAAAAAAAAAAAAAAAAAAAAAAAAAAAAAAAAAAGATACTCCTTGATTAATAATGCCCTAGGAATTTTATCGAGTCTCGCTGCTTTATAACGTTTTAATTAAAAATTACAATAAATTATTTTTTTATAATCAATACACTTGGCACACGCCCTATCAATTTTCAATCTCCCATAACGAAAATTACGCGGGTTCACCTGTAGCATATTGGTTAGCATAACAGCCTTCTATACCAAAGGTCACGGGTTCAACCCCGCAGGTAGTCCTAGGATATTTTAATGAGAGTAAAAAATCCTTACCTATGCCGTCTTTCGGAGGGGACGTAAAAAGGTGGTCCCGAGCCTGTGAGATGTCAGGTTCTCGTTAAAGATAGATACCTCTCCTAATTAAGCCTGGATAGTCAACATTTAGGACTCCCACTGTAGCATCGTCGGATTAGCCATAGTAGCATAAGGTGACGTAAATAAATAAACAAACAAACGAAAATTATGCTCTTGTCTTTTTTCAAAAAATGGCCTACAGTTCCGCCATTGCGTAGCAATATTATTCATATCGAAAGACGCCCTTGAGAAGACCAATAATATAGTTTACAAAACTAGAGTAAACTTTAAAGAAAGCGCGTACCGTAGGTGCCAGTAACCCCATTACCCCAAGGGACTGCAAGCACTTGATCCTTCCTGTCGGTGTTAAATCATTTCGGATATATTTATCTACAAGCAGCCAACAATCGCACACATGCTCTTGTTTATATCTTTGTTGGGTACATCACCTCCGAGAATAGGCGTTAATTCAGAGAAATAGAGTATTTTCGTCTTTACAACACTCGGTGTTTTTTTTTAAGCGATGTTAATTAAAAAATACTCTAAAGTAATTTGTTTTCTATTTTTTGGCAACTCTTACTGAACAGATGGCCTATGTCAAAACCTAAAGTATTTATTTATATATTTTAGTTTTAGTTTTTTTCCTCATTTAAAATTTATTTGAAGGTTAAGGGTAAATAACTAGGTTGATCGCTTTCAACGGGTCAGAAAAAATAAGTATTTTTTTCAAGAGTTCAAGAATTAAATAAAAGCATGAGATACAAGTCAAAATATTCATAGAAGGTTCATCATAATATTAAAGCAATAAAAATATTTTTGCACATTTTAAAACTTTTGTAAAAGGTTCAATAACTGTTTCCTACCCTGCCCTGAACATTCTAGATGTTGATTTGAGAAATAATAACATAGGCGTATTCTGGAGAAGGCCCCTTCTAACAATTTTTGGGAAAAATAAAAAGGTAAAATGAAAGATAAAGGTAGGGTAAGGCAATGAATGCTCTTCTTACTTCCAAGAACGCACGTAATTTGCTAATTTAGACTGCCAGTGTTTAGAAAGAAATATTTATAATGGGGTGCTTAAAAAAACAGCGTCCAACGAAATTATATCGCAATTTAAAGGAATTATTAGATAAAAAATTTCACAGCCGCTGAAGCAACTCGGGAAATAATTAAATATGAAGAGAAATATGCCTTCGACGAGCGCACTCCGCGGTGTTGGATTGGAAAATTTAGGAGTGGAGATAGGACGTTGGAAAGGAATAAGAGCTCCGGGTGACTATTAATAGATATTGATGTGGTTTTGAAAGAGGCTGTTAAGTCAAATCTATCCACAAAGAGTTTGTTCGTGACAAAGTAGGGAGCGTTGAGGATTTTACGAAGGATTTTGGATTGTAACGATTGGATTCGAGGAATTTGATGGTTTATTTGAACCCCTAAGCTCAACTTCATAAGTCCAGATTGGCCTAATAATATTCATGTAAATGAGCTGTTAAATAAAAAAAATGCTTCAACCATTTTCATTACTATCAAATAAATTATTTCCATTATAGAGTACCATTTTTATGTATATTAAATTAATTGATGTGGCATCATAATATAACTTTCTATAATAGAGAGATCGTTCCATTGCCTATTTGGTTTTATTTCATTATCTCAGTGAGTCATCTTGCTCGTACTCGTGAGCTTGCCAGGAGAGTAGTGTTGGGAAGAGGGGCGATTAACGCGTTTGCTCGACCCGATCGTTATTATGAGTCGCCGAATTATCTGCCGATCCGTGTAACTTTGTTGAGGGTAAATGAATAATATAATAAAAGAGAGAACATGAACAAGCTTATATTAAAGAAAATAAAACTAAATACTGTTTATAATGTGCAAGCGGTGATTTTTTCAATCCTTGATCACTTCCTCCCCCCTCTCGTCAGCGATGTTTCTTCTTTCCTTTAGCGACTCCTACTCCATGCGACAATTCTGAGACAATCTTCTCTGATGATGTGCGAGTTGCGATTATACGAACAATGTGCGACATTCAGCGATAACCAACTTAATTAAACACCATCTACACTCGCGTGTGACTCCATTAACTCTCTCTCTCTCAATCCCAGAATGCCCCTCTGCCCAGCGGTCACTTAACAGCTGATTCAAATAGAATAAAACAATTGACTGTCGCGCTTGCACATAATGAATCATAAAATAAAACAAATAAAATTACAAATGGAGAGATATAAACATAAGACTATTTCAATTCTTAACAAGTAGTGTGTCGAAAGGTACTGTTAGTCGTCATCTACTCCGCATGGTAAGGTGAATAGAGCAATAGGCTGGTCCCTTACGAACTTACTTCTCAGCAATCAACCAAGTGGTTAGAAATTTGTGAAAAATTATTGAAAAACTTTTCTGATATGAGTGTAGCGGATGCTACATCCGGTAGTGGATGCTTCACGCGCTCACTCACAGAGAGCGCTAGCGGCGGCTACTTGGGTCACCGGCCGAATATAAGAAGACGCTATAATAATATTGTGTATTGCAATTAATAATTGTCATTGTAAATATTTTTATCCATGTTACTAATTTATGAGAATAAATAAACTTTTTGAGGTACTTTGATCTAGGGCCAAGACACTTGTCTGGTAGAAAAGCTCTCACCATCAATTATTGACATGGTGGACTAACATCCCCAAGAGTCAACTCAGCTCTTCAGATCAATTTCCTGCTTCTACTGGTGCTATCTCTCTAGGTCAGAGTATCTCTGCCTTTGTATCAAAATGCGGTCTATGATTATTTCTCATCCTTCATCTACGTTCAGTTCTTCATCCATTCTATGCCCCTCATAGGATGGGGTGCATGGCTTCTACCCATGTGCACCTATGACGAATCCTATCCGCTGCTGTTGTGCTTCTACCACACTGGGCAATTTCCTTCCTAGTCAGCAGAGGGCTCATTGGTTAGATGCGGGTTCGCCCCCTACCTGGCAGGGTAGCCTCTACCTGGTGCTGCGGTACGTGCTTCTACCACGGCGAGCACCACCTCCTATCCTTTCTCTCTTCCTTGCATCAACACGCAATTATGGAGGCCTTCTGAGCCCTATCTTGTCCATCATAATAACCATACCTCGAAAAGAGATTTAACCGGTAGTTTGTCACCTGTGATAAAAAGAGAATTGAATAACAAAATTCAAAATATCCGTGAAGAATGGTTAGGTCTTGGTAAAACTGTTTTTTCGGTTGCTGCAAGAGGACAATTAAAAAAAAAATCCATACTTTGAGTTTTTTTTTTTATTTTGAAGGTGTTATTAGTCACAAATTTGTTCCTGTTGGAGGCTCTATTTCCAGCTTTCATAAACCAAAAAGGATTTTTGTTCCAAAAAGATGATGCTTGTCCTCACATTTCCCTCGAACCAAAGTATAAAAAGAAGAAAGGTTCGAACTCCTGTCTCGTCTACCATACAGTCTAGACCTCGCACTATCGGATTACTTCTTGTTTTCATTCATGGCCCATTTTCTTCAAAGTAATTTTTATATAATTTTGCGGAAGTTGAAATTGCGATCCAAGAAGGAATGAGAGTGTGATCGAGCAATTGGCTAGCACACGGTTATAACGGTAAATAAAAATGGTCCATATTTTGAGTATTAATAAATAGTATTTATTTCAAAGAAATAGTAATACAAATATTTGGTTGAAAAAATTTCATCTTATTTGATACATCCCTTCATTCATTTTATTTTCAACCCTCAGGGGAAGGAAGGGTCCTTCTCCCCTAAAATTTTCAACATGCTAGGAAATTCTGAGTACGCCCTTGGATAAACTGATTAAATATTATTAAAATTCACGATTTAAAATATGACTTATTAATTATAAATGATATCGATTACTTACATAATTGACCGCACTCATGGGGTTGTATGAATAGACAACAGTGCCATCTGTATCCGCCGCTGGTTTCGGCTGGATTTCTTTCCCGTTGACGTCATAATATTTTCGTAATACGTTGGCATGGCGTCGATGTGTTGTATTTTTTGTTCTATTACCTGTAATCAAGAAATTTGTGAAAGTTTAATTATATGTATGTTTATTTATTTGGTTTATACGTACTGTAAATACAATTAGTACAATTAGAAGAGCCACTTTATACCATGCATGTTACACCTTTTTGCGATTTTCTCAAAAACGGTTCTAACGATTTTGATGAAACTCGCTCTATCTTTTTACAAATTTAAAAGGCTTTAATATAATGTATTTTGCATTCTGATTGAAATAGTCTGACAGGGTTTAAATGCTTCTATTTCGAATTTTCTTCCTCTAAAGTATCTTTAATTTTGTAGATTCTATAAAAATAACCATATCATCTTGTTACCACTGATACAAAATCTGGTGACACGACTTTCACTTACCTCCGTTTTTAGAATCGATTAATGAATTTTCAAATACAGTAAGAGATAAAAATGAGTGAAAATATTAAAGAATTAATTAAATTGAATTTATATAGAAACATGTGTTTTATTAAAAAATCTATTATATTATTATCAAAAATAATCAGTTAGTTTTATCTTCTTTTCATCACTCTCTATTAACTTTTAAAAGCTTGAGTATAAGATAATATTTTTTCTAAAATCTTTAGCTTTCCAACGGTATATATTACATGTACATTACTGCTCCTATGTTCAAAAACAAAACATTGCATTAAAAAAATATTTTTTTCTGTTTTTTCTTTAGTTGATATCGAATTCATTCAATTTATATATTTACCTGTTTTTCATCAGTGGTAACAAGATAATATAGTTATTTTTATAGAATCTACAAAATTAAAGGTACTTTAAAGGAAGACAATTTTAAATATCGGCATTTAAGTCCTGTCAAACCATTTTTATCCAAATAAAACCTACATGAATATTAAAGCCCATCAAATTTTACATCGATATAGCGAGTTTAATTAAAATCGTCGGAACCGTTTTTGAGAAAATCGAAAAAAGGTGCAAAATGCATGGTATAAAGTGGCTCGTTCTGGTAAGCTCATTTTAATCAAAAAGGTTTTGTAACGTCTCGGGCGTATATTTTCTTAAATATGAAATTTCAGTTTTATAGGACTTACCGTTTCCACCCGGGAGTTACCACACACACATCCAAAGAGTAAAGGAACACTGGAAGATCCGTCAACCTATCGCCCAATTTGTTTACTGGATACTATGGGCAAGGCATTTGAGAAAATCCTTACCACCAGGCTACAAGAGTTCACGGAAGGAGTTAATGGCCTCTCGCGGGCTCAATACGAATTTCGTAGAGAGCGATCCACGATAGATGCAGTTGGATTGGTAGTCGAGACGGCCCGTACAGCAATCGTCAGGAGCAAGGTGTAGGAGAGGTGCCAAGTGTTATGCTGCAATCATCATGCAGTAATGCCTCTAGATGTTAAGAATGCTTTTAACACTGCAAGATGGACCTGTATACTAGATGCCCTACGGACTATGGCGGTGTCAGCCTATCTTATGAGAGTTATCACAGACTATTTCAAAGATAGAGTTCTGCTCTATAATTCAGACATTGGCCAAAGGAGATACGAGGTGACAGGTGTTTCCGCAGGGCTCGGTAGTAGGGCCTCTTCTGTGGAACGTCAAGTACGACGCAATCTTTAAATTGGCAATGCCAGAGGGGGCCACAGTTGTAGGGTTCGCAGATGACGTTGTAGTTGTAGTAGCGGCGAAGTATTTGGAGGAAGTTACCCTCATCGCTAACCAGGCTATTGCTACGGTACGAGGTTGGCTGTCTTCGGTAGGCCTACAACTTGCAGACCACAAGACCGAGGTTCTCCTAGTAACTAGTAGAAAACAAGCTGAATCTATCACTATCACGGTGGGATAGGCACGAAAATTCGTTCCCAGTCTTTGCTTAAAATACCTAGGAGTCATGATTGATGCACGTCTACGCTTCAATGCTCACACCGAATACATCAGCACGAAATCTGCTAAAGTAGTATCCTTAATGGCACGCCTTATGCCAAACGTCGGAGGTCCCAGGGAAAGTCGCAGAAGGCTTCATTGCTACAGTTGCCTCCTCGATTATGTTATATGCAGCTCCCATTTGGAAAGATGCGATGGGTACTATATCATACCGGAGACAGATGGTTTCCATTTATCGCAGAATTTGCTTGAGGACGGTAAGTGCTTTTCGGACTCTTTCCTAGAGGCAGCGTGAGTGATAGCCAGAATGCCGCCGATGGAACTCCTTGTTGAAGAAAGAAGCAGGCACTATGAACGACGATTACACGTTCCCCTAGAGGAGGAGCGGAAAATAACTATCGACCATGTAGAGTCGTCCTGAAGAGATTGAGAGAGGAAGAGAGATCCAGAAGACGTGACTAACCGTATGAAAATCATGTGAAGAAATGAAGCGGCACTCAGCCATTTCCCTTCATGAAGTAATGCCTAGCGGCGGTCCAGTGGAGAGGAATGAACAGGTGTAGGGCGGTGGTTTTAGCGGGTAAAAATCCCACACACGGACAGGAACGGGCCTATCCATGTCTTTTGAAGATTTCCACTGACCCTTGTAAAAAACAAACAAAAAAAAACACACACACACACATATAATACGTGCCAAAACAGGTGTAAGTCGAACACCGGCCTACTGGTGGAATGATTTAATCGTTGAATGTCGTTCAAAATGTCACAGAGCGAGAAGGAGATACCAGCGAGCACGAGGCAGCCCCAGTTTCTAGCACTACAGGAGGAATTCAAAACTGCGAGGCATGAACTCCAGCGGGCAATTAAGTCAAGCAAGCGACAATGTTGGAAGCAATTTTGCGAGAAGGTGGACGATAACCCATGAGGGAGGCTCTACAAGATAGTCATGAAGAAGTTCAAGAGCAGCGTTACACGATCCCCTACCTGCCCTGTAGCCGTGCAAAGAATCGTTGCCACTCTGTTTCCTGAACAGGATGAATTGTCGTGGACCAGGCCCATATCAGCTCTTGATGTACCGCCGGTGACAGCAGAGGAGCTCATCGATATTTCCAAGAGCCTTAAAATAGTAAAGCACCGGGTTTAGATGGCATTCCGAACTTGGCATTGAAGGTGGCAATAAAAAGCAGGCCAAATTTATTCTTGGAGGTGTTCAATTCGTGCTTGAGTGAGGGATCCTTTCCACGTCAATGGAAAAGGCAATGCTTGGTACTGATTCCAAAAGGTAAGGAAGTCCATCAGACCCTTCGGCTTACATTCCAATATGTTTGCTGGATAATGCTGGCAAAATATTAGAGAAGCTTATAGCTAATAGAATGGAAGAGACAACAGAAGAGGAGGAGGCCTGTCTACATCACAATATGGATTCCGAAAAGCAAGGTCAACGTTGGAGGCTATGGTAGTAGAAGCAGCACGTAAAGCTATTGCTGGAAAGATATGGAAGAGAGGCGCGAATGTTACTGTGCGATTGTCACGCTAGATGATAAAAACGCATTTAATTCCGCTAAATGGAGCTGCATTTTGATACTCTACAGAAAATGGGTGTTCCTGCGTATCTAGTTAGCATAGTCCGTGACTATTTTAAGGATAGAACTTTTGATCTATCCCACGGAGGAACGACCAAAGACATTCAAGATAACTGGGGGTGTACCCCAGGGTTCGGCGCTCGGTCCCCTCTTGTGGAATATTATATATGATGGTTTACTCCGGATCAGACTACCAGCGGGCACAAAAACTATTGGTTTTGCTGATGATGTCGCTTTGGTGGTTGAGGCAAAATATAGAGAGGAGGTGACTCTGATAGCAAACCGCAACTGGTTGGCATCGGTTGGATTGCAACTGGCAGATGGCAAGACAGAGGTCTTGCTAATTAGTAGCAGAAAAAGAATGAAGGAGATTAAAACAGAGTTGGCAATCAGGAGATACGTTCCAAGCCTTCTTTGTGATATCTCGGAGTGATTATGCTTCAGAGGCTGAACTTCAAAGAGCACATCCAACGAGTAAATAATAAAGCAGCAAAGGTGACTACAGCGTTGTCCCGACTTATGCCAAACGTAGGAGGACCCAGGCATAGTCGTAGACTTTTAATATCGAACGTTATAACGTCGATATTGCTCTTGCAGCCGCAATATGGGAAAGGGCCTTGAATACACTCAGCTATAGAAGTCCCATGGTTTCCGTCTATCGTCGTACTGTCCTGAAAGCTATAAGAGCTTCCCGAACTGTCTCTATGAGCAGATGGTCATTGCCAAAATGCCACCAATAGAGTTGATCGCTGAAGAATGACAGGATCAATGGAATGCTGCAACGAAAGGAAGGTGGACCCACAGGCTGGTTCCCCAAATTCAACTCTGGGTCACAATAAAGCACGGCGAGATAGACTTCTACCTTACTCAGTTCTTAACGGGACATGGCTGCTTCCGTGCCTATCAGTATAGGTTCAAGTTGGACGATACAGGAGAATGTCTAGTGTGCCGGGAGTAGAAGAGAGTGTGGTCCATGTTTTCTTCTGCTGTACCCGCTTCCAAGGAGAGAGGGAAGAGTTCAAGAGTATCTGTGGCGCTCATCCAACAGCCGATAATATCATTAGTCTAATGCATCTCTCGCAGGATCATTGGATGTCTGGCCAACGCATGTCAGCAGATATTATGAAGAAGCTGAGGACAGAAGAAAAGGAAAGGCGAGGCAGGAGTTAGCCTCAAACAGTGAGGCAGCACACAGTCACTCCCCTCCACGAAGTAATGCCTAACGACAGTACTGTGGTGGGAGAGAAACAGTGTAGGGAGGTTGGTTTTAGTGGGTAAGAATTCCTTCCTAAGATAGGTACGGGCCTATCCGCGTCTTTTGAAGATTTCCACCTACCCTGGTAAAAAAAAAAAAAAAAAACACACAGACCTTTTTGCGGGACTTGGTTATTTGGACTCAGGGGTGTCCCACTAAATGTGTCTTCCGTGAAAACTGGAAATCGAAAATTTTCACGATCGCAATACTTCTCTTACATATATAGTAGTGAAAGTAAAAACAGGTAAATATATAAGTTAAACGAATTCGAAATCCAAATAAATGAGAACAGAGCAAAATATATTTTTTTTATGCAATTTTAGTGTTTTGATCATAAAACAGTAATATAGATTTTAATATACCGTTGGAAAGGTAAAGAGTTCAGAAAAAATTATCATCTTTGATAAAAATTGTAAAAGGTAGGGGAGAATGATGAAAAGCTTATAAAACTACTGATTGTTGTCGAAAATAATGTAATAGATTATTTATTAAGACACATGTTTCCATCGAAACTCCATGTAATAAATTCTTTATACTTTTTTCATCTCTAATTGTATTTGAGATTGGTTTCACATCGGAGGTGAAAGTCAAGTGTTGCACTCATCAGATTTTTAAAAATATTTAATTGTATTATTTTCGTTCTTTAGAATATAAAAGTTTTATTATATATCTTCTGAATTTCTTTATGAATAAAAAATACTGCATCGAGGAACTGCATAACGATGTCCTCAATAAGATCTGCTATAAACTAAACTGAAAAATATAAGCTTCAGGACAAAGATAAAAAGTTGATGAGCCCGTAGCATGGATTAAGATCATAAGTCGTGCCCTCCAATGGTATTATAAACTGCAGTCAAATTTATCTGCAAGTCTCGTGCATCTAGTAAAATTAATTTGAAGACATAGCTCATTTGCTGAACAAGGAAATAGTTTTTTTGTTATAGGCAGGCTCAGCAATGTTCAGGATTTAACATACAAATGAAGTGCTATGTTTCGAAATGATATCAATGGTTAATTTATCTATTACTTTGCTTTCACTTAACTATGTATGAAATATTTAACGTAGTAAGGGAAAGTATTGTGTTCATGAAAAATTTATAATTAAACTTTTCACCGAAAATACGCGTTTTAGGACCATTTGAGTCCAAATGACCAAGTTTCGCAAAAAGGTCTGTATGGTGTGCAAAACTCGAAGACGATATGAAAGTACCTTTAATTTACGTTACTTTTCTTCTTAAAAAATTGACTTTAAAAGAAACGTTTCCTAGAAGATTATGTTTAAACAATTTATAGATATGAATCCAGCTATATGCTGCCTAGCTGACGATAGATATAAAGGAAAGATAAGTAGGTTACGTGACACAACTTTGTCCCGATAATGAGTTTGCTCGCTAATTTTGCCTTTTGCGTGTTGCAGGCGCCTTTAGTGACAGACTAATCTACTAGAAATGGCGACCTTTCTCACTTATGCTTATCTCAGTGTTTTATAAATACTACAATATTATTATTAAGAAACATTTACAAAAAATACAATAATTAAAAAATAATGTCTTTAATTTGTTACTGTGGGATAAAGTGAAGGAGTTCTCAATGTCAGGCAAATAATTTAATAAATTATTAAGTTTCACTGAATTTTTTTTTTTTTAAATTTATTATAGAGATATTTACAAGTGGATTAACACAAAAAATACATCAAGTAAATGTGAATATGAGATATGGACATGATAGGCGTGAGAAGAATCTACCCAGTGGTAGCACTTCAAAGATTTTTCAGACAAGGAGGTGTCGAGGCCATCGCGTTTCAGCCACCTCGGAGGATGATCAGGAATAGAAGGAGATGAGAGATTGCGGACAATTGGGTTTGGGTGGAGTGGTAATTTGGAGTGAAAGGAAATATATCTAATTCGGGCTAAGTCTGCAACTAATTGGATATTCAGTCTTTATGGATTATTTTATTGGTGACAAAGTAAGGGCACTTAGGATCTTTCGGAGGATTTTGGATTGCAAGGATTGGATATAGAGGAATTTGATGGCTTGGTGGATCCCCATAGTTCAATTCCATATGTCCAAATAGGCCTAAGTATGGTAATATAAATTAGTTTTTTGTAGTAGGTGGGAAGTTTTGAACGTTTGTCAAGTAAATGTTGTAATAAACGATATCTGCGAGCTGTTTCTTGTCGTTTCAGTCTAGTGTGAGGATTCCAAGTAAGTCGTCTGTCAAGATGCAGTCCAAGGTATCTGTTCAACTGAGGTGAGTGGAATATTGCCAAAGGATATAGTGGGACAGGCAGATATAGGTTTGCGGCGCAGGGTAAAGGTAATTTGGTGGGATTTAGTAGGATTTATTTTGATCCTCCATTTTGACACCATTCTTCAATGGAAAAATGTGAGACTGAAGGGTTTGGGAAGCAATAGTTGGGTCATTGTTTACAGATAACACACATGTGTCATCGGCGTATGTAGTAAGGACAGTGCAAGGATGAGTAGAAGATCAGCTGTATATATGGTATAAAGGATTGGTCCCAAGATACTACCTTGGGGTACACTTGCGTTCTGAGTAAATGTGGCGGAGAAGGAAAGGTTATGGTTTACTTTAAGCAGTCCTGGATGCCAAACTCGGTCAAAAGCCTGTTCCACGTCGAGAAAGGCTCCAGTGCAATACATTCCGCGCTCCAATGTGGAAGATATCATATCCACCACACGGTGACACTGCTGTATAGTGGAATGGGATGAGCGAAATCCAAACTGGTGTCAGGAATAACGTGATGAATGTCAAGGATTGGGTATAGACGTTTTAGGAGGAGTTTTCCAGTATTTTGCCCATGATGGGAAAAAGAGAGATAGGACGGTAGGATGATGGATTTTCTAGAGCCTTTTTAGGTTTAGGAATCATTTTGATAATGGACAATTTCCACGGATCGGGAAAGTAGTAGAACGAAGTGTGGCATCATATATGTAGGTGAGTAAGATATGGCTTTTTTGGGGAGCTGTTTCAGGATATGGGATGTGAAGAGATCATGGCAGGAGCTTTTTTGGATTGTAATCTTTGAATGATATTAATGATTTAGGATGGGTGAAAGGCCTTAGGAGGAAGGGACATTTGGAGAGGAACAGTTAGTTCTGCTTCAACATGTTCACTATGGCTGGGATTAAGGATATCAGGATGCGGATTATACGTGTTGAAAAGGTGTTCTCCAAAGATTTGGGATTTCTCTTCATCGGATCTCGACCAGGTTTGGGATTTAGTGAGGAGAGGATGATTAAAGGTTTTAAATTTTGGGGTTGTTGTCCATAAAGATTTGTCTGAAGTGGTCAGTTCTCTGTAAAGTTCTGAAAGTTTTGTATATTGTTTGTCAGGTGATTGTAATGCTTTTTGTCAGATGGATATCTTGTGTTGTGCCATTTTTTCTTGCTCTAGTTTGTCAGTTAGTAGGAGTCGAAATGTGATTCGGTAAGTTGTTTTATGGAGATGTTCAATTTTGCGAAGCGATGTGTTGGTGTCTATGACAGTTTCTCTCGACTTTGTAAGTTCTTGTATGGCGGAGTCTATGTCATGATTAGTTTTTAACGGAATGTTTAAGTCAAGTTTGCTCTCTAAATCATTACGAAAACAGTCCCAGTCAACGCGTCCTTTAATCAGGAAAGAAAGAGAGGGTTTTAAGAACAGGTTGTGAATGCATGAGAAGTAGAACTGGGCTATGATCTGAGGAGAGGTCATCGAGGGATTTGATTGTAGTTTGAGCGGAGGGAATTTGGGAACTAATAAAGATGTCAAGTATATCTGGACGTTTTTTAAGGGAAGTTGGCCAGTACGTGTGATTCTTGGGTGACAAGATGGAATAGCTATTGGAGGTTGTGACGCTGGAAAGAATCCTGCCATGAGTGTTGGACGTTCGGCATCCCCACCGTTGGTCTTTGGCGTTGTAATCGCCCCCAGCAATGAAGCGCGGACCAAAGGATCGGAATAAGGATTCAAGGTTGTTATAGTTGAGAGAAGTAGCAGGAGGGCAATATATAGCTGAGAAGGTTATGTTAAATGGTAGGACGGATAAAGTAACGGAGGCCCGACTGAATGGTGTCAGTTGGAGTGGAGGAACCAGGGAGTTGGTGGATTTGTGAATAAGGATACATAAACCACGTGGGATGTGTTGTCTGGGTGATCTGATCTGTAGGTAATGTAGTCACGTATGTAAAAGTGAGAATGAGTAGTGAAATGAGTTTCAGTAATCAGGGCTATGTCTATGTAATTGTCATGAAGAAATATGTCAAAGTTCGTCTCGGTGATTATTCAAACCATTGGCATTCCAAATCAGAAGAACTAGGGTCTTATTGTTCATTGTGGGAAACTAAGAGGGAATGCTGAAAGGAGTTTTGTAAGGAGAGTGATGAGTGGTCTTTATTGTATTTTGTAGATCGAGAAGGAATGAGGAAAAGGATAGACGTTATGTCAGATGGGTGTTGGCTGGGATAGGAATAATTGGCGGTATCATGGATGGGTGTTAATTTGGGAAGGTGGTGGTTGAATTTTCCTTTGAGGCCGTTGTATAGGTTCTATACTTGAAGGTACAACTGAAGAGGGTAGGAACTGAAAGGAAGGAAGGGAGGAGACCTGAACTTTAGGAGGAGGAATAACTGAAGGTAACTTAACCCGCTGGGAAGCGTTTTTAGGGACGAGGTCAGTTTTCGGAGATTTCGGCTGAGAATGGGAAGTCTGGGGAAGGAAATGAGAGGTCTGGGGCTGTGGTTGGACAATCTGTTGTTGAGGATGATAGGAGGTTTGAGGTTGGGATGTTGAGTGTTGAGGCGGTTGAGGGTGAGGTAGCAGTATCGTTGAGTGTGGTTTTACTGAGCTATTGTAGGTCGCTGGTCTTGGGTTGATGGTTGCAGTCCTTTGAGTAATAGGATCAGTACATCGGTGAAGGCCGGGTATCTCTTCTTCTGGAGCGGTATTTCTCTGGCTTTGCAATTTATATGATATGTTTTGAGCTTTTTGCCTAAACATAGTTTTATAGATTATGCAGCCTTTATAAATTGCAGGATGTGCTTCGTTACATAAAACACATTTTGCTGGTGGTGTTAAAAAATGTTACCACTATCAAAATAACAATCCCACACGCACAACTAATGGTGGACAGTGAAGTGGACTACTTACAACCTTACCCATCTGATGTAATGAATTATCTCATTAGATTGACATGTGGCATTCCACTCGGTATGTATATCGAGTTGAAGTGATATTCTTCTTTCTACCTTCTTTCCGTAGGCAATATCTCCTTGGTATGGGTCTTTTCCCATCTTTCAAAAGAAAAACATCTCCTTATATACTCGTTATATGACAACATGTTCCTTTGTCCATTAAGTAAGCACAAGATCCCAACACATAAACTTGTGTATACCTTCACACTGATTCACCGCCTCCTTTATAAAAAGTCGTTTCGTACTACCCAATTTTGGAATTCAATGCCTATAATATTGTATTCGTAAAGCCTCATATTTAACCACTATCAAATGTCAATTATTTCTTCATCATTGAACTATAAATCTTCCCAATGTATGTAATACCTAAAGCTATAGATGAAAACTAGTCATTACTGAATTCGATTCATTTCCACAGAGAAGTCTTAAAAGACCAGACAAACATAATTTGTATTGTGAAGTGAGAATGGTTGACTGTGTGTATATGTGGGAGAAGTTAGTTCAGGGTGCAGTCAAAATAACACACAATAACCTATAAACTTAAATAACTGGTACCTATTTTTTAAATTATATTATTGTTTAAACGCAAATACACGTTCGAGGGTATCCCTAGTCCAAACAACAAAGTCTCCCATAAAGGCCCGCGTCCGCGTGTCGCGCTTGCGCGTGTCTGCGGTTAGTCCAAATGACATATTATATAAAACTAAAATTTCATATCAATCCTTCTATGACAAACTCCATTCCCACCCAACCCACTACTTTCAACCTTAGCTTCCTCTCGATTCCTGATAATCTTCCGAGGCGTCTGAAAAGAAGATGGCCTCGAGACCTTCTTGTTTAAAATAGTTACTGGAGTGCTTCCATTGGGTTGCTCCTCTACAAGTCTGTCTCATGTGATTTTTCTTTATCATATTTACTTGTTGTAATATAAATTACAGTTGTAAATTTCAATATATAAATATTTAAAAAAAAATAAAATTTCATCCTCCGGGAGAGTGCAAATGCCGCTGCAACCCTCTCACCAAAACCGGCCCATCAGAAAAGCCACCCAACACCACGCACCCTACAACCAAAACACGTGTATTTTTTGTGTTGTATGTTTCAATCACAATGTTTTATGCCTGATGTTGGGGCCATTAGGTTATGCATTAGTGTGGCGAGTTCGGTCGGGTTCGTTTGGGCCGTTTTTGGGAGGATCGGCCTTTTGACTGCACCCTGAACTAACTTCTCCCACATAATTTCTATTGTTCATTTTGGTAATTATTAAGGGAATACTCTTCCAAGAATACAATTTTCATTTTTATTTCATTCTGTTATTAAGTAAGTAATCAATTAGTGCGGAGTGGTGAAGGCGAATATTACATTAAACTACAAAAAAAAAAAGAAAAAAAAAAAAAAAAAGACAAGAACTGAAATATTGTTGAAAGAAGCAGAAGATAAAAGGCCACGAAAGCGATAGCTGAATGATGTAGAGGGAGATTTCAAGATAATGATAGTTGGACACTAATTCTTTGAGGATTGCGGTGGAGGCTGATAAGCGGGAATTTACATACACCAATACATTCATTAAGCCTGATTTTTACCAAACAATGTCGTTAGCAATGTTATATTTAGTTAAAGTACTATGCTAATAGGAAGCAATACCGGCATTTGAAAATACAGAAGCCTTTGTTGAGATTCTTTTTACCCACTAGGAACCACGTAGTTAAGAAAATTGTATTTGATCCGACTTTGAAGATTTCGGTTTAGAATGAGTGGAGGCTCTGTTTGGAACGTTAATAAGAGTTATTGGTATTTTATTTACTGTTTTAATTATTCAGCTAGTCCTAATGAATGCTTGTTCGCTGGAAAAAAATATTTGAATCATTATGCTCTTCAAGTGGCAGGGAGTAATTCAAGGCACATAACTCTTCATGTTCAACTCCAACGAAAAGTCTGTTCTCTTCTAAGTCTCGGAGATGTGGAGCGTGACCAGATCCATCACAGCATGACTGCAAACATTCTGCAAAAGGTTCTTGAGAGTTGATGACCGCCAATAATTTCCAATGTGAAGTTACTTGGCATGACCTAGCAGACGATAATAGAAGGAGAGATTAGGATGAGGAAATGGATGTGGATCGGGCACATCTAAAAAGATGAGAGAAGACATAGGCACTGAAAAGGAAACCTGAATTCAACTTCTAAGCGAAAAGTTAGCATTCTTGGGTTAGCTCTCTCTCCTCGAGAAACCGAGGAGCTAAAATATGATTTGGGCAACCGTCAAGGAAATGAATTTGGATAGAGATATGGCGATTTATATCTCTATGCCGTTATAAGGAATTGAAGGAAACCAGTTAAGTAAGTTTAAAATCGGGTTAAGGTGTTAGGAAAAGGGAATTATTTTCGATACAGACTTTTAGAAGTACCTGGCATTCCGACGGCCACCTCGCTGTCTCCTGCGAACATTCTGGTTCTCTTGGGAGTGTGAAGAGGTCTCTGGGTTCTCTCAGTCGGGCCACAGTCTTCTGCGTCTTCGTGTCTGTGTTTATCTCCACCTGATTGCTCTTCAGCGAGCTGGTCAGGAGTCCACCGAGGTAAGAACCTGCAACAGGAAGAGGCTAATGTAAGTATCGTTCTTGGGAATGAGGACGAATCGTAAACTATCACGGTAATATATACTGTATAACGTGTATCGTAAACTATCGTTAATCATATTAGGGGTACTCATTACGTTTGCTATAGCATGCTATTTGTGTTATTTTGCTAAACCTATCGAGTTTCTACAGTTATTTCCTGTATGAAATTAATGGGTTTAGCACAATAGCACGAATAGCATGCTATAGCAAACGTAGTGAGTACCCCTATTATAATACTTGCTACATATAATGAAGAAAATGCTAGTAAAGTGGAATTATCATTCCAGATAACAAAAGACAAATATAATAAAAATCATTGACCTGGAACTAAAAAACAATCATCGACCCAGAACCACTTTATTCAGTAGAAAATGAATCGAAACTGTCTATGAAAGGCCTACAAGATTTTTTTAAAAGAAATATTCTAGAACCAAAATTCCAAAATCATGGAATCTAATTAATTCTATAAATAAACTTTATAATGAAATCGAAAAGGCTGCAAATTATTACAAAATGGGTTATTTTTAAATAACTATATTAGAGTATAACTGTTTATATAGCTGTTTATAGGCTTTTAACTGATATAAGAAGCAATAAATGATTCAAAGGAAAGTGGAATATCACCACTGCTAATTTCAAAACGCAATATCTCTGCTAGTTCTGAACCAATTCCAATGATTTTTATTTTGTAGGAATATACAGATGAAAAGTGACAGGGTTATGGGCGTTTTTATGGTTAAAATTTCTTATTTTTTCTTTTCTTTTTCTTGTTTTTATAATTATTGCCTTTTTTTTTTTTTTTTTTTTTGTTAAAAACACTATTAAAGTTTTTCCTTATCTTCAAAAATAACTGAGATATTGAATGAAATTACTTTAAATAGGCCGCCATTTTGAAAATAACCAGCTGATATCAAGGTCTAAGTGTTAGGATCATCGTTGCATGATCTAGTATTTTTGTGAAGAATTTAAAAAATATTGGTGTTGTAGTTTTGGAAAAATGCTGTGGATGGCGGACAAACGGTTTTTTTTTATTCGTTAATCGGTTTTACGTATCTTGATGCCTAAGCCCTCAAATCTTGAAGGTGTGCAATTTTATTTTTTTTTTTTTTTTTTCGATTACTAAGGTTCATTAGTGAAAATAATAAACAAAAAAATTACAATAAATTAGGTTAATATAAATAAATCTGCCAAAACATGCGTATTTTTAAAATTTTATTATTTCAAAACTAGAAATCAATAAATCAGTCATTTGTTCCAACACAACTTTTAGATTGTCAGGTGGTTGCGCATAGATAGAAAACTAAAGGCACGAGTAAATGTTAGAAAATATGTTGGGTTATAGAATGTCAACTCCATTTGGCTAAAAAAAGTTGAGTTTATTGGACGCGTCATGAGGATGTGATAAAAGGATGCCTTCGCAGATACCGCAGAAAACAACGGATTGGAAAATAAGTGTTTTGAAAGACACTGGTAACAAGAGGACTCAAGCAGAGTAACAAGAGGTAGAAGTTATCATATAACGAAAATGGCAGAAGACGCAAGAGTTCAAGTTAGGAGAATTCGTAAGAAAGTAATCAAGATCTGTCAGATATAAGCCACTGAAAAGAAACTAACATTTTAGGGTCACCTGCGGTGCAATGGATAGCAAAACAGAAATCTACCTCCTAGATCGAGGGTTCAAATCCATCAAATATATCTGATTTCTTAATGGAGGGTGAAAATCGTTGGATCTTTCTGAGACGATGTAAAACGGTGGTGCCCAGCCTGCGCATAGTAAGGTATTCGTTAAAGATTCTAATTAAACCTGGTAAAGAAAATTTAAGACTCCAACTGTTACATTGTCCGGTTAGCAACTGCTATGAATCAAGTAAATTTTATTATTATTTTTTTTTTTATCTTTATATATTTATATTCACACCTGTCATGTCGTCGACAACCGGTAAATGTGACAGTTAAATGAACGTGATTTGGCGTGATAGGCATGGTGGTGAGAGGTAGCCCAGCGACACCTGTTCCTGGCGTGTTTCTTAATTAGTATTTATGTTAGGAGGTCCCTCGTCCAACTTCTTTTCAGCCTTCTATAATTGTTGTGGGGCATGTTAGTAGTGGCCATGCTTTGTATAAGTGAGTTGGTATGTCCTTGTTAAGTTGTTGTGAAAACGTTTGTAGAGGGTCCGAATCTGTTCATTGACTGTTTGCATGTGAAAGTCTGTATGTAGTGTGTAGTTTGTAAGTAGTGCTGCGCACGTACCATGGTGAGTTCGTAATAGTTCTAAAAGGTTTGGATTGAAAATTTTGAATTTTACGAATGTGTTTTTTTTTAACACACCTTTTTTGCGGGACTTGGTTATTTGGACTCAGGAGACCCTAAAATGTGTATTTCCGTTGAAAACTGGAATTCGAAATTTTCACGATCGCAATACTTTCCCTTACTATATATAGTAAGTGAAAGTAAAATTGGAAAACGCAAATCACCTTAAAAAATATTCCCCTCAGTAAACAATTATGTGAAATATTTTTGGATAATTATTCTCAATAACTACCCATCGCATCCCATATTGATAAACCCTATTTTTCAGTAGAGAAACCATTGCAGCACAGTAGCACAAATTGGCGTTGAATGAACGAACAAATAACCTAACAGCAACACTAAGTATAAATACCAGAAAGGAGTGTATCACTGGATTTATTCTCAACGTTGTTTTTTCCTTTCCTTTTGTGGAGCTTCTTCTGTTTGATGATGAGGATCTTCTCCTCATCACGCTGTGCAGCCTGCTCGTTCGCCTTCCCCTTTGGAGACTTGTTCGCCTTCCCTCTCTCATGCCGGTCCCTGCTCTTGACATGCTTCCCCTTGTAGTTCTGGAGCCAGTTTATGACGCGCAAATTGGTCGGTGGCTTGCGGTTGTAAGGGTTAGTTTGCAGGAGGCTCACTTTGTTCGGGTCACAGATCGGCTTCCCGACATCTGGGGACATTAGAAGCATCCTCGGCGAGCTTTTTTACAATTTTATTATTTTTTTCTCCTTAAAAACTCGGGACATTTAGGATTTTGATGTATCGAAAAAAAAAAAAAAAAATTAAGCCGACATATGTTCTTTTATTATCGCTTACATTTTGGATTCGATGAAAATAAAAACATTGAACACATGTAAGGGGTTATACTAGCGTTATAAGCATATACACTAATATATAATTACAAAAGTAAATTTTCATCATCATACTATACCAATTAATGAAGTAAAGAAAAACCAGGTTCGATTTATCCAATTCCACATCGCAGTTGGCTGAGATATTTCAAATTTTAACAGTTCCAAATTTTCAGACTATGAAACAAGATACAAATTTCATCTTTTTTACTTTGATCGATTTTTTTTTTTTACAATCGAAAAAAATAGTTTCAAGTTAAACCCAATGAAAAATCTTTATGTTGGGTTTATAACCCTTACGGCAAATTACTAAACTAAACATGAAAAAGATAATTTCAAAGCTGCCAGGGCCTTAATCACGTTTTATTTTAATGAAAGTTTTTAAAAAAGTTCTATTAAAATGTGATAAAAGGAAATTAAATATAGGAAATAATTCTATAATGAAAAAAAAATTAGAGTCTGTTCCCTCCGACCTGATTCGCTTCCTGCGAATGTGCTTGAGTCTGCGCAATACAAGTTTAGGGTGGAATGCTATTATGCTCAGGCGAAAGCGTATGCGCAGCGAATCATGTCGGGGAGGACATACCTGTAAAAATATTAAATAATGGTTGTTTACGAAAAACGCTACATATTAATACGTAAACAAAGCGCTTTTGGAAAACAAATGGTTTGGACTCGAATGATAGTATCGGCAAACTGTAGTATCTCCCTTCTTACTATTGATTTGCTTAGGTTAGGCATGTGTATGAACATAAAACGGCATTTATAACGCCATGCTAAAACATCTGTTTAACAATTCCCACTTCAAAATTGTTTGTTTATTGTTTATTAATTTAACGTCCCTTTATGCTGCTGCGGTTAATCGGATAATGCTACAGTGGGAGTCCTAAATTTTGCCTATCCAGTTTTTATTAGGATAGGGATCTTTATCGAGTACCTGACATCGCTCAGGCTCGGGACCACCTTTTAACGTCCCCTCCGAAGGACGGCATAACTAAGGATTTTTACTCCCATTAAAATATCCCAGGACCATCTGCGGGTGTTAACCCGTGATCTTTGTTATAGGAGGCTGTTATGCTAGCCACCCAGCTACAAGTGATTCCACCAATTCGAAATTGTTATTGATTATTAGGAACGTAACCGTGCTGCATAGCCAGAAATCGTTTCGAGAATAGTCTTTGGTTCTTGGAAACGTGCTTGCCAAGCTGCCGATAGGTGAGTCGAGGGATAATTCAGCTAGGGTCGTTGGCACAAACCCGACACTTGTAATTGCGAAACTCGCCGCATCGATGGAGGACCACCTTTTTACCCCTCCCCCCTCCTAAGGACGGCATAACTAAGAACTTTTTACTCCATTAAAAAATCCTAGGACTACCTGCGGGTTCGAACCCGTGATCTTTGACATAGAAGGATGTTATGCTAGCCACCATGCTCCAGGAGATCCCTAGAATAACCATAACAAACTGTTACACAGTACACAGCAAGAGACAGTAATCGAGTAAACCAAAAAGCAGTAAGATTTAGAATAAAAGCACGTGAATACAAGCGTATAGGATATAATACCTAAATACACATGTTCCAAACCACCTAATCACGTCCCTACCTAACTTACGGTTTTCTTTTCATATTATTCGGTTGGCGCGACAGGCCTTGGAGACCTGCTCCGTATTATTTTCGAAGATTCCTTACCGCGATTTTCGCAGTACTTTATTGGGTAGGATCATCACTCCCTATGCCTATTTTTGTGAGCGAATACCAGTTGGCTGACGGATCTTACGTATCCGGGGGACGGGAGAAGGATTTGAGGGAATCCACATTTAATTACCTACTTCCCGGTTAGTTAAAAGTCTTGCCGGAGTTAAGTACGAACTCGCAACCTTGTGCGTTGTGGGCTAGCGCGATAGCCATAGCCACAAAGCTACGGGCTTCTCCTAGATTTTTTTACTTCCATTAAATAATACAAGAACCATCTAGTAGGTTTATAAAAGGCATTTATGCTAACCATTACACTACAGGTAAAGTCCATAGTCTACGTTTTGAAAAAGGGTTTTAGCAAGTGTACATTTTCTACAAAAATCAACAAGCTTTGAATAGTAATTGTCTGGTGCCCTATTCATGCCAAAAATGTTTAATCTTTCGACTGCAAATCTAGGATGGGTAACAGACATGGAAGCTCCTATTATGATCCAAAGCGCCTGATTTTGGATTACATTCATTATAACTTTTGAAAAGTTTTTTTCGAAGCTATAATTTCTAAATCACTACCGTACTCCACTACTTGTCGAATGTAGACTTTATATACAAGAGGAAAGTACAACTCCAGACGCTCTCCATCGAGTTCTAGTTTAACTTTTCAGGTGATTTATCCAATTTGTTGTTTGTTCGAATTATTATTTGTTTATCCATTTTAATTTTATATCAAGCTCCACTTCAAGATATGAAGCTTCCTCTGTACGATGAAATTCACTGCATTCATATTTTAGGTGTACTTTGAAGCTCTTACTTGAAAGTGAAAAACAAAAACTCTGGCTTTGATGAGTTCAGGTCTCTTATCAACTAGTTTGTGCTGCCATCTAGTTGGCAGCCAGTCTACCTAGGACCATCTAGTGGCAGCTTGAAAATCTTTCTCCAAAGGCTCGACCGTCCGATGGAAACAGGAAAAGTGAAGAAAGTAATAGTAAACACTTTTCATAGGAAAGTGAAATTTCATTATTTTCTTGAAGAGAAATCACTCAACAACATAAAGGAGTTAGCACATAAGCAATATCAGTAACTGAGATGGCGAATGAAGAGACCAGATGAAGAAGAAAACCAAAATTATTTACTCATAAGGTCTGTTTCATCCTAGCTGGCCAGACATGCGCAGTACTTTTTTACGTTCTAACAACTCTGTTCCAGAAATAAAAAAAAAATCAGACGTTTGTTCCAACACGATTTTGGACTCGCGCAAACTTTGGATCATCATAACTTCGAGCATGTGCAGAAAAGTTAAGCTAAGAGGGGAAATGCCTATAATGTTTTTTTATTTGTTTATTTATTTAAAGTCACTTTATGCTATTATGGCTAATCGGACGATGCTACAGTGGGAGTCCTGAATTTGGCCTATACAGGTTTTATTAGGATAGGGATCTTTAACGAGTACCTGACATCGCACAGGCTCGGGACCACCTTTTAACGTCCCCTCCGAAGGACGGCGTAACTAAGGATTTTTTACTCCCATTAAAAATCCTAGGACCACCTGCGGGTTCGAACCCGTGACCTTTAGCATGGGAGGCTGTTACGCTAGCCACCCAGCTACAAGTGATCCCAATGCCTATAATGTTTTATTATCAATTGGAAAATAAATCTTTAAAATATTTGAATGAAAAAACGCTGCCAATAATTACAGAATGCTTTATTATTTCCTAATAACTAGATATGGGTATAACTGTTTACATAGTTGTTTATAGGCAATTAACTAATATGAAAAGCAATATATAATTCAAAGTAAACTGGTCTATCACCACTGATAATTTTAAAACTCTATATCTCCGCTATTTCTGATTTTTTTTCTTTGTTAAGTAGGCTATTTAATTGTCTATCGAATAGCACTAACAGACAATTTATTTATTCTTACGGCGGACAAACGGATTCTGTTTATTTCTTATTCCAGTTTTACGTATCTTGCGAAACGTAAGCCCTCTATGTTTGAGGGGCGGGGGGAGAGGGGAAAGGGAGGAAAGGTTTCGATTACAAAGGTTCATTATTGAAAATAATAAGCTATAATCAAAATTTAGTTCAAGCAAGAAGTTAAGTGGATGTTTTTTGATGCGAAAATATAATTGAAGAATATAGTATACAGGAAAGGAAAAACAAAACCTTCCAGGATAGAAGAAAGTGAAATGATGCTTGAAGAGTTCAAAGCAAACTTGTGGATAGATCGAAAATAGCTTGCTATAAAACTGGTGTCAAGCTCACAATAAAGGGACCATCCATTTCCTGACGAGGTATCGACGTCCCTCGCGCGTGAGTTCCCCCTATCTATTGTACGCTGGCCTCGATAGTTCTGTCCCGCTCGTTTATATCCTGATGGTTCTGACCTTCATTGTTCTCTACAGTTTAACTTTACATTCTTTATATTCAGTATTTCTTCCCAATTAAAGTTTATAGTAAAATATACATTCGAGGACCATTAAGAAAAACAAATGGAGGAAATAAGCGTAGTGTTAAAAAGGTTAGGGAAGAAAAGGTCAGTTGGGTATTCGGAAATGTCTTTGCAAGGTTTCATTTTAATTGTACAGTAAAATATCAAATGAAGGTTTGCTTATAAGTAGGAATGAAATGAGGAATTGGGTGAATGAAGCATATTTTATTTTTACTTTCCCTTACCATATATATATATTGCTATATATCGAGAATATTGGAAGGTGAAGGAATATTTTTGAATCGTATAAAATAGAGCAGTTTCTGGGCGACAAGCAGGAAGGGTTCTTAGAAGGCCTATGCAAAAAACTGTAACCCTCCACTGCTTGGGAGAGATAGCCTTTGACCGGAGAGTCTGAGCTCGGAGCGGAGAGAGAGAGGAAGTCGGGCTATGTCGGGGGTCAGGCCAGGAAAGAAATTTGCAATCATGTCCAAAGGTACCTACCTATATGTAATATTATGTGGTAAATCGGAACCTCAGTATTCTCGATAATAACAATGTCTCGCTGTACCATGTTTTTTATGTGTAATAATAAGTGATATTTTATAAATAAATGTATATTATAAGTGAATCACTTTATTACCCTTTATGCCACCGAACATAATAATGGTAAGTCTAGCACAAAACGAAAGGTCGTAAAAAACTGAAATTACGTATTTATGACAAATATACGCCCGAAATGTTGCAGCAATGTTTTCACCAAAATGCGCTGACCGGGAGCGCTACTTTATACCATGTATTTTGCACTTCTTTACGATTTTCTCAAAAACAGCTCTAACGATTTCGATTAAGCTCTCTATGGATATAAAATGTAATGGGCTTTAATAGCACGTAGGTTCATTCTGATTAAAAAAGTGTGACAGGGCTCAAATACGGATATTTGAAATTGTCTTCCTCTAAAGTACCTCTAATTTTGTATGTTTAAAAAAAATTAGGCACATCAACTTGTTAGCATTGATAAATAACAGCTAAATATGCAATATGAGCGAATTTGATAACCAAATAAAGGAGAAAAATGAAAAAATATTTTTTATGCAATTTTTGCATTTTTGAACACAAGAATAGCAATATAGATGTATAATATACCGTTGGATAGCTAAATATTTCATAAAAAATATTATCTAATACATGAGATTGTAAAAGTTAATGAAGAGTGATGAAAAGCCGATTAAACTAACTGATTGTTGTTGATTAATATATAATAGATTATTTAATATAAAGAAATTCACGATTGCAATACTTTACCTTACTATATGTTTCATACATAGGTAAGTGAAAGTAATTGTGTTATGTAATAGATTAAGTCGTTGAAATAAATTTAGAAAGACAAAAACTGATATACTTTCGTAAGTTATTAATGATAATTTTATTTTTATAACATGAAAAAAATCAGCTTACATGGGAACTAAATGAAATTTCAATGATAACTTTAACTTTCCACGAAAAATGTGTCCTATACTTGTTTGTGAAGCGCCTAATAAGTAATAGTCTTAAGACGAGAGCCCAAGATTTTTTTATATAGTAAATGAAACATCAAAATTTTATGCCTCTAAATTTTGGGCTCTGATTGCCGAAACGAAATTTCGTTGTTTTGTTTATAATTTACAGAAGATAATATTAATTCGTACTTACATAATCATACTATTATTAATGTATTGCATATTGGTATTCGCATTTAAATAACTAACTATTACTGAAGCTTATTACTTCTCATAACGATTGAGTATTCGATATTAGTGGTATCCGTATTTAAATGGGACTAAGGGACAGGCAATTTAGCAATTGCAGGGGTTGTGTATAAGATGGCGCTTTAGCACGCATATATTCTGATTGCTCTGTGCCTCACTTGGATCCAGTGAAAATTTAAAAGTATTTCATATCTTGTTAGAAAATAATATATATATATCTGGTGCGTGCAACACACGACATTCACTTAACTCCGTTGTTAAAATAAATTTTAAACTTATATATACATAAATACATTTAGAGATGACAATAAATTGGTAAAGAATTAATCAAATTGAATTTCAATAGAAGCATGTGTTAAATCAAATAATCTATTATATTTTTATTTACAACAATCAGTTAGTTTTTCGGTTTATCACCACTCCCCATCAACCTTTACAATTCCGTGTATAAGATAATATTTTTTCGAAAATCTTACTCTTTCTAATGGTATATTATACGTCTAAATTGCTGTTCTTAATATCTATTTTATTTTATTTTATTGAGACATATTACAATTTGTTTCTATATGAACATTAGTAATAGTGATATATGATCCCATTCACACAATATATACAATGATAAAGTCAAACAAATAAAATATAATATATATACAAAATAAGAAAACAAACAACAACCTATAACTGAGATAAATACAAATAAATGATATATATAGAATTAAATAATAATAAATATAAAAACAAAACAAAACAAAACATTAACCTATAATTGAGATAAATAAAAGTTTGCAGATAAACAAACATCATTCAAACAAACATAACTATATACAAAATATACAAGTGCTATAGAGGGACCCCAGACTGGGCTTTTCCCCCCACTTGTGGAGGAAAAAGCGGAATCCAAAAGATCCTAGACCCTCGCTCTCAGCCGCGTCACTGGTGTGAATCAGTGGAGGCCGAACTAGGGCGTAATAGCCACAAACATACATTACATGAGTGGAGGATCTGACCAGTGTCAGAACTCCAATTTAAACGCTTACAATACGTCTCGCGGCCACTGCCGTTTCAATCTTCGAGGAGGATTATAGGGATGGGTGGTACTGGATAGGGATTGTGCTAGAGGGTTAGGATGATGACTAAGGTTCTGATGAAATTTGGAAAATTTGGATGGTACCAGGTCTAAAATAAATGGAATTTTAAGGTCGTGGTGTAGGGTAGAGTTGGTAACGTAATAAGGAGCATTAACTATTGTTCGGAGAACTTTGGATTGGAAGGATTGGATGCGTTTGATGTTAGAATGTTTAGCTGTCCCCCACAGTTCAAGTCCGTAGGTCCATATTGGTTTCAGTACTGTCTTGTATATTAGTAATTTGTTGTCAACTGTAAGATGAGATTTTCTATTTAGTAGTCTGTATAACTGGCCGAATCTGCGGTTAAGTTCTTTTCTTTTAAGTCTTGTGTGTGGGTTCCACGTCAGTCTTTTGTCTAGTAAAAAGCCAAGGTACCGGACTGTGTTAGAGGAAGGAAGCGGTAGGGAATTTAAATAAACCGTTGGACAGGATTTGCGTCGAAGAGTGAATGTGACGTGTGAGCACTTGTTTTCGTTCACCTTAATACGCCAAGCGTTACACCAGTCTTCGACAAGGGAAAGGTGATTTTGTAAATTAATCGATGCTACTTCAGGATCGGAATTGGATGACAAAATGGCGGTATCATCAGCAAATGTTGCCAGAAAGGTATCGGGATCGGTAGGGATATCGGCGGTGTAGAGGATGTAGAGGACGGGTCCCAAGACGCTGCCTTGAGGAACACCAGCCTCAACAATATAATGTTTGGAAAATTCTGAGCCACAGCGAACTCGGAAGGAGCGGTTTGATAGATAGGATCGGAGGACTAGGTATAAGGATTGGGGTAAATGGGTTTTGAGCTTAAAGAGCAATCCCGGGTGCCACACCCGGTCGAAAGCTTGAGATATGTCCAGAAAGGCACCCGAACAATACTCCTTGCACTCAAGGGCAGAGGAAATGTGGTCCACAACTCGGAGTCCTTGCTGAACCGTGGAATGTTGAGGACGAAATCCGAACTGATGTGAAGGAAAATTTTGAAATTTGGCTAGGATTCGTTTTAGTAGGAGCTTTTCGAAAATTTTTGAGAGGATCGGAAGTAGGCTGATAGGTCTGTAAGATGACGTGTTGTTAGAAGGTTTGCCTGGTTTTAGGAAAAGGATGATAGTTGAATGTTTCCATAAGAGAGGAAAATAGGTAGTGCGTAGGATACAGTTATAGAGATATGTAAGGAATGTAATGGCTTTAGGTGGAAGTTGTCTTAAGATTTGAGGAGTAAGGAGATCGTATCCAGGGGATTTACGGAGAGGAAGCTTTTTAAGAAGATATCTGACCTCAGAGGGATTAACTGCTTTAGGTGGTAAGGAAAGCGGTATTGGTGATATAAGGAACTCTTCAACTGCCGCCGTATGGGTAGGATTAAGTTCTGGATGAGGAGTAAAAACTTTGGAAAGGTGCTGTGCGAATTCCTCGGCCTTATCCTTGTCAGAAGCAGCCCAGGAACTATCACAGCGCCGGAGAGGATGGGAAATGGTGTGGGATTTTAGGATTCTCTTCGTGACATTCCAAAGGGAATTGTCACGAGTCGAGAGAGAGGAGAGGTAGGTATTGTAGGATTGGGAACGGAAGATCGCCAACTCCCGCTTTAATTTTCTACAAAAAAAGTTATAGGAGCGGCGATCCTCTGGGTGGCGGGTGCGTTGCCATAATGTTCTGGCTCGGCGTTTGCTGTTGATGAGGTCTGTCAGGTGTTGTGGTAAATGGCTTTTATAAGGAGTTATTTGGGAGTACTTGGGAGAGGAGGCAGTCCAGGCAGCTTGTTGAATAGCGGTTGTAAAGGAATATACGGCGTCGTCAAGGTCATTTGGGGTTTTGAGAATCACTCTGAGGTCAATATCATTAGTGAGGATTTCGCGGAAGAGGTTCCAGTTGACAGGGCCTCTAATGAATGACGGTGGGATAGGTTTAGGAATAGGTGTTATGGATACATTTAGAATCAATGGACTATGATCAGAGGATAGTTCATCAAGGCGAGCTATGGAAAAATTAAGAGAGCCTAATCCGCTGTGGATGAAGAAGTCGAGGATGTCAGGATTACGGTTAGGATCTGTTGGCCAGTAGGTAGGAGAATCGGGAGGTAGGAGATGAAAGCGTCGGGAGTTGAGTGCAGATTGCAATGTCCGTCCACGAGAATTGGTGGTTCTAGAACCCCACTGTTGATTCTTGGCATTTAAGTCTGCACCCAAAATGAAGTGATTACCCAAGTAGTTGAGAAACGATTCAAATTGGGCAGAGGAAATGGGATGTTTAGGAGGGCAGTATGCTGATGCGATGATAAGCGGAAAGGAAAATGTTTTGATAACAATGGAAGTTGCTTGTAGGTAATCGTGGGCGGGAAGTGGGTGTAAGTGATGGGAGAGGGATCGGCGGACTATGACAGCAGTACCGGCATGGGCTTTGCCGTCTGGATGGTCTGTCCGGTATGTCGTGTATCCTGGTATTTTAAAGCACTGTTTAGTGGTTAGTCTAGTTTGTTCTTAATATCTAAAGGCCAAATATTACAATAAAAAAATTTCATTTTGTTTTATCAGTATTTCATTATTTTTAAAATATTATGAATACGATTATATTTATTCTAATATATTTAGCTTTCCAAAGGTACATATTACTATTACCAAACACATCTATATTACTGTTTTTATGTTAAAAAATATGGTGCGATCAACACATGACTTTCACTTACCTCCGTTTTTAAAATCGATTAAAAAATTTCCAAATACAGTTAGAGAAAAAATGAGTGAAACCATTAAAGAATAAATTAAATTGAATTAATATAGAAACATGTGTTTTATTAAAAACTCTATTATATTATTATCTAAAATAATTCGTTAGTTTTATCGGCTTTTTATCACTCTTTATTCAATTTTACAAGCTTGTGTATAAGATAATATATTTTCTAAAATCTTTCTCTTTCAAACGGTATATTATACGTCTATATAACTGTTCTTATGTTCAAAAACAAAATTGGCGCGCTGTGATTCATTGACGAGCCGCTAAGTTGCAGCAGAATTTTCCTTTTCGGGAACCCAAAAAACAGTTAGTTTTATCGGCTTTTCCTCACTCTCCACTACCCTTTACATTTCCGTGAATCAGATGATATTTTTATCTAAAATCTTTAGCTATTCGTCGGTATATTATACATCAATATAAAAATGCATAGAAAAATATTTGTTCAGTTTTCTCCTTTAGTTGTAAAAAAATTTCGCTCAACGTGCAAATTTAGCTGTTAATTATCAATGGTAACAAAATAATATAGTTATTTTTATAGAATATACAAAATTAAAGGTACTTTAGGGGAAGAAAATTTAAAATATCTGCATTTAAGCCCCATCAGACTATTTCAATCAGAATGAAACCTACATAGTATTAAAGCATATTAAATTTTACATCAATATAGCGAGTTTAATCAAAATAGTTTCAGACGTTTTTGAGAAAATCGTAAAAAGGTGCTAAATGCAGAGGATAAAGTAGGACTTCTGGTCAGCCGATTTTAGTGAAAAAGTTGCTGTAACATCTTGGGCGTATAGTAGTCTTAAATATGAAATTTCAGTTTCGTAAGACTTTTCGTTTTTGCGCTAGAGTTACCACACACGGACACACAGACTTTTTTTGCGGGAATTGGTTATTTGGACTTAGAGGATCCTAAAACGTGTATTTCCGTTGAAAACTGGAATTAAAAAATTGTCACGATCGCAATACATTCCCTTACTTTACATTTCATATATAGGTGAGTGAAAGTAAAAATGGCATAACAAATATTTTTCTCTTTTCTCCTTTAGTTGATTATCAAATTCGTTCAACTTATAAATTTACTAATTTTTTTTATCAATATTGACAAGATGTTATAGTTAATTTTTCCGAATCTACAAAATTAAAGGTATTTTAGAGGAAGAAAAGTTTAAAATATCGGTATTTAAGTCCTGTTAGACTATTTCATTCAGAATGAAACCTATATTAATTACATTAAGGCACATCAAATTTTACATCGATATAGCGAGTTTAATCAAAATCGTTTGAGCCGTTTTGGAGAAAATCGTAAAAACTTGCAAAATAGTTTTCTTAAATATGAAATTTCAGTTTTGTACGTCTTTTCGTTTTTGCTCTAGACTTACCACATACGGGCACACATAATACACACACATACATTTTTCTGTACTTGGTTATTTGGACTCAGGGGACCCTAAACCGTGTATTTCCGTTGAAAACTAGAATTCGAAAATTTTCACAACCGTAATACTTTCTCTAATATATATTTCATTTATAGGTAAGTGTAAAGTAAAAAGACATGATAATGTTTGTTATTAAAAAAAAAAAAAGTTCAGTGAACCAGGCAGCCAGATTAGTTTAATGATCCTTTAAAATATGCTTTTGCCAATTTATAAATTTCTATTTATTCATACCAACAAACCAGTTTGAAAATTGTGTATTAATTAATTTAAAAAAGATCTAGTGCGCAACACACAACTTAGCTTAAAACCGCCAAGTTAAAATAAATTTTAGTACTTTTAAATGAAGTCAAATTATTACATTGAGTAAAATAGTTCATCGATTTTAATGAAACGTATTCTGTAATATCTCAGGTATATATCTGTCTGGAATAAGAAATTTTAGTTTTGCAAAAATTTCTAGCTCGACTAACCAAACACAGACACACACTTGAAATGAAATGAAATGAAAAGAAATTTTATTCTGGGACAGCTAGTCCCCTAAGAATAATATAAATGTACAATAAAATATTTAAATTCTGGCTATATAAATTTTAACAACATGGTATAAAATTATAAAGCATATGGTATATACATGCATGCACAACACAGACATACACACATATATACACACACACATTCATTTATATACCTACATATTTATACACACATTCACAAACACAAACACACACATATATAAGGTAATATTACCTCAAAGGGAAATAAAGATATTAAAACAAAAAATTGTGAAAATTAAGATAAAAATAAAGAGGCCAAACAATTAAGTTTATAAAGGCACGGAAGATTGATGTTCGAGGAGATGGATAAATAGGTGATGTTTGAAGGAGGCTAAGGATTGGCATGTACGAATCGACATGGGTAAGGAATTCCAAAATGAAGATGCACGTATGACAAAGGATCTCTCAAAGGAAGCAGTTCTGTGGGATGGAATGAGCAAGTTCGAGGGCTGGGATCTTGTGTTGATAGAGTGGACAGAGGATAGGGGGGTGAACATATTGTAGATATAAATGGGTTTTTTGGTTCTAAAGGATTGGTAAAGGTAAGTTTCTAAGAAGTATTGCCGTCGGAATTTTGGGTAAAGCCACTTCAACTCTGCATACCAGGTGGAGACATGAGAGCGCCTGGGAATTCCGAAGATGAATCTAATGAAACAGTTGAACATTTCATCAGTCTCTTCAGCCTCATCTCAAGCGTCTCGGACAGTCCTCCAAACACCAGGCAGCCATAATCGAAGTGGGGGAAGATGAGAGAGGATACTAGGAGTTGGCGGGTTTTAAGGGGTATAAGTTCGCGTAATCGGAGGAACTGTTTAAGGATGGCTATGGATTTTCTAGAAATTTGGGAAATGTGATTATTCCAGGAAAGGTTTTGGTCGAGGAATACACCTAGGTTTCTAACGGACGTGTGGAAGATAATGGGTCTATGGTTGAGGTAGAGTAAAGGGTGACAGGTGAGGGAGTTGAGGAGATGTTTGGAACCAATGAGGATGGCTTTGGTTTTATCGATATTAAGCATTAGACCATTATTGATGGCCCTGACTTGGTCATCTGGATTGAAGGGGTCCACGTGCATTTCCTTTGAAATCTCGAATTGTAAAAGTTTTCACTTTCCCTTACTGTTCATTTCATATGTAGGTGAGTGAAAGTACGAGTAATAAACAAATGTCAAATGAAATATTATATGTGATCGATATAAAAACAGGTTATAAAAAAGAAATGTTGCTGGTTTAAAAAATTGAACTAGAAACAGCTGTTTATTTATTTTTAAAACAGCTGTTCTCTCTTACTAAATTTAAAACAATTTTATTTTCATTTTTCTATCACAGTTATATTCTACAAGTCAAACGTGGACCATATATATTATTTGTTTTAGATAAAATCGTAAAAAAATGTAAAATCGATAGTATAAAGTTGCACTTTAGGTACAGTAGGTTTCACTTTGATTTTTGTGAAGTTGCTGTAATATACAGGTGTTTGCTTCGACTTGAATTTTCTCAAATGAATAATTTCAGTATTTTTGGTCTGGAATACTGTTATGTAATATAATGTACACACACATAGTATTTTTTGTTTGCCATCTAATCCTCAGGCAGCCCGTACCAATGTGTGACTTGTGTAGAGTGCCTCTCTCGATAAATCACATAATTGAGAACTGCCCCAAATTCCATGTACAAATGGATAAACTTAACCTAGCTAGATCGTTGAGTGAGAGCTTGAAGGACTCTAGTGAAACAGTTAGTTCACTGATTAGGTTCGTTAAAGAATGTTCTTTGCTCCCGGAACTATAAGAAAAAAAAATAAAGAAAGAAAGAAAAAAAAATAATAGTAGTAATAAAAAAAAAAATAAATAAAAAATTGGAATAAATTCACTAATTCAGAATGTGTCAACAAAAGAATAATAAAAAAAATAAATAAATAAACAATAAAAAAAAAAAATAAATAAAAAAAATAGAAGGCAAAATAAATAAATAAAAAGAAGAAAACAGAGTAAAACAAATCTGTTACTACAAATTTATTCGGTGCTAATAACCAAGAGGTTGAGCACCTACTCCAATACCCCTAACCCTAACCATAGTATTTTTTAAGAAGTACTCACACACACATAACCATGAAGTAAATTTTGATTAGAAATTTTTCATGGCCATAATTCTTCCTTTTACAGTATAATTCACATATAAGCGAAAGTTAAAATAAAATTACTTAACAAATGTAACTCTTTCTTTATCTTTTATTGTTTTTGTTTTTTTAAATTATGTACATCGGGATCATTTAAAAAAAAAATTTCCTATTGTACTTACTACATCTTATGATATATTTCTTTTATTAAACTCACATTTGTATGCATGAAACATAAATATGTACAATTATTCAAATAGGCTTTTGAGCGGTCAGATATTCTTTGTATTCATCATAAAATTGCTCATGTCTAAACTCGCCTGTTAGTAGATTGTAATCTTACTCATTGTAATTGAGACTCTTAAGCATGTAATTACAATTTTATTATCTAAAATAGATTATTTTACCTGAAATAATCTCGTCGCATATTACGATCTTGCTGTTTAGACTCTTCACACTGTCCCGACGGTTTTCGAACAAACCGTTCGCCATGGTTATGTTATATTACAATAAGGTTTTAACAACTGATTTGATGGACTGTTTAATGTTATACATTTTTCATTTGTTTTATTTATAACTGTCCTTATAATCATAAAATTAAGCACGCATAAGATAGTATTTTCTTTTGTATATAATATAAGTTTGTACTGAAAATGACGAATACATCATTTGTTTAATGTATAATTCAATAATTTAGATGTATTGAATAATCCACATTATATTTGTTTGGTTTATTTATTTTAAATGTTCTAACCATCTGTTAAAAATAATCATATGTTTTTTTCAGAAAATAAGGGAGTAAAATATCTGTATATTTTTTTTTGAGTTTTAGAATATATTTAAATTATTTGAGACAAGGTATAGAATAAAATACATATATAAATAATAATATGTATTTTATTTTATTTTTTTTTGTAATTATTTATAAGTATGTCTAATGATTGTAGGGACAAAAAATGAACAAAATATGTATGTTTATAACTAACAAATAGTTGCGTTTAAACATAGTTTTAATTTCATTATTTTAAAAATATTTTAAAGTCATACTTCCAATTTGTAATAAAATTTCGTGATGTAGCAACAAAAAGAAAAATAATTAGCAGCTGTTAAAAATTCTTTTAATCCAGTGAAGCATTGCCAACCTTCACAAACAAAAAATTAATAACTAACATAATTAAAAAAAAAATCTTTAGATGCTTTATTAAGTTTAAGAAACAACTATGAATGAAAGTATGAAATTACGTAGACTTAGATTAGTATATTTAGATCTAAAAACTAATTAATTTAAAAAAATATATTTTGTTAAAATAAAGCTAAGTATTATTAATCTCGAATTTTTATTGAGATTCACAAAATATTATATCAATGACTGAATTATTTATATTATTGTTATAAATTATAATTATTAATTATATTATTATACTATTAATAACCATGCGATAGTACGAAAGTACTAGCTGTACACCACTACTCACGAACTTACACCCCCGAATTCTGCGGACCAACTGAAAGGTTAGACTGAGGGCGACTCTACAGCTACAGCGTTGGCTATCTTTCGATTATAAAGATATATCGATAGTGGGATACTCGATAAATCTCTTTTCGTTATCTACGCTCGTTCGGGAACGTAAGCTTAGCACGACTTCGCCAAAGAGGTTCCAGGAAACCTGTCGGAGTTTGACGGAACATTGATTCGGCCTTCGGCGGAAACGGCCTGACTCATCGCAAAGTTAGAAGTAATGCATCTGGCCTACTTATTTATTTTACGGCGAAACCTTTAAATAGCAGAAGAGCATGGATGATGTCATGGAATTTATTGAGAGTTCCGTTTAAAGTATACGTTATTTAATCTTTTAATGAGAATAAAAAAAAAGATGAAATTTTTATATGATGGACCATGGCCCCATATAAATATTGGTGGGACAAATAAGAATTATTAAAAAAACTGAAATAAGGCACTCAATTTTCAAATTAATATGTGTATGTATGTAAACAATAACCTATATTTTTAACCGATTTGGCATATCACATCAATCTGCTTAATTGTGTGAAGGGGAGGAGCAACTGAGGAGAACGAACGAATAGTTATAAATTTGCGTTTTTTTCAAATTGAGGCCATAAAAATAATTATTTTATGACACTAAAAATCTGAAAAATAAATTGTAATTTCACATTAGTTCTATGTTTGTTTGGTTGGACAGAAGGTCCTCGAGGGGTTACCTGTAGCATGGTGGCTAGCATAACAGCCCTCTATGACAAAGGTCCCGGTTTCAAACCCGTAAGTGGCCCTAGGATTTTTTAATTAGGAGTAAAAAATCCTTAATTATGCCGTCTTTCGGAGGGGACGTTAAAAGATGGTTCTAAGCCTGTGCGTTGTCAGGTACTCGTTAAAGATCGCTATCCTATTTAAATCTGGATATGCAAAATTTAGGACTCCTACTGTAGCATCGTCCGGATAGCCACAGCAGCATAAAGGAAAGTTAAATAAATAAACAAACAAACAGAAGGTATTAGAAAACATGGGATTGGTTTGAGGGATTAAGAAAAATCATGGTGGATATGAGTTGGTAAGGAATTCCATAGGTTAGAGCGTAGAAGAAAATATGATTACAAGTTTCATTCTGTGGGTAGGATTTTTTTTCGTTTATCTATTTTCATATTATCTACATGAATAACCCACCGCAGTGTTTTGTGTGGGTTCAAGCTGGAATAACAGCTACGTTTTTCTAGTAGAGGTGTCTGTCAAGGAGATGCATTGGCCTGCGTTATTTTTACTATCGGCCTAGATAAGGTCATAAGAACCTCCAAAATATGGAGGATATACTGGTCACATTGACATAATGGGACGGTCATTGCATGCCGTCTCTGAACAATTTCTTGTCCTTGCTAAAGTCGCTCCGAAAATTGGTTTAATAATTAATAAGACCAAGAATAAATAAGTTGGATCTATCTTGAGCGACCAGTCCAAGGCGAGAAAGTCAGATTTGGAAACTACAAATTTCAGAAAGTTAACGAATTTTTAAACCTTAAATGCCTTGCAAAATGATGTTTCCGAAGAAATCAGGCCTCTTATTCAGTGAGCCTCCTTTCTTTAATTAGTCCACTTGAGATTCCGTCCAGTTTTCAGTTTTAGTCTTTCTTGAAATCTTATACCTCAACCACGTGATTCCTGACCACCAATTTGAATTTCGGACATTCCATTCTACTATACAGCAGTGTCACCGTGTGGTGGATGTCATTTCTTTATTCCGTCACAAAATCCTTTATTCCGTTTATACAGCTGACATTCCTATTCATCCTGGCACTGTTCTCACTACTTACGCTGATGACACATGTGTGTTATCCGTACGTAGTGACCCTACAGTCTCACATACAATCCATTGAGGAATGGTGTCATAATTGGAGAATTAAAATAAAGCCCATCGAATTACCACTACCCTTCTTCGGAAGCCTGACTACCTGTCCTAACGTATCCTTTGGCAACATTCCACTAATCCCTGTAGAACAGATCCGTTCCCTTAGTCTCCATCTAGACCAGACAAGCGCCTTACTTGGAATCCTCACACTAGACTGAAACGACAAGAAACTGCCCGCATATACCGCTTACTGCAACACTTGAAAAAACGATGAAAACTCTCTACCTACTACAAAAGACTCATTTACATCACAATTATCAGACCTATTTGGACCTATGGCATTGAGCTATGGGGGTCAACTAAACTATCAAACTCTTCCCGCATCCAATCTTTGCAATCCAAAATCCACAATGCTCCTTACTTTGTAACTAATAAACTCATCCATAGAGACCTAAATATCCTACTGGTTGCAGGGATAGATACACCTCCTTCAATTCCGAACCACCAGCCCACTCAAACCCGCTTGTCCGTAACCTCTCATCTACATCTATCCCCGGTAATCCTCCGAGGCGCCTGAAAAGACGGTGGACTCGAGACCTGCTCATAAAATAAACTTTGAAGTACTACCACTGTGTAGATTCTCTACATGACTATTCTTGCCTATTATTGTTATTCAGCCATTTTACTTATTGTATTTGTATATACAGTTGTAAAAACAATAAAATATAAATATATAATATATATATATATATATATATATATATATATATATATATATATAAAAGTATTTCTTGAAATCACTTGTACCCTACCCTCCAAGTTTTTCCTTGAGAGAATTTCGTTTCTGGATATCTTCGAGTGTGATTCCTATGCTATTTATTGAAGGTCTTTTTCAACTTGGATGAACCAGGGTCCCTTGGTTTTCTTGTCAAGAAAGAAGATCTTGTTGGTCTGTCCCTGTGAGGTCATGCGGGTTATATGGCTATAACAATGGACCCTCCTTTTCTGAATGACATATGTTATCCTCTCCATATGCTGGCATAGTTAACTGTTATGTCGTCTCCTTTGTTCACCATTTTCCCTGATTAGACCGAGAATCTTTCACTGGATTTTTTTTTCTCTTGCTTTATTTTATTGAACGGAAAGTAGACCTAAAATAGGATAATTATTTAAGTTCTTATTGAACTTTTTATTATTTATTATTTAAGTTCTTATTTTCCTATATTTTCTGAAGAAGTAAGAACTGTTCTTTATCATGATTTCCGTTTCCTAAGATCGTAAAATCCTTTTGTAATTTATTCAAAATAATTACTTTTAACATATAAAATCATTCTGCAAAATTGCTAGAGATATTATTTGTCTTTGAAATGAGTGCTATTGGAAGACATTGCCTTTGTTGCCTATATCTATTAAGGTTTGGCACGACAGGCTGTTGGGTGGCTATTGTGAGGAATACAGTTCAGACAATGTCATAAACCAAGGGTGATCGATTATTCAGCAACGATACAATTTTCCCTTTCTCATAATTTGCTAATGCATTAACTCGATTCGTCTTATAATAGAAGCATTCAGGTTAAGTTAATAATGGCCTTGTCTGAAGGATAAATAGCACAATATTTCATCTTAATAATATTTCAAGGTTAAAAATCACATTGTGGCAGGGGAAAAAAATAAGAAGGTTTTGTTAAGGCACCTCAACATTACAGAAACCTCCAAAACTGTCTTGGAATCAAACGTTAACATCAGTCACTTGGTTTCAAAATGGTGGCCGATTTGATATTTGATATTTTTATTTGTTAATTTATAATAATAGATGAAAAACGTGAAGTAAGTTGTAAAATCAAAGTAAACTTGTAAAAATCACTATTAAATAATTTATATAGAAATAAAAAATTTAATTGAAATGATAACACAGAGAAATAAAAAAAAAAAAAATTAGCTCTTTTTAAATCTTAATGCTATTGGTATATTAAATATTTGAGATTGGCATTGACAAAAACTGTTAGCTGTATTGTATATATATCAAATAAAAAAAAAAACTTAAATTAAACAAGTATTGCGTTTTCAAATATTACTTAGACCATTTTAATTGTTCGAAATTTATCAACTATTTCATATGAAAAATATAAATAGGAGAGAAAATTTTGTATATCATAAATTACGAATTAATTACCTAGTTACTCTGTCGTCGGTAAATAACTGGATATTTATATTTAAGAAAGACACATGACTCTGACTCTGACCTAAGCTGTTTTAGTTTTTTTTCTCTAAACTGCCTCATTGCTTTGAAGAAGTATGGGGTTCATCTGTTTTGTAATGTCAAGTTTAACAGCATTCTATGCCCAAGGTCGCGGGCTCAAACCTGGTATGTTGTCCTAGGATTTTTTAATAGGAGCATACAATTCTTATGTATGTCATCCTTCGGAGGGAACGTAAAAAAGTGGTCGCGAGTCTGTGCGTTATCAAGTACTCGTTTAAGCCATAGTGGGATAGTGACATCTACTTGCACTGTAAAAAATCGCATCGTCCGATTAGCAACAGTAGCATAAAGTGACGTTCAATAAATTAACAAACACCGTTGGAAAATACACGATTTTAGATAGAACAATGTTAGAATGATAGAACAAAATAACGATAGTAGTACATTGACGAAAATGGCAAAACAAAAATTTAAAGCTGTGAAATATTAGTTTTGCAACTAAATTATGCTTTGCTACAAATATAGGTAAATGAAAGTCATGTGATTTGTGCAACAAATTATTTTCTTACTTGTTAACAAAGGATTAGAAAAAGGAAATTATTTAAGAAACAAAATTCATCTATTTTATTTATATTTTAGGATTTACGTATTCTATAGGGGACAGTTATTGAGTCTTCATAGATAAAACGAACAATTATTTATCTATTTTGAGAAACGAGTTATGTAACGTATTATATCATGTCTATATAATATCCTAATTGTGTTTGTCAGGACAGCTGGGAAGAGGAGAATTATACACAGCTTCACCTCTTTGACGTATCCAACGCCATTATAAATCAAGCCTCAGACCTTAGGCGAGAATAGAACCTCGACTATACAATGTTTCAGTATTATTTAAAAGCCTTCTCATCTATTTTCAGTTCGACCTCCGGACGATCCTAACTGTACAATTCAAAGGATTCTTCCGATATTCCGGAATAAAAGAAAACAATTTTTAAAGTAATTTTGGGTATGAATCCAATATTCCAATGAAAAAGAATATTACTGGACTTCAATGTAATTTCTGTAAAAAAATTATACATAATCTCAATTATAAAGAAGCTGTTGGGATGAGCTAGTCGGGAAGGCTGACCACCGAGTTTCTGCATGAGTAAAAACTTACTATAGCTTAGTGGTGTCAAGACCAAACATAGCTGGACGATACAATAGAGTTGTTATTTCATAGCTACTGTTTACAATAATATTCCTCCAAATCCTCAATATTCTCACACAAATCTTCCTCCTACAATGTTATAATATGGCCGAAAGTGAGGAATAAATTGTTAAACTCAAAATACATATCGCAATACACATGTCGTCCTCAATGTCTTATATTCATGCTTATTTTGAATGATGTATTGTTGTTTATGTTATTTATAAACTAAATGCATTATTTAGGTATTATATAATTTACGCTTGTATTTACGTGCTTTTATTCTAAATCTTACTGCTTTTTGGTTTAGTCGATTACGGTCTCTTGCTGTGTACTGTGTAACAGTTTGTTATTGTTATTCTAGGGATCTCCTGGAGCATGGTGGCTAGCATAACATCCTTCTATGTTAAAGGTCACGGGTTAAAACCCGCAGGTTGTCCTAGGATTTTTTAATGGAGTAAAAAATCCTTAGTTAAGCCATCCTTCGGAGGTGACGTAAAATGGTGGTCCCGAGCCTGTGCAATGTCAGGTACTCGGTAAAGAACCCTATCCTAATTAAACCAATAGGATAGGCAAAATTTAGGACTCCCGCTGTAGCATCATCCGATTAGTCACAGTAGCATAAATTGACGTTAAATAAATAAACAAACAGTTTGTTGGCTTGCCTTAGTCGGATAGTGACTTCTGTTTGCACTGTAAAAATGTATGTAATTTCATTTAAAAAAAGAGATCGAAACAAAAAATAAATAAAAAATAGAAGAAAAGGACTTTTTCTGAAATATAATATCCTAAACAATGCTTTAAGTAACAAGAGTGGTATTAAGTAGGATGGAAAAATGTCCCTTACTCCCAAAAATGAACACAGAAAAATATAAATAGTTGTCTTTTTTTTTTACATTCACTTACTGATAAATGATATATGGAAGGCAAAGTTTTGTGATCGTGAAGATTTTGGAATTCCAGTTTTCAATGGAAACACTCGATTTAGGATCAACTGAGTCCAAAGTCCCGCAAAAAGGTGTGTGTGTGTGGTAAGACTAGCGTGAAAACGAAAATTTGTATGAGACTGAAATTTCATATTTAAGACAACTATATGCCTGAGATGTTACAGCAACTTTTTATTCAAAAACAGCTAACTAGAAGAGCCACTTTATACCCTTCATTTAGCACATTTTTAAGATTTTGTCAAAAACGGCTCAAATGATTTTGATTAAAATTGATATATAATTTAACGGGATTTAATATCGTATAGGTTTCGTTCTGATTTTAATATACTGGCAGGCTTAAATACCGACAATTAAATAATAATATAATATTTTCTTCCTCTAAAGTACCTTTAATTTTGAAAGTTCTAAAAAATTAACTATATAATTGTATTAGTATTGATAAAAAAACGAACAAATATACTAGTTGACTGAATTTTATGTAATTTTTGTTTTTTTGATAATAAGTAATATAGACGTATAGTAATTAGAAAAACAATTGAGTTTCTAAAAACATTTAATTTGTTTTTTAAAAAATCTAGTGAAATTTGTATGTAGAATACAAAGCTCTAAAGACCCTAGAAGTTTCGTGCCCATAAATAAAAGAACCTAACCTAACCTAGACGTATAGTATACCGTTGGAAAAAAAAAGATTGCAGAAAAAATATTATCTTATGTACAATGTTGTGCAAGGTAATTTAATATGGCGAATAGGGTATAAACTTCAGCGATTAAGTAGCAATTTATTGTAACAATTTAACAATTATTGTACGCAACATTTATGTTGTGTACTGAGAAAGGCTTAAATATGGGTGGATTCCGGTTTTGGGGTATGCCAATGATTTGGTACTGCTAGGTGAAGACACGGAAACCATGCAACTAAATACAAGTGTGTTAATAAAAACCGGTAAAGAAATATGACTCCAATTAAATACCGATAAGACTAAATATATGATTAGTAGCAGAAACGGTGGCGATCTTGGTGATTTTGATATATAAGAGCATACTTTTGAACACGTAGAGAAATTCAAGTACTTAGATTCAATGATAACAAGAAAAAATTAAATCCAGAAAGAAATAAAGTCCCGGTTAAAGGTGGGAAATGCGTGTTATTATTCAGTTGCTAAGTTACTTAGCTCGCGGCTTCTATATAAAAACTTAAAGGTTAGAATTTATAAAACTATTATTTTCCCGACGGTTCTTTACGGATGTGAAACGTGGCCGCTTACTTTGAAGGATGAACAACGGCTTAAGGCTTTCGAAAATAAGGTACTGCGGTAAATATTTGGTCCGAAGAGAGATGAGGCCACTGGGGAGTTTAGAAGGTTGCACAATGCGGAATGGCGGAACTTGTATCCTGTGAATATAATCGAGTTAGTAACATCGCGGAGACTCAAATAGACACGTAAAGTGGTTGGGCTTGGTGAGGAACGGATTCTAGGAAAGTTGGTACTCGCTGAACCGACTGGTAGGATGAGTCTGTGTAGGCAGACTTTGGTGGTATCGGCATCGAACCTTCGGGTTTTAGGAGCTAGGATATTATTATTATTAACAACTTACGTTGTTATATAATCTTATTTAAAACATATGTTTCCAACGAAACTTAATACATTTCTTTGAACTTTTTTTAATTTGATTTTATTCTTTAATTGTTTAATTGATTTTGAGGTAAGTGAAAGTCGTGTTTTGCTCGCGCCAGATTTTTTTATTTATTATTTTTTTAAATCTACACCTGTATTACATAATATAACCAGTAAATATGCTATTTGAGAAAAGACATGAGGCAGACTTATAGAGAAGCTTCCTATTGGCAGCACTAAATATTCTAAGCTGGAAAGTCACGTGGCCATTTTATTTTCAGACGCCTCGGCGGATAATCAAGAATTGAATGTGGATGGTGAACTATATTTATATAATATAGCTTGGCTCAATTTAAGTTGGTAAATATATTGAAGCTTATTCTTCTCTAAAACTCAATATTAATCCACTCATAACTTTAATTTATTGTTTGATTTTATTTTTTTAATACCTTTTATTTGTTCATATACACGCTCTCGGTTGTTAGATTTGTATACAATACTTTTTTTCTATGGATCTTTCCTTATCCGATTATCTTCTTTATGGAACTCCTACCCTTATTCAGTTCTCACTTAAACATTCTTTGAAACTTTAAATACTCTCTTTTAGAGACATTTTAGTCCCAATAGATTTGATATTAATCTATTATTTCTAATTTATTTTTAATGAAGGGTATTTTTTTTTGTTAATTTGTCTTTAGCATAAAAAAAGCTTTTAGGATCTTCTTTATTCATTTAACGTCACTTTATGCTGCTGCGTCCAATCGGAAGATGCTACAGCGAGAGTCATAGCTTTTGATTATTCAGGTTTAATTATTATAGTCAAGCTTTAACGAGTACCTGGCATGGAGCAGTTTCAATACCACCATTTTATTTCCCCTCCGAAGAATGGTATAACCAAAGATTTTTAACTTTCTTTAAAAAATCTTAAAGGAGCGGCGTGGTCTAGTGGATAGAGCACTAGTCTACTGTTCTCCGGACCCTGGGTCCGAATCCCGGCTGTGGCAGAATATTATTTATCCTGTTAATTCAGTCGGGGGGAGGAGGCGGCCCCAGGGTATGGTGGCCCTTCTGGGTTAATCCCAGCCTCTATAAAGTGGGTAACCGAAAATTGGGGGGGGGAAAGCGTGATGAAGGGTAATCACCTCATTGAACGGCCGTTGGCATAGAAACAGTACGAATCTCTGTTTAATTTAAACTGAGCCCAAGACCCTTCATGGGTTGTAGTGGTACTGGTTTTTTTTCTTAAAGCCATCTGTTGGGTTTGAACCCTTGAACTTGAGGATAGGAGTTATGCAAGCCAATATACCACAGGTGACTTCTTCATTAAGTTAGTACGTACGCTAAATTATCATCATGCTTTTTCTCTCCAAGACAAAATATCTCTTCTACTTTCCCCATCACCAATAAATATATTCCTGGATTCTACATTGTTTTTTTTAATACTTAACAACTCATTGCCGTTAATTTTAGATACACAATATTACGGATTCTAGTGATAAAAAATTATATAATTAACAAATTATTTCGACCCTTAAATTTAACAGAGATCTCACGATTCGATAATGTTTTTCCTTGGCAAGAATTATATGTTTACCTGAAAATACTCGTGTAAAGGGTCAGATTGGCCCACGGCCACACAAATCGACTATCTCGGAAGCGATTAATCAGGCAGTGGCCGTGGATACAGTCCCCTTGGCACTGACCGCTGCTGCTCTAAGAGGCGTTGCCAGGAGCTACATCTGGCTCCACCGCTACCACCACCATCATCAAACTTCAAAGCTGTCGTGGTTTTTCAGGCCCATGTTTTGACAGGTCGCATCAATCAGTAAACTAGGTGTAGAGCGAAAGTTGCGTAAGTTTTAAAAATATATATGAATATTACGTGAGCTTTAGATTTTCTTGTTTGTATTGGTTTTACTCAAGGTCATGTCCTTGATACTGTAGCCTACTTCTAATCAGTTTGATGATTAGACTTTTACATTTTGTTCAACATTAACATTTTGTCGATAAAGAAATGAATTGATAAACAATATTTACACCTAGGCAGTATACAATTATTTTCTTCATTCAAAGTTTAATATTTAGAATTGAAATATCATAATTATTGAGGGTCAGTTTAGGATGACAGAAGGTGTTCGAAAATTTGGATTAAATGAGGATATAAAAGCAGCATGGCGGATATGGATAGGTAGATAATTTCAGAGAGGGATAGAGTGGATAATAATGGAAGGATCAGTTTCGGTTTGGGTGGGTAAGAAAGTAGAGGTCAGAATGTTTCATGTGAGTGGACGGAGGATTTGAATCAAAGGAAAGTATGGATATAGGGAGGATGCTGGGAGTTAATGGTTAGGTAAAGGTATGATCCTAGGAAATATTTTTGCGTGTGAAGGGGAGGAGCCACATTTTTTCTCTCATAAGTTTACTTCGCCTATTATCAATATATGTTTCTGTTCCCGAGAGCAAATACATGATTATTTCATTGTCTCCAACTTCAGTTCTTCAGGCAGTGCACGGTGCTCTCGGCCACCCCGCCAAATAGACTTTGAAATAACTTATATAAAACAGGAAAACTAAATCTATATACATGCCACTATTTTTCACTTCTTAATAAAAAACAACAAAAATCCTACAACCCGAGAAAGGTGTTCGGTTCATTACCTATAAAGAATGTACTCCTTCTAGTCCAACGATCGTGTAAGGTGAAGCAGGCTCAATCTCTCAGCTGTTAAGATTAAGCAAGTAAAACCATTTTCCATCAAAGGTGACGACAGGCCTTGTTACGAAAGGTTTAACGATTAAGTATTATAAATGCGAATTTTGGCAAAGTTAGTGTGAAAAATCTCTAAATGCTCTATTAACTTCGCCGCATTGCTTGCGACGAACCAAGATCAGTGGGTAGCTTCAGGATACTTTTCATACCATCTTTAATAAAGTCTCGTATAGCCTCATAGTATATAAAGGACTGTTTAATTTCGAAGCTTGGAATCCGCTATTTCAAATTTTGCAAACCAAAAAGGTTCAATCCAAAATGCCTCAACAAATACTGTGCATCACAGAGAGACATTATGTCTACAAAAAGTGTATTTCTTCCTCCCTTGGAGATATAGCGGAATATGTCAAGTACTTTTTTATGTTCCAACAACTCCGGACAAGGAATCAAGGAGTCAGACATTTGTTCCGAATCCGACAGAAAACTATATAGAAAAGCATTTAAATTAACTAATCTCCGATTATTAAAAGTTCACGCATGTGCAAAAAAGTAATCCCCAGAAGGAAAGTAGGAACATACCTAAAATAATTTATGGCAGTTTTAGAATAAAAAAGATACGAATAAAAAAAAACTGGCATGAAGAGCGTAAGAAAGAAATTTCACTAAATGTTGCTTTATTTTTTTCACCACCATCGTCTCCTACCTACCGTTCAATACTCCTTGTTTCCTCCTTATCTTTTCCCACTTTGGCTACGGTTGTGTACGTATAATACACTAAGCGTATTATGAACTGTTCAATACGATTTGTATTCAGGATAGCCAGAGACAACATATAACTCAGTTTTACGTCGAGATAAGGTGGCTCTATCCTCGTTACAGATGCCAGTATTTCCTAGCTTCCTTCCTCTATCAGCTTATCACATCTTCCAAACCCTTCAATTAAAATATTTATTCAGTCCGTTTCTCCAGATTCCATCTTTCCACCTCTACCTCCTCCTCACCGTACTGCTGCCTTTGAAAAGTCCTCTCTAACCAAAGCAACCTCTCTTTAGAATTCTATCCTCCTGAAATCCGTCATGCAAGAACTGCTTCCTCCATTAAATCGCTCCTATTTAACCACCTTCTTTCCCAGTCAAACAGAATATAACCTCAAACTGCAGATAATGGAAAATACCAATTTTGTTGTGTTTATATTATTCCTATTATCACTTATTAAGTATCTATTTTTGTTCATTTACTTTATTCTAAAAGTCTGATTTGTAAATATGTATTTATTTTACAACCTCAATTAATTATTTTAGTTTAGCTATTTTTTGTTTACATCTATGACAACATTGTTACAGTCGTCAAACCTGTATTATTTTCACTTACCTATATAAGAAATAAATAATATGCAAAGGTATTGCGAACGTAAAAATTTTCGAATTCCAGTTTTCAACGGAATTACGCGTTTTAGGGCCGCTTCGGTCCAAATAACCCACTATAAAGTCCCTCAAAAAGGTCTGTGTATGTAGTAAGTCTAGTGCAAAAACGATAAGTTGTATAAAACTTAAATTTCATATTTTAAGATCATCTATACCTGAGATGTCACAGCAACTTTTTCTTCAAAATCAATTAACCAAAAGGACCACTTTAAACCATTTTGCACTTTTCTACGATTTCCTCCCAAACGGCTGTAACGATTTTGATTAAACTCACTTTATTGATATAAAAATTAGTGGGCTTTATTATCATGTAGGTTTCATTATGATTGAAATAGTCTAACAGGGCTCAAATGCCGATATTTTTAATTTTCTTCTTCTAAACTACCTTTAATTTTGTAGATTCTAAAAAAAAAACAATATCAACTTGTTATAATTGATAGAAAAACAGGTAATTGTATATGTTGAAAGAAACTTTATTTATTTACATAATATTTACAATGTACACTCAATACAAATATGTTTGGTTTCATGATTTCAATGGATCTTTTTTCATGATAACAGAGTTTCAATCATCCTTTGAATTTACTAATTATCATACAATATTTTGTTTAAGATAGTAGGAAAAGTAACACGAAAAAACCTACACAATATAAATTACAATATTAATTTAAAAGTACATGTTTGGTTCTTTTGTGCGTGTAGCGCTTTAGTGATGTTTTGTTGTAATTACCAATTTCTAGTTTTAATGGGTTTTCAGAAGTTGTGGTTTTATCAAAATAGTTTTTGGTTACTGTGTAGATATACTGTTTTAATGTTGGAAGATTTAGGTCAGAGAGCATTTTTGAAATTTTAGTATATCGTGGTTATAGTTATTGATGATTCGCATACATGTATTTTGTATTGTTTCTATTTTTTTATAATTGGTATTGCAAGTCGAGCTCCAGACGGGCGATGCATAACAGATCTGGGCACGTATGACTGTTTTATATAGTAGTAGTTTGTTCTGAGACTGTATATGTTGAATGAATTCGATATCCAACTTAAGGAGAAAATTACATAAATATATTTTTTTTTTGTTTTTGAACATAAGAACAGTAATATAAATGTATAATACCATATACCTTTGGAAGGCTAAAGGTTCAGAAAAAAATATTATCTTATACATAAGGTTGTAAAAGTTAATTAAGAGTGATGAAAAACCGATAAAACTAACTGATTATTCTAGATAATAACATAACAGATTTTTTAATAAAACACACGTTTCTATAGAAATTAAATTAAACTAATTCTTTAATGACTTCACTCATTTTTATCTCTAACTGTGTTTGAAAATTCTTTAATCTATTTTAACAACGGATGTAAGTGAAAGTAGTGTGTTGCCCGCACCAGATTTTTTAAAATTTTCTTCTTAAAATACTTTAGTCTGGAGACTGGAATATAAAGAAGTTTTTCATTTCTTATGACAAAAATATGTGGACTTGGAAAACGATTAAAAGAAGGTGGGAATTATTTGGATTAGGAAACTCATATAAATATATCTATCACAGGACTTTATGTTTTCGCCTGCATTTGCGGATGCCCTGCAGGGGTTATATATTTCGTTGGCCCAGACTTAACTATATAAAGCACGGTAGTCCTTATCTTTATCACCAGTCCAACAATAATCCTGTTTCATAAGATAACCTTATATAGTCAGAAACTAACCTCATTAGAGTTTCGTGCTAAAGTTATTCAACTCCCAATTAGTCATGAATAATATTCCATTGTTAGATAGTTTATTCATTAACTCCAGACCCGGAAGAGCAAGTACTGGAATAAACTTGTAAAAAAAAAAAATTAAAGTAACTTTGAGAAACTCATTGCTTTTGATCATGCAATACCACCGCAAGAGGGCGGTGATCTCAGGTAAATTATGAAATTGACATTTATTTTACCTTGTTGCAATAATATCTGACTTATTTTATATACCTTCTATTTGTACTAAATTTGAAGACGAAGAAAGGTAATTCATTCTGGAGAATGAAGGTAATTCATTCTGTATTCAATTCTTATAATCCAAAATGATTCATAAATTCCTCAACGCTCCCTATTTTGTTAAGAATAATAATGACCTTAATATTTCTTATAAATTAAAAATAATTAATATTTCTTATAAATTATAAGACTTTAATCTGGTCGATATGGCCCGAACTAGATAATTTTCTTTTCTATGAAAAACTTCAAAAATCTGGTGTGCGCACACAAAGAATTTCCCCTTTGTTTCTAGTTGAAATCAATTTTAGAACATTTAAATAAAATATAAAAAATAAAAAAACATACTATCGATGGAAACATTTATTTCAGAATAATAATATAAAATACTTCAGCTATTTTCATTCATGTTTCATACTTACCTTTTTTTTTTTTTTTTTTTTTTTCTTTTTTTTTCAATCAATGCTAACACGTAAATTAAATGTTTTTAATTATCACAAAATAATATATCTGTGGCGGTCGTGAATAAATCGTTAAGTCAAAATCTTTCATTTTACAAGTGAGCGACTTAAAGTTTTACTAATACCCAAAATAGAGTAATTAACATACTGCTTTCTTTCCACCTGAAATTTCTGCCACCAAGAAATTTCTTTAACCAATTTAACACGACATAGGAGACGGTGTAAGGGAGCGATATGTGAAATTAACTCATTTTTGATATAACTCGAGTTATCCAGTTTTTCACGACCGTCACAGATATTTAAACATATTTTATAAGCAAGTTTTTATTTATTTGTTTTGTTTATTCATGTAACGTCACTTTTTGCTCTTGTGGCTAATCAGAAGATGTTACATTGGGTGTCCGAAATTTTTGCTATCTAGGTTTAATTAGGATAGAGATCATTAGCGAGTAACTAACATCGCACAGGCTCGGGATCACCTATCTACGTCCCCTCCGAAGTGCATCATGACTAAGGATTTTTTACTCCCATTAAAATACTCTAGAGCCATCTGTTACGTTAGCGCATAGAAGGCAGTTAAACTAGCCACAACACTATAGGTGACCCGCACTCTAACTATTGACTAATACTAATTTTGTTACTAAACGTAAACTTATAAAATTTATTTTTTATCCAGAAAAGTGAAAGTTGGTTGATACGCACACTAGATTTTTAAACTTAATTTATTTAATTTCTAAAATCGATTTTTACAAGAAAGCTAAGTAAAATTCGTGTGTTGCGCGGGACAAATTTTTTTTTCATATAATTAATATTTGAATGATAGTTTGGAAAGAATAGAATACTGTATAATTTTCTTTTTTAATATTAGGAAAGAGATGAACGCGTCGCTGTTGGTAAACAAAAGACCCTAGCAACACCGGAGACATTCGAAGGCGGTTTCTAAATCTAAATTATTTTGACCTCTCCTTTGATGGTAGACTCCGACATAAAACGCGACGTGCAATTAACCGTGATACGACATACCTTTGTGACAAATGGGGAAGAGCGAGGCTTGGAGATTCCTCACGTCGATGCTGCACATGGTCTCCGGCACCTTCTGTTTTGTCGATACCTCGGGGGTGGAGCGGCTTGGGGGTGGTCTGGGACGTCAAGGGCAACCGGCGGTATTTTTATTTCCCGGTCGGCGGCCGTCTCTGGAAGTGTGTGCGTGATCAAGGGGTGTGTGCGTGCGATAGGAGTGTCATCAAGTCTTATGTGACAGAAGATTCAGGAAGGAACAAAAAAAAAAAAAAAAAATTGAACAGTAAATATTACACCGACTGTTCGTGCTTAGAACGCATCAGATTTACTCATTCATTGGAATTTCTCAAAACGAACCTTTATCCCTACAACCCAGGACGTGTCTTGAGTTCAGTACATATATAGGTTCCTACTAAGGTGATTAGATCGAGATCACGCTCAGTCGAAAGAATTTGTCTCCAAATTCTGGGTACCCACTTTATAGAAACGTTCCCCAGGGGCCTTCCTACCCCAGGGTCGTCAGTAGATTTAGACACATCGTCTTATTAGAATTGATAAATAACGCCTAAATATGCAAGTTGTGCAAATTTGATTAACAACTAAAGGAGAAAAGACCTGAAATAATTCTTTATGCAATCTTTTACCGTTTGGCCGCTGGACGGAGCTGTCATCGCTGTGTCGCTTTTGGCGGGACAGTCCCGATTTTTCAAAATTTGTTCCACGTTTGAAAATTCTTAAATTGATATTTTCTTCCCTTGAAGTACCTTTAATTTTGCAGGTTCGAAAAAATTAACCATATCGTCTAGTTAGCTTTACTAAAAAAAAACCCAGATAAATATATAAGTTGAACGAATTCGAGATCCAACGAGAATGCTGCAAACATATTATTTTAATGCAATTTTTAGTTTTTGAACTTAAGAACAGTTATACACGTATAATATACCGTTGGAATGCTAAAGATTTTAGAAAAAATAATATCTTATACATACTATTGTAAAAGTTAACGGAATGTGATAAAAAGCCGATGAAACAAACTGACTCTCGTAGATAATAATACAATAGATTATTTAATAAAGCACATGTTTATATTAAAATCCAATTTAAATCATTCATTAATGATTATTTTTCTTTTATAAATTTGTTTAAAAATTCTTGAATTAATATAAATAATGGAGGTAAGTGAAAGTCGTGTGTTGCGCGCACCAGATTTTTTATATTTAATATGTGTTTGTTAAAATTGAGTAACATGCATTAAGGTTATGGGTATCCGATTTTTTATTTATGGCGCGATTTTTATATTTTTCTATAGTAATAATTTCTTTAAAATTTCGTTTGAATGATATATTTCTATAATATCTTTATAATTCTTCAATAATATCGTTCTAATAATACCTTTAATGTAAATTCTAATTGAAATATCTATTTACCTACTGTATGAGTATTCATTGTTCAATGTATTCTTTTCTATACCTCTAACAATAACATCATATATTAATTATTGTATGATATTATTAATGTTCCGTTTTTGTTATTCCACTGTTATGGCATGATTATGAGAACAATTAATTCTCTAAACGTCGCTTAAATAAAATTGTTTATTCATTGACTGAAACCTAAGAAACAATAGAAACTTAAATTATCAACAGTCGAGAACTGATTAAACAATATATATACATACTATTACTATATATATATATATATATATATATATATATATATATATATATATATATATATATATATATATATATTTGCTTCATCTTTCCCGCCTGCCTCATAATTAATAACAACAAATTAGTCCGGCTTGTCCAGAAGTATGTTAAGGGGAGAGTTATCAAAAATCAATGATATTTAACAATTTACATATAACTACTAAATAATACATTTAAAGATAAAACACATTTCAGAATTACTAACGGTATGTCTTTTGAAGAGATAAGCGAAGAGAAGTACAGCAGCTGGAGTGGAGAGCAAAAAAGACGCCGCATTAGTGATAAGGTTGTGTTTGGGGTAACTGTTAAGTTGTGAAAAAAGTGAGTGTAATGAGAGCGAGAACCACTCTTGCCCTTTTACTTCTCCCTTACAAGCCTCTTCTCTAGTTTTGATTGGCTGAAGGGAAGCAAAAAGGAGCGACATTTAAAGGGAAAATTACTAATAGATTTGATTTCGCGAAATATAGCCGTGGTTTCACTGTCGGCGTCTTTTGAATCAGAGTCGGCTTCTCCGTCAGTGACATGATACGGTAATCCCTTAATTCATCGGATCTATGAGCTACTTCTTTTATTCTCAAAATACTTATCTCTATCATTTAAACTATTCATAAATTATAAATTAATCTTTATTATGGTATGGTTAACATACCGTGATAATATATATATATATATATATATATATATATATATATATATATATATATATAACAATAATAATAATAGACTTACCGAACCCGAAGGTTCGATGCTGATACCACCAGATTCCGCCTACACAGACTCGTCTAATGCTCACCGTTCAAGCCCACTTGAGATCGGCCTTAACGCAATCCTTCCATCGACCCCTCGGCCTACCTTTCGGACGCCTACCAGTCGGATCAGCGAATACCAACTTTCTCGGAATCCTTCAAAGTAAGTGGCCACGTTTCACATCCGTAAAGAACCGTCGGAAGAATAATAGTTTTATAAATTCTAACCTTTAAGTTTTTAGATAGAAACCACGAGCTAAGGAACTTAGCAACTGAATAATAACACGCATTTCCCACCTTTAACCGGGACTTTATTTCATCCAGGATTTCATTTTTTCTTGTTATCATTGAACCTAAATACTTGAATTTCCATACGTGTTCAAAACTACTGATATATCAATATCACCAAGATCGCCACTGTTACTGCTACTATTCATATATTTCGTCTTGTCGGTATTTAACTCGAGTCCTATTTCTTAACCGGTTTTTATTAAAACACTTGTATTTAGTTGTATGGTTTCCGTGTCTTCACCTACCATTACCAAATCATCGGCCTACCCTCAAACCGGAATCTTGTCACCCATATTTAAACCTTTCTCGGCACACGTCACTTTTTCTATGACATATTCTAAAGCTACATTAAATAAAACAGGTGAAAGGGAACCCTGTTTTAAACCCGATCGCACCTCAAATCTCTCGGAGTAATTATGACCGATTTTAACTTTATGGAATGTTTCCGACAAACTCATCTCTACTAGGTTTACTTACATCCTAGGTATTCCCTGTTCAATCATGATGCTATACAGCTTCTGACGGTATATGGAATCATAAGCCTTTTTAAAATCGATATAAAGTTGATGGACTGCATCGTTGTATTCCATATTTTTCTCTAATATTCGACGTAAGGAAAATATTTGATCAATAGCCGAGCGATTCCGCCTAAAACCACATTGGTTATTATTATTATTTCACGGGTCTTGGCCTCCTCCAACCGCCTCCTCCAATCATCACGGTCTTGAGCCGATGCCATCCAGCTCCTAACTCCCAGCAACATGCGAGCGTCTGCTGCCACACCATCCGACCATCTCAACCTTGGTCTTCCTCTTCTTCTTATCCCATGGATCGGCTGAGTGAGCAATATTTTGGGCATTTCTCCATTTTCCATCCTGGCAATATGCCCTGCGTATCTTAGGCGTCTTAACTTCATAGCCCGGACCACATCACCTTCTCCAAAAGCATTGTAGAGGTCCTGATTTGTGCGCCGCTTCCACCCCTCTCCAACTTTCACTCCTCCAAAAATACGGCGGAGAACTTTTCTTTCAAAAATTAGGAGTTCCTTCTCGGTCGCCTTTGAAGTCGCCCAACACTCTGATCCATAGAGCAGTACGGGACGCACCAATGTCTTATAGAGGTGGAGCTTGGTCTGTCTAGAGAGTATCCGCCTGGTTAGCTGCTTGCCTAACCTAAAGTAGCATTCTCCTTATCTCAATATCGGGGTTATTATCTTGGGTGACCATTGATCTCAGGTATGTGAACTCTGAGAGCTTCTCAAACTTATGAACCCCGATAGTGACTGTCTCACCTAGCATTGGGATTTCTTCTGCTACCATATATTTTGTTTTGGACTCATTAACGTTCAGTCCAAGTCTGCTGGCAGGACCCATCGGACTGTAGAGAGCTTTTTTTACAACCACATTGGTAGTCTCCAATAATTTCCTCAGCGTTTTCCGTGATTCGGATTGTTAGTATTGACGAGAATATTTTATAGCATACTGGGAGAAGAGAGATCCCACGATATTTTTACAATCCGTCCTCGGTCCTTTTTTGTGAATCGGAATAAGAATTGATTCTTTCCATTCTTCGGGCATTTTTTCATTTTCCCAGATCTTTTTAACTAAAACATGTAATTTGGAAACGCCCGCTTCTCCACAAGCCTTGATTAATTTACTAGTGATATTATCATTTCCTGCAGATTTATAACGTTTTAATTTTCCAATCGCCATTTCGACTTCCTCTTCACTCGGTGCGTCTATCCACGGTTTAGCGCTCTGGGATTCAGAGGGAGGAGATTGATTATTATTTTCCGTATTTAGCTGTAAAAGTGTTGTTTAAATGTATTTAATATCTCAGTCGGATCAGCAATTATATTGTTGTTTGCATCTTTAACCCCATTTAATAGGGGTTCAAATTTACGCGGTTTGTTTATACCTTTGTACATCTCTCTTACGTTATTTCCACTTTTGAGTTTTTCTGTTTCTATTATATTGCCTTTAAGATACTCTCTTTTCTTATTTTTTAAGAATTTTGAAGTCTTCTTTTTTACTACTCGAAAGTAAGCCGCGTTATTATCGCTTGAATTATTTAAGGAATTCAGTTGAGCTGTTTTTCTTTTTTAACACATATTTTGACAATCCCCGTCGAAACTTTCTTTACCGATTGTTGGACGATATACTTCTTCTCTTCCAACCTTTGCGTTCGCGTCGCCTAGTATTATCTTAATGTAATTTCGCGGTAGCTTATCGTAAGCCGACTCAAGTTTATCTTAAAATTAGCATTTTACTTCATCATCACTGTTTTCGGTGGGAGAATGAATGTTTATAAACGCGATTTTAAACCAACGACCTTGAATATAGCAACTGATATTCTTTCACTAAAGAAGTGTACTTTCCGTAATGCGGAGAGAAATCTATTCCTCATCAGAAATTCGGTACCTAAACAATAATTAACGCTCCCCCTTTTGTATCAAATAGTATACTTTGCTTCTGTTAACGAACCCTCCCCTGGCCAGCGAACCTCTTGTAATGGAACGATATCTAAAATGTACCCCTTAACTTCATTCGCGACCGACATTAACCTACCTGCCGTATTTAAACTTCTAACTTTCCATATATATATATTGTATATTTGAATAATATATATAATTCAAAATGGAAAATTACCCAAAGAACAGGTTCAATACAATAGATTCGGTTGTGTGGTAAATGCACTGCAGTATCACCCTGCTATACGGCAACTAAATGGTCTCTTGCTTATATAAAGTTCCTTTTATTTTTTTTTAAACTTGGTAATTTCTTGTCTATGTTATCTTTATAACATTGTATTTATAATTTAATGTCTGCTTGTTTTACTTATTACCTAGTGTAGGTATGTAACCTTAACTGGGATAATTCTGCTTATATTGTCACTTGCAACACAATTATCACTCCCGTGTACACAATTCAAGGTAGGAAGTAATACCACTTTACAAATATGGCAATTACTTCACTTTCATTAGCTTTCTTAGTTACATTTGAAATTTTTTTGTTTGCCTTTGCTGATAACTGTTCGCCAGCTGCTGATCTGAATTTTTAAATTTGGAAATACATAAGTAATGTGCCATCGGAAGAAATGAAATAAGGTCGAAGATGTGTTGGGTACTGTACCCAGTGTAGATGCAACCTAAAATATTTCTAGATCAGAGGCAGATATTAGTAAACGTTGGGTGTTAAAAAACAAAGCGGGACACATATACAATAAACCATACGGGCGTAGGTGTCTTGGCATTGTACTTCTTGTAGCCTATTTGGCAAGTTCTATATTTCTTTGAGTCACCGTGGAGTTTTGGCTGTATGCTGGTCCGTAGATCTACTCTGCTTTCGACAGTTGTGAGTGTAAGATGTATAGATTGTTCAGTATTCTTTGAGACGTTGAAATTACAAATTCTGTAATTTTTCACATTTTACTGGACTGAAGATTAAAATTTGAAAAGCCTTCAATCGCATTACCAATAATTTATTGTAGGGTTTTTATCCAGTATCCTTGTCGATCCAATATAGCGTGCAGTGTAAAAAAATAAAGAAGCAGAATAGACCACTCACAAAGACGAAACAGGTCATTGTATCTTTTAATTTAAAAGACTATTGTTAAACCAATAAGGACTAATGGACTATAGGTAATAGTCAAAATTTCGAACATTAAAGTATATAGTCATAAGCCTTTTTATATATTAGTGCGTTATTAAAAACTCGAGTAGCCTAGCAACCACAGATGACCAGAAGCTATAATAACCAAATAATTATTTTGCGTCTCAGTGCCGGGAGGCTTTTAACTCGGTATTTATTCTCCTCCCTCAACCCCTAGCAACTTTTTTTTAAATTCTCGATTTGATGCGCTGGAATTTTGTTGAAAAGAAGAGTACGTACATTAAAGTAGATTATGTTGAGAATGCATGTTGTTTTATTATTGTTTCATTTTATTGTATAACATCATCACCCTGTTCATGATTTTGCTACGTATGTTGAAATGTTTTCATTAAGAGTAGTATTTTAATAATGTTTACAAATATTAATATTTTAGTGTCAAGAGAATTACGATATTCATCATGTTAACTTTATACACAGTAAGAGGTAAGTTCTAAGACATAGTTTATCTACCATGTCTTTACACATTCCATTTGCAACTGATTTTAATTTAATTAAATACTGAAATAAAGTATTGTAAATATCGAAATGTTCATACCGATAACATTCACGGAAATTGATATCGTTATCCTACTCTAACAGACAGGTATACACAGAGCGCATGCCCCAGTCTAGAGCATGTTATTAACGTTACCATGGTTAAGAAATCAAAGTTTTTACTTCTGCCAAAAATTGCATAACGCGCCTAAAGAAGTTTTCACTTAAAAAAAAAATACCAACAATCTCTTAAAACATGATCTCAATATCTATTAATTTTTCTTTTGGTCTTTAACATCATTTACTCTCCAGTAACAGCATGTAGGACGTGTTATTCATAGCTAACCAACCTATTTTAACCAGATTGGGTCGATCAAGATTCATCCCGTGGAACCGACACAAAATAAAAGTCAACCAACCCATACCTAAATCGAACCAGCACCGTGTGACTTTTAGATAAGCAAGGTTTATTATACCATAGCTATCACAGCCTCTCAATATCTGTAATGTTCTGGATCCGAATCTTATTTAACTTTCTAATCTCTGTCTTCCTCCAACCATACCTACAAACCTCCTCTAAGGCTGAAACGCAAGTGGTCCCGAGACCTATTGTGAATATACAATAATTGAGTTTTTCACAATGCCCAGCTTCTTCACACAAACTGTGATCTAATTTTATTGTTGCTTATTAAAATTTTCCTCAGTCCTTATTTTTACATTTTATTTCCAACTATCCACTCTATTCTGAATAAATGTGTTTTTACTTTCCCTTACCTATATATAAAATATATAGTAAGGGAAAGTATTACGATCGTGAAAATTTTTGAATTCTAGTTTTCGACGGAAACACGCGTTTATGGGTCCCCTGTGCCCAAATGGTGTGTCCGTGTGTGGTATAATTATATTTATTATTATATTTATAAATATAACTCCCGCGTGTAAACGAAAAGTCCTATTAAACTATAAAATTTCATATTAAAAATAACTATACGCCCGAGATGTTACAGAAACTTTTTCATCACAATCAGCTAACCAGAAGAGGCACTTTATACCATGCATTATGCATCTATTTATGATTTTTTTCTAAAACGGCTCTAACGATTTTGATTAAACTCGCTATATCCATGTAAAATTTAATGGGCTTTAATACGATGTAGGTTTCATTATGAATGAAATAGTTTTACAAGACTTGAATGCCGATAATTTAAATTGTCTTCCTCTAAAGTACCTTTAATTTTGTAGATACTAAAAAAATAACCATATAATCTTGTCATTATCGATAAAAAAACAGGCAAATATATATTGTGTTGAACGAATTCGATATCATCATTCCTAAAGGAAAAAACTGCAAAAATATTTGTTTAATGCAATTTTTCAACATAAGAACAGTAATATAAATGTATAATATACCGTTGGAAAGCTAAAGATTTTAGAAAAAATATTATCTTATACACAAGCTTGTAAAAGTTAACCAAAAGTGATGAAAAGCCGACAAAACTAACTTAATATTTTAGATAATGATATAATCGATTTTTTATTAAAACACATGTTTCTTAGAAATTCAATTTGTTTGTTTATTTATTTAACGTCACTTTATGCTACTATGGCTAATCGGACGATGCTACAGTGGGAGTCCTAAATTTTAACTAAAGTTTTATTAGGATAGGGATCTTTAACGAGTACCTGACATCGCACAGGCTCGGGACCACCTTTTAACGTCCCCTCCGAAGGACGGTGTAACTAAGGATATTTTACTCCCATTAAAAAATCCTAGGACCACCTGCGGGTTTGAACTCGTGACCTTTAGCATGGGAGGCTGTTACGCTAGCCACCTAGCTACAAGTGATCCCAGAAATTCAATTTAATTAATTCTTTATTAGTTTCATTCATTTTTACCTCTAACTTTATTTGAAAACCCTTTAATTGATTCTAACAACTGCGGTAAGTGAAAGTCGTGTGTTGCCCGCACTAGATTTTTTCTTTCCTGTTTACCCTTTGGCCCCCAAGCTATCAACCGATTGCTGGGAGTGTGGCCAAGATCAGGCCGTGTTCATTCTTTTTCGTGGTTCCTTCCCCCAGACCATTTAGCCCCCGAACCTTGCCAATTAGTAAAGTAAATTATTTGCCAACTCTTTGTGTAGAATATATTTTAGCGCTTTGAGGATTCCGAAATGTGGGATTTTATCAGCCCCGTGTTGGTTGGCAAGGGATCAAGATTCATCTCCCGTAATATTTCTAAACTCACGGCTTATGTAATCCGCAAGATCAAAATATATATATATATATATATATATATATATATTTTATATATATATATATATATTGCAGGAAAATACTACTCTTAAAAAATTTTAAAAATTATCATTTTTTTTTCTCTAAAGCATATGTAATATTCAATAGCTGGCCGAAATTAATTAAGGAAGAGAGGGTTAGGGTGGCGGGAAAAAAAAAAGATGAGAAAATAGCATTTCACTTATGTTATTTCTTTGGTGGAAAATAAGTCCTTTCGGTTTTTCAATTTATTTGAATGTCATTATGATACACTTCTTATCTAATGAATTAATTCTTAAGGTGAATTGTTTATCCTGTTTGTAATATGTCAACAAGTATTTATTAACTCTTGTTGTAGCTAGCTTAGTATTGTGTTGGCTATTGCACAGTTAATATGGAGAATCATCATTCATTAACGGCATATGGTGTTACCTGTTATGTAGTGGTTAGCATAACAGCCTTCTATGCACAAGCTTATACCCGCAGGTGGTCCTATTATTTTTTAATGGGAGTAAAATATCCTTAGTTATGCCATCCTTAGGAGGGGACGTAAAAAGGTGGTCTTGAGCCTGTGTGATGTCCAGTACTCGTTAAAGATCCCTATCCTAATAAAACCTGGAAAGGCAAAATTAAGACGTTGATTTCCAAAAGGTACTAAAGGACTTTTACGATATTGAGTTTTTACATATTTGTATTCTCATCATTTAGTCGTATCTAAATCTTCTATTTGATTCTATCAAATCAATACTCAAGTCCTTTAGAAACGCGACTCCTTAAATAACTTATTTAATTTCGTTCCGAATCACACTAAAACATTTCATTTCATAGCTTTAATATGACGTTATTAATATAGTATAAATACTATTCTAGATTCTAATGCGTAATGACCGGAACTAGATAGTTTAATAATATAGCAATGAGAGATTTTCGCGGTTCCTGTAAAATTTACTAAAATGGATATAGTGTACCTTTTGGAACTCAACGTCTCGATTTATGACTCCCACTGTGGTATCGTCTGATAAGCCACAGTAACATAAAGTGACGATAAATGAATTAACAAACAATTATCGGCGTATTTTGTTGTATTGTTCTTAAAAAAATTAAGCGTGCTGCAGAAGCTCATAGAAAAATTTTCTGGTTTGGGCGGGAAGAGCTCAAAATAAAGGACACCTTTCCCTAACCCATCAAATTCACAGTATAACCGTTTTTGGATGTGATTCTGCTTTTATATTCGTTAACGGCGGGTCACTTTCACCAGGACTTTTTCTTTACAATATTATTCTACAGTACCGGTTTTTTATTCCCAGTTATCAATCCTCTTTAAAAATGGATCATTAACATTGAGTTCCTGGTGGGAATTGCTAATGTAAATGTGGTCCAATAAATTCTTTTCTGTCAAATTGTGAAGAACCCATATATCACTTTGAGAAACATCCCGTAGCACCCAAATCATTGGAGACACTTACATGACAATTATCTCGAGCGGTTGTCTGTGACCTATGATTGAATTTGGTCATCAGCAACAGTTGAAGAACGACCCGAGCGCTTTGCGTCATCCAAGTCAAAATTTCTGGTTCTGAACTGAGCAAACCACTTACGGACGGTGCTTTCTCGTAAGGCATCGTCGCCATACACACTTCAAATATTTTTAACCGTCTGTATAGTGGATTTTCCTTTCCGAAAATAAAAAATCATTAAATAATGAAAATAAATTGTTTTCGCTTCCATTTTGAGCAGGCGAAATACCACTTAAAAATAAGGAATCTCGGTTGGAACTGGTGCATAAAAGCATATCAACTAATCCTTTTTTTGAATATGTTATAATTATTGACCAAGTAAACATGATTTTATAAACCACAGAGAGGATTAAATTGAAATATTGAAAAACGCTTCGAACTGATTTTACAATCCAATATATCTGTTAACTCTTGTTGAAACCAGCTGAGTATTATGTTTGCTTTTTCACTGTGATTATGGAAGAAAATATCATTCCATAGTGTTGTATTTTATAATAAAAAAAAACGCTAGGTCACACATCTCATTGCTCACTAGCAATAAATAATGGAGCCTTGGATGGGACCTTTTGCCCCATCCTTCCTATTCACCAGGCCTAGCTGCAAGTGTCTACCACTCATATCGGTTTTTGCAGAACTTCATGATCCAAAAGAAAGAGAAAATCAAAAGCGACTTGGATCAGTTTTTAACAATAAATTCCAGACGTTCTGTGAACATGGCATTATGCAGTCAGTGGAAAAGTTGAAAAAAATGTTATTAAATAATGGTCAATACTTTGTAGATAAAAATAAATTTTATGTTTTAATACATTGAATTTTATTTCACTCTTAAAACCGAAAGGACGTACATGCAATCCCAATAATTTATCACTATTTTAAAACCTAAATAGTAACAAATCTTAAAATGTAATCTATAATATTAAATTGTTAAACAAAAAGGTTTTTTAGTTTTGTCCTTTTCTTCTGTATATAGTTTACTTTTCAGTTAATCCTTTGTTCTGAATAATTTGAGAAAACATTCTGAACAGACATATTTAAATATAAACAAATTGAAAGGACAATTCTAAAAAGTGAAGATTGTGACAAAGGACCGTGTTTGAGTCCAAAATAGTAGACAAGTTTATGACCCTTTTGTATTTTATATTCGAAGTGTCGTAAATTCCTCCCGGTTATAAACTATCTTTAAACGTGAAAATGAAATTTTGGCACTGTCCCAAAAGTAATGATAATATTTTTGAGTTTATTGCATCTGTTACAAAGGACCAATTGATAAATCTTGGTTCGTCTTTTACCGCTTCTTTTTCTTTTAAAAACTAAAAAAAATATTTAAAGACGAACTTATGTATACCAGTTTTAAACACAAAGAAGCATTTAAATACTATGCTATGTTGTCATACATACTGATTAATTCCAGGTATGTAAGTAGGAAGGCAGATTAAAAATGTACTTATACGCCGACAAGAAGAGAATCACACATGTGTCACACCGATTTTTATAAATTTGTTTTAAGGTACAAATTAAACCATTAGATTCTGAAAAATTTTAAGGGTAAACGCTCGCTAGGAGTCGCGTCAAAAAATCGGTAAGTTTGTGCTCCAAAGACACATTTAATTTAATTTATCTGGAGGTAGAAAAATAAGTTTGGCTCCAAAATTACCCTATTTTATTGCTACATAATTAACAACTGTGCTCAGATTAATATTTAACTTTTTCAGAAGTGAAATACACAGTTTTAAAGAAATCTTATTAAAAGGTTTCTAAAGGGTACGACGAGATTATTCACATTTTTTGGGTTATTACCATGCATAAAACTTGAATATTTAATTTGCTAATTTTTGTTAATTATTCCTGATATTATGGGCCTGATAATGGTAACATGTATGAGCTTTTTGTAATAGAGTGAAAGTTTTAAACGTTCGTCAAGCAAATGTTGTAACAATCTGTATCTGAGAGCAGTTTCTTGTCTTTTCAGTCTAGTGCGAGGATTCCAAGTAAGATGGAGTCCTAGTTAGCGGAGATGTTCAACAGGCAGTAGTGGGATGTTGGGACAGGAGGTCAAAGGTTTGCGACGAAGGGTAAACGTGGTTTGATGGGATTTTTCGGTATTGATTTTAATTCTCCATTTATGACACCGCTCTTCAATGGAGTTGATGTTTGAATAAAGGTTTTGTGATGCAACAGTGCAACAGTTGGGTCATTGTTTACTGATAATACACATGTGTCATCAGCATACGAACGTAAAACTGTAAATAATTATTCTTAACATGATTTCTACAAAAAAAAAAAAATTAAATTAAAAAAAAAGATTTAAGTTGTTAATCAATTATATTATCATCTGCGAATATATCTTAGCTTTATCGACTTTTCATGACTTTCCATCACCTTTAGCAACATAGTGTATAAGATAATATTTTTTTTTTAAATCTTTAGCTTTCCAACAGCATATTATACATCTATGTCACAGTTCTTATTCTTAAAAAACAAAAATTGCGTTCAAAAAATAGTTTTGCTCTTCTCTCCTTTAGTTAGTTATCAAATTCAACGTTCAACTTTTATATTTATCCGCCTTTCATCGATCCTAATAAGATGATAAAGGTAATTCTTCTGAATCTAAAAAATTAAAGGTACTTTAGAGGAAGAAAATTTAAAATATCAGAATTTAAGCCCTGTCAGATTATTTCAATCAGAATGAAACCTATATCATATTAAATTTTACATCTATATAAGAAGTTTAATTAAAATCTTTTATGCCGTTTATGATATAATCGTAAAAAAGTGCAAAATGGATGGTATAAGTGCTACTTTTCGGTCAGTGCATTTCAGTGAAAATGGGAGAGCCCGTGGCGGAGTGGCTAGCGCGCTAGTCTCTCATGCTACAGGTTCTGAGTTCGAATCCCAGTCCCGGCGGGGCTTTTATAAGGATAAAAAAAATGTGGATTCACTCACAACCTCTCCTCCGGGTATGTGAGACCCGTCAGCCAAAGGGTGGCCACTCACAAAATTAGTCGTAGGGAGTGATGGTCCTACACTAAAATAATTGCATCATGATACGTGAATGTAAACTTGCAGGAGTTTACACCGCGAGGCCCAGGGCCTACACGGCCTGTCGCGCCACTGGAAGAAGAAGCATTTCAGTGAAAAAGTTGCTGAAACATCTTGGGCGTAAAGTGGTCTTAAATATGAAATTTCAGTTTCTTACGACTTGTCGTATCGTGTTAAGACTTACCACACACGCACGGACCTTTTTTTGGGATTTGGTTATTTAGAAATAGGAGACCCTAAAACGTTTATTTCCGTTGAAAACAAGGATTTGAAAATTTTCACGATCACAATATTTTCCCATACACTTTCTTGTATAGGTAAGTAAAAATAAGAATGGTATGGAAATCACGAACGGTTATGGAATAAGTTAATGTTTTTTTTATAGGCCTCCAGAATAAAATAGTACTTTTACTTTTGGAGATTTAGAAACATGTTATCTTATTAGCATTGATGAAAAACTGCAATAGATACAAGTTGAACGAATGTGATAAACAACTAAAGGAGAAATATCTCACTTATGGGGTCTCTGTCATTGTCAACACACTGTGTCTTCAGCATACGTAGTGAGGACAGTGCTAGGATGGATGGGGATATGAGCTGTATATACCGTATAAAGGATCGGAGCCAAGATACTTGAGGTACACTGGCGGACTGAGTAAATAAGGATGAGTAAGAAAGGGTATAGTTTACTTTAAAGGTTCTATCAGTGAGCTAGGAAAGAACTAATAGGAAGTACGCTAGATAGAGGAATCGACGCAGTTTGTACATATTACATATTTATTATAGTTCTTAAATTGATTTTAAAAACGTGAAAGTCGTATCTTGACAGTGTCATTTTTTTTTCAAGCTAAAATTATCAACTTAAAAAATAAATAAATAAATTTGTGTCTTTACTACTCTTGAAGGGTCTTGGGCTCAGTACATATAGAGTAGACTAACGGCAGTGCAAGGAGGTGATCAGGCCGATATCACGCTTAGCCACTGAGTTTCTCGCTCAATATTTAGGTACTCACTATATAGAGACTGGGTGTGCCCGAGGAGGATCGCATCACGGCTGAGGTTACATAATAAATAGTTAATCCGCCACAGCCGGGATTCGTTAATAATTAAACATAACTCTCATTAATAAAACGAAATCACTCTTGCTGTATTTTACCTAGAACACTTCATTTATATTTGTTATAATTACATTTTTCTGGAGTAAACAAGTTTATTTTTTTTACGTGCCTAGGGATATTTCTTTATTTAACTTAATGCGTATTTTTAATAGAGCTTTGAGCTAAAATATATTTGCCAAACCTCCTTTAGTCCAATTAGTTGGGTCAACGAAGCGTATTCATATTCGAGTTTGTAGCACCAAAATATACTTTTTAAACACATATTTGTAAATTTGTATGAATATTTTTTTCGGTTGATGTTTATTTTTTAAGAAATAATATAATCATGAATTTATTGAAGTGATATAACCATAAGATACTATGGTTACCTGAAGAGATCTTGACGAATGTTGTTCAAGTTACAGAGCTACTTCTTATTTACATTTCCTTCGAGGGGTCAACTGTGGTGTAGAAGCTAGCATATCAGCCTTAAAATCACAAGTTCACGCTCAAACCCAGTAGATCACCAAAGGATTTATTAAATAGAGTCAAAATAGCCTTGGTTGTGCCTTCCTTCGGAGTGGACGTAAAAAGTTTGTCCCGACAATGTGCGATATAAGGTGCTCGTTAAAGATCCCTATCCTTATTTAACCTGCATTTTCAAAATTTAGGACTCCCACTCTAGCATAATATAATTAGCCACTGTACCATAAAAGTGACGTTAAATAATTAAAAATTACCTGAGATAATTTTTTTTTTTTTCTCTGGCGCGAAAGGCCGTGTAGGCTCTTGGCCTCGTGGTACAATCTTCTGGGAGAATATACTCACGATTCACGATGTGATTTAACAGGGTTGGTTCATCACTCTATATGCCTTTTTTGTGAGTTGCCACCATTTGGCTGACGGGTCTCACATACCCGGGGGAGAGGCTGTGAGTGAATCCCTACTTATTTATATCCTTATAAAAGCCCCGCCGGGACTGGGATTCGAACTCGGAACCTTTAGCATGAGAGACTAGCGCGCTAGCCACTCAGCCACGGGCTCCCCGCCTGAGATAGATTAGGTAAGCAATTTCCAGATAATTAAAAAGATAAATATTTGTTTGATGTTCTTTCCCTGATTATTCGGCAGCACTAAAAAAAAAAACTAGTGCGCGCAATTAAATTTAAAATAAATTTTAAACAAAATTAGGAACAAAATAAATTGTTAAAGAATTATTTATATTGGATTTTAATTGAAACATGTGTTTTATTAAAAAATCTATTCTATTATTATTTACGACAATCGGTTTGTTTCATCGGTATTTCGTCAGTATCCGGTTACTTTTACAATATCATGTGTAACATGATATTTTTTCTAAAATATTTAGCATTCCAACGGTATATTTTACATGTATATTGCTGTTCTTAAGTTCAGAAAAATAAAATTGCATTTAAAAAATATTTTTGTAGTTTTCTTCTTTAGTTGGATATCGAATTCGTTCAACTTCTATAAGTACCTGTTTTTTAGCAATGCTAATCAGATAATATGGCCAAGGGCCTAGCCGGATAAGCATGTAAAATCTGCCCCCGCTTGTATTAGAACCAAATTTATACCATTTAGTCACACTTATGAGAACAACGTTACCCAAATTTTTAGCCCCTTAATCCTAACGGGAGGGAAGTTATGGAGGGGGGAAGAAAAAACAAAAAAAAATTGTTTTCTCCTAAATGGCTCAACCGATTTTCACGAAAAAAATATATGTTATGGATGTTACAAATAGGTTTCAAAAAATAATATTTTAAATTTTTTTTCCACCAAAATGCTGGTCAAAACAATTTTTTGAATTTTTCAAAAAAATATTTTCTGGTTATGATGGTTTGGTACACCTCCAATCTTTCGCTACTTTATTTCATTGTAGGGTCCTACATTACATATATTTTTTTCAATTTGATCGCAAGTGTACCCCACGGTGAAAAATAAAAAAAACAATTTTTTCTCCCGAATGGATCAACCGAATTTCACGAAAAAAATATATGTTGATGGTTTTCTAAAAGAGTTTCAAAAAATATATATATTTTTTTTATGTCGAAAACGTGAGTCAAAACTTTTATTGGTTTGGTACATTAACAATTTTTCGCTACTTTATTTCATTGTAGGGTCCTACATAACATATATTTTTTTCAATTTGATCGCAAGTGTACCCCACGGTGAAAAATAAAAAAAACAATTTTTTCTCCCGAATGGATCAACCGAATTTCACGAAAAAAAAATATATGTTGATGGTTTTCTAAAAGAGTTTCAAAAAACATTTTTTTTTTTTTTTTGTCGAAAACGTGAGTCAAAATTTTTATTATTAATTTAATTTTTTTTTTTTTTAAATTACCTTGGTTTGGTACACCAACACGTTTTTGCTAATTTAATTCATTGGAGGGTCATGCACAATATATATTTTTTTCGAGTTGATCTAAATATGTACCCAATAGTAAAAAATAAAAAAAGCAGCATTTTTCAGCTCTCTTAGTAGTAGCTGGTCACGCATGAAGAGTAGGGATAGAGCTGTAGGGTCGTTATGTCATTGGATATTACTTACGCACTATGCACATACATACTATTTATTATACCTATTATTATGAATATCTTCTATTGGATGGAATATATTTATTTTTTTTATTTATTTTATTTTATTTTTTTACTTAGATAACTACTACATAGTACTATATGCTATATTTATATAAAAACATAATTACACAGATTTTTTTAATATATGTTTTCATATTATTATATGTTAATCTAAAAAGCTATGATGTCAGACTTGCATGGAATTTTCGAGAAAAAAATCATTATCTTCGTAAACGAGTGGAACTATTCCGTTTTTACGAACATTAAAAATTATTTATTCTTTTAATATTGCCTAGCTATCTAAATATCCTGAAGTAGCAAAAAATAATGGTATTTTTATTTATTTTTTGAACGATCATTCTATACATCATCATAGTTTAATAGACTAACATTTTAACTAGTTTTACAGTTTTATCTTAATGATATAAAAAAAAAAAAAAAAAAAAAAAAAAAAATATATATATATATATATATATATATATATATATATATATATATATATATATATATATAAAATGTTTCGTAGTTACTGATTTAAATTCTTATTCTTCTATAAAAAGAGCACATAGTGTTATGTTGTTATCCAAAAAAAAAAAAAAAATATTACATCCAATAGAAGATTTCTAATAATATAAATAACAGTATTTTTCGCTACTTCAGGATATTTACATAGACAGTTTATATTTCAAGAATAAATAATTTTTAATGTTCGTGAAAAACGGAATAGTTCATCTGGGAGACGAATATAGTGACATTTTCTCGAACATTTCATGCTGTCAAATCTATCTTCAACTTTTTTTAGATTAACATATAATAATATGAAAACATATATATTAAAAAAATCTTTGTAATTATGTTTTATATAAATATAGCATATAGTGCTGTGTAGTAGTTATCCAAGTAAAAAAAATAAATAAATAAATAAAACAAAATAAATATATTCCATCCAATGGAAGATATTCCTTATAATAGGTATAATAAATAGTTTGTAGTTGCATAGTGTGTAAGTAATATCTAATGACATTACGACCCTACAGCTCTATCACTACTCTTCATGCGTGACCAGCTACTACTCAGAGAGCTGAAAAATGCTGCTTTTTTTATTTTTCACTATTGGGTACATATTTAGATCATCTCGAAAAATATATATATTGTGCATGACCCTCCAATGAATTAAATTAGCAAAAAATTGTTAATGTACCAAACCAATAAAAGTTTTGACTCACGTTTTCGACATAAAAAAAATATATATATTTTTTGAAACTCTTTTAGAAAACCATCAACATATATTTTTTTCGTGAAATTCGGTTGATCCATTCGGGAGAAAAAATTGTTTTTTTTTATTTTTCACCGTGGGGTACACTTGCGATCAAATTGAAAAAAATATATGTTATGTAGGACCCTACAATGAAATAAAGTAGCGAAAGATTGGAGGTGTACCAAACCATCATAACCAGAAAATATTTTTTTGAAAAATTCAAAAAATTGTTTTGACCAGCATTTTGGTGGAAAAAAAATTTAAAATATTATTTTTTGAAACCTATTGGTAACATCCATAACATATATTTTTTTCGTGAAAATCGGTTGAGCCATTTAGGAGAAAACAATTTTTTTTTGTTTTTTCTTCCCCCTCCATAACTTCCCTCCCGTTAGGATTAAGGGGCTAAAAATTTGGGTAACGTTGTTTCTCATAGGTGTGACTCAATGGTATAAATTTGTTTCTAATACAAGCGGGGGCAGATTTCACATGCTTATCCGGCTAGGCCCTTTCATAAAATCTACAAAATTAAAGATACTTTAGGGAAAGAAATTTTAAAATATCGGCGTTTAAGGCCTGTCAGACTATTTTAATCAGAATAAAATCTACATCATATTAAAGACTATTAAATTTTACATTCATACAGCAAGTTGAATAAAAATCGTTAGAGCCGTTTTTGAGAAAATCGTAAAAAGGAGCTAAATGCACGGTATAAAGTGAGAATCAGCTAACCAGGATTTTGATGAAAAAGTTACTGTAACATCTCGGGCGTATAGTTGTCTCAAAAATGGAATTTCATTGTCGTACACCTTTTCGTTTTCGCGCTGGACTTACCACAAACCCACGGACGCACAGACCATTTTGCAGGACTTTGTTATTTCGACTCAGGGGAACTTAATGCGTGTATTTCCGTCGAAAACTGGAGTTCAAAATTTTCTCGATCGCAATACTTTCCCTTACTATATATTCCATATATAGGTAATTGAAAGTAAAAAATCATATATAATAATTCTGTAGGTATTTTCATAAAAGTTTAATAATTTTTACTTTCACTTACCTGTATATGAAATAGTTAGTGGTAACTTTTATTTTATTATTATAATTTTCTTTTTATAAACTTCAAGCCAATAAGATATACTCATTCCGAAAGGTATGATGATATAATTTTATTTAACTTGCCAAGTTATTTAGAATATGGGTCAGTAGTATATTCAAATATAAAATTTTCCTGGCAATAATTTCATGTTTCTGCGGTGAAAAACAAATCGTCCCATATGTTTTTTTGTCGTGATTTTTTTAGTAATTTTTTAGACTAAAATAGGAATAGAATAAATATTGACTATATAAAAGTGTTTGTATTTTCTTGTTATTTGAGTCATAAGATCACTCTGGGCTACGTAGATTCTCCTGGAGCTTTCTTCTAATTCTTTTTTTATTAAAATCCAAAGTTGATTTTTTACTGTGTTGCTAACTTATCTTTCCAAATTATTGCACTTTTCCCATAACTTTTAAACGATATAATACGGATATAGTATTTTTTGGAATGAAACGTGGATATAGTACTTTTTGGAAAGAATTGAAAGAGATATAAAATAGAATAGAAAATAATTTTTATTCTGAGACAGAGTGCCTTAAGAACAACAGATATGTACAATTAAGGTATACAATGTATCTGGCCAAAAGACCAAGTGATCATGATTAATTCTTATTTACAATGGTGAAAGAAGTAAGGGAAGAAAAAAAAAAAAAAAAAGAAATATATCTATACAATAAAACAAAATAATAAAATAAATAAACTTCTTCAGATATGTACATTTGCTAAACAAAACTAAAGTTAAAATTAATTAAGTTAGGTATATGAGCTATAAATAATATTTCTTTTTTGTATTCAAAATCTGACTTTTGATATAAAACGTCATTGCTGTTTAGCGTCTGTTTGGGAACAGTTGGGACTTGAATGATGATAGAGAAGAAGCATGGTGGATACGAGTAGGTTGGGAATCCCAGAGATTGGCAGAGTGGACATGATGAATGATCAAAAGTTGTTGTTCTATGGGTAGGAATGTAAAGGTCAGAATGGCGAGACCTTGTTTCGAGGGAGTGGATTGACGATTTAAATTGTAGAAGACTGTGGATATAAGGAGGGAGCTGGGTGTTAATGGTTTGGTAAAGGAATGATCAAACAATGTACATATGAATCAATGTACATAAGGTCAGATCAGGCACGGGTTTTTCCTCTCATATTTAGCAAGGTAAGGGAAGTGTAAACCTTACTGTTTTCATGATCAAATACCATTATTCTATTAAAATGTGAGTTTCTAAAAAATTTTAAGCCAAATTTATCTGGATGCAAGATGGAATACAATGAAAAAACTTAATTTAATTGAGAACTTACAAGAACCAAAGCGACGGAACTAAGTTAAATTTGCGTAAAAACTGACTATTAGATTAAAACCATTGATAAAAATAATAGCGGTGATTTATAACGTGCTAAATGACCCAATAAAAATGCACAAAATAAAGAAAACGATAAATTAATGGTAACATATCGGCATTAAAGCCCTGTCAGACTATTTCAATCAGAATACAATCTACATTATATAAAAGCCTATCAAATTTCACATCGATATAGGAAGTTTAATCAAAATCATAAATAGGTGCAAAATGCATGGTACAAAGTGGCTCTTCTGGTTAGCTGATTTTGATGAAAAAGTTTTTGTAACATCTTTTCGTTGTCTCGCTAGACCTACCATACACACACACATAGACCTTTTTGCAGGACTTGGTCATTTAGACTCAGTGGACTCTAAAACATGTATTTCAGGTGATAACTGGAATTCGAACCTTTTTTCGATCTCAATACTTTCCCTTACTATATAGTTCATATATGTATGGACATCATATATGGATACTGAAAGTAAAAATAAATAATCACAAACATCTAAAATAATCACTCAATCAAGTGTTTTTTCTTTGTGGTTTTTAATCACTCTCTTTTTTTTTTTTTTTTTTTTGTCAATTATTATTACCTTCTACATCTTTCTTAATTATTTAACTTCCCAATTGTATATTGTATAACTATTAGATATCATAGGGGGTAAATGGAATTAGAAGAAATATTAAGTACCCATCTTTCGTCACTTTTAGGATAGATTTTGGTTTGGGGGAAACGGTGGTAAAGCTTATTGAATTGTGTAATAGCTGATAATTGGGAGTTAAAGAGTTTCGGCATGGAAATTCAAACAATGATTAATAAATTTTGGAAACACTGAATTAGAGCGGCATCTTAGAAGAAGGATTCTATGTTTTAAACTGTGAGCAAGGCGTTCGAAAGTTTATTGAAATTTGATTTATGTTTAGGGAACGATGTTTTTAAAGAAGAAAATAATATATTAGAAATCGAAGGAATATTACAATTCTTAATTATACATAATATTACAATCCTTATTTGCGTAAAAAAAAAAAAAACTTATATCTATGCCAAACAGGAATTTAAAGTATTATCGCATACCTCACAATAGATATTTTAAAATCTGCAGCGATAGAGAACAATACAATGTTTGTGCTCAATGCTCACGCCGGGGAGTTCTGCGCATGCGCGTGAGTATAGCAGTCATATTTCAAGTCGGCTCTCGGATTTCTTGCTTTTACAGTTGGATTTCACTTCAGCACAGTCTTGAAAACATCACCAGACTTCAGGATAACAACAACAGTTATTATTGGAGCAAACAGCGGTAAGTTGTGATATAATTTACAGTGTAAAGTGAATGCTGAGTCACCTCTTCATATCAGCTGATTGCCAATAGCCCGGCAAGGCTGGTCTTGCTTAACTTTTTTTAAGTTATTGTTTTTTTTCCCACATCTGGTTATTATTTAATTACTTTTTATACATGAAATGCGATATTATCATCAAGTAATGTCCTCCAAAGCTTCAACTAAAAGATCTAGATCTAGTGGTTCAATCCCGTCACCTACAAAACAAAGACCCCGCCGTGATACTAATAAAAGATTAAATCTACAAGCAACCCCTTCCGGTACTAATTCAGAATCTGAACCACAACCTGGCACATCGTCACAAGGGATGACTGACGAATCGCCGTTTTTCACCCCAAATCCTTTTCAGATTTTACATAATGAAAAAGAAAACATGGAATCTACTCCTATACCTAGTGAACCACGGCCTCCTCCAATATTTGTCAAAAATATTAGAAATTTCCAGTTGTTGTGTGCGCAATTGAACAAAATTACCGAATCTACCAGCTACTACTGTATGAGTAGAATCAATGATACCAAAATATCTCCTACTACTGCCGAGACATATAGAAAAATAGTGAAATACCTAACTGAAACCAAAGCAGATTTCCATACCTATCAGCTACGCCAAGAGAGAGCTTTAAGGGTTGTAATCAGAAACTTACACCCCTCGACACCAGTTGAAGCTATTAAAGAAGAACTAACGGAGATAGGCTATAAAGTGCGGCAAGTCACTAACGTCCTAAAGGATAAAATTCCTCTACCTCTCTTTTTTGTGGATTTGGAACCAGCTGAAGGAGTTGAAAAAATCTATGACCTCAATAGATTGTACTATTCCAGTGTAAGAGTTGAAAAACCTTACACAAAGAGAGAGATAATTCAGTGCCATAATTGTCAAGCATATGGTCATACTAAAAGTTATTGTCATCACATACCTCGATGCGTGAAATGCGGTGAACAGCACAAGTCTGTGGAGTGTACAAAACCAAAATCAACACCAGCTGTATGTGCTCATTGCCTGAAGGACCACCCGGCCAACTATAAAGGATGCCAAATCTATAAGGAGCTGAGGACCAGGTTTCAAAAACCTCAAGTACTGGATGAAACAGCAAGACAAGTAAGAAACAGAAGAGAACCCTCAAAACTTATTGATGCCAATTTATCATTTGCTCACTTACTTAGAGGTGGGAATCAAAGTACTGAAGCCGTGGCCCTGCCGGAACTACAAAATGTACCTCAATCCATTCCACATATACCTCTTTCTCAAAATGTAACCAATCCTAAGAATCCTAATCCACCACAAATCTCTCATATTCCTCCTCCTTCAAACGCCACAGACCTTACCAGTTTGATGACATCCTTTATTTCCGAAATTAAATCCCTTGTTATGCCCCTAATATCACTCCTTACGAATCTCGTAACAAATCTCATTCCTGCCTTAAAAAAACCATAAATGACCTCACCTAATTCCTTATCCATTCTCCTTTGGAATGCGAATGGTGTTAGAACTCACACTGACGAACTTACAGCCGTACTGCAGGACAAAAACATTGATGTTGCACTCATTACTGAAACTAGACTAACCACTAAACAGTACTTTAAAATACCAGGATACACGACATACCGGACAGACCATCCAGACGGCAAAGCCCATGCCGGTACTGCTGTCATAGTCCGCCGATCCCTCACCCATCACTTACACCCAATTTCCGCCCACGATTACCTACAAGCAACTTCCATCGTTATCAAAACCTTTTCCTTTCCGCTTATCATCGCATCAGCATACTGCCCTCCTAAACATCCCATTTCCTCTGCCCAATTTGGATCCTTCCTCAACTCCTTGGGTAATCACTTCATTTTGGGTGCAGACTTAAACGCTAAGAACCAACAGTGGGGTTCTAGAACCACCAATTCTCGTGGACGGACATTGCAGTCTGCACTCAACTCCCGACGCTTTCATCTCCTACCTCCCGATTCTCCTACCTACTGGCCAACAGATCCTAACCGTAATCCTGACATCCTCGACTTCTTCATCCACAGCGGATTAGGCTCTCTGAATTTTTCCATAGCTCGCCTTGATGAACTATCCTCTGATCATAGTCCATTGATTCTAAATGTATCCATAACACCTATTCCTAAACCTATCCCACCGTCATTCATTAGGGGCCCTGTCAACTGGAACCTCTTCCGTGAAATTCTCACTAATGATATTGACCTCAGAGTGATTCTCAAAACCCCAAATGACCTTGACGACGCCGTATATTCCTTTACAACCGCTATTCAACAAGCCGCCTGGACTGCCTCCTCTCCCAAACAATCCCAAATAATTCCTTACAAAAGCCATTTACCACAACACCTGACAGACCTCATCAACAGCAAACGTCGAGCTAGAACATTATGGCAACGCACCCGCCACCCAGAAGATCGCCGCTCCTATAATTTTTTTTGTAGAAAATTAAAGCGGGAGTTGGCGATCTTCCGTTCCCAATCCTACAATACCTACCTCTCCTCTCTCTCGACTCGTGACAATTCCCTGTGGAATGTCACGAAGAGAATCCTAAAATCCCACACCATTTCCCATCCTCTCCGGCGCTGTGATGGTTCCTGGGCTGCTTCTGACAAGCATAAGGCCGAGGAATTCGCACAGCACCTTTCCAAAGTTTTTACTCCTCATCCAGAGCTTAATCCAACCCATACTGCAACAGTTGAAGAGTTCCTCACGTCACCAATACCACTATCCTTACCACCTAAAGCAGTTAATCCCTCTGAGGTCAGATATCTTCTTAAAAAGCTTCCTCTCCGCAAATCTCCTGGATACGATCTCCTTACTCCCCAAATCTTAAGACAACTTCCACCTAAAGCCATTACATTCCTTACATATCTCTATAACTGTATCCTACGCACTACCTATTTTCCTCTCTTATGGAAACATTCAACTATGATCCTTTTCCTAAAACCAGGCAAACCTTCTAACAACACGTCATCTTACAGACCTATCAGCCTACTTCCGATCCTCTCAAAAATTTTCGAAAAGCTCCTACTAAAACGAATCCTAGCCAAATTTCAAAATTTTCCTTCACATCAGTTCGGATTTCGTCCTCAACATTCCACGGTTCAGCAAGGACTCCGAGTTGTAGACCACATTTCCTCCGCCCTTGAGTGCAAGGAGTATTGTTCGGGTGCCTTTCTGGACATAGCTCAAGCTTTTGACCGGGTGTGGCACCCGGGACTGCTCTTTAAGCTCAAAACCCATTTACCTCAATCCTTATACCTAATCCTCCGATCCTATTTATCCAACCGCTCCTTCCGAGTTCGCTGTGGTTCCGAATTTTCCGAACAATATACTGTTGAGGCCGGTGTTCCTCAAGGCAGCGTCTTAGGACCCGTCCTCTACATCCTCTTCACCGCCGATATCCCTACCGACCCCAATACCTTTCTGGCAACATTTGCTGATGACACAGCCATTTTATCATCCAATTCCGATCCTGAAGCAGCATCGCTAAATCTCCAAAAGCACCTTTCCCTTGTCGAAGACTGGTGCAATGCTTGGCGCATTAAGGTGAACGAAAGCAAATGCACTCACGTCACATTCACCCTTCGACGCAAATCCTGTCTAACGGTTAATTTCCATTCTATACCGCTTCCTTCCTCAGACACAGTCCGGTATCTCGGCTTTTTACTAGACAAAAGACTGACGTGGAACCCACATACAAGACTAAAAAGAAAAGAACTCAACCGCAGATTCGGCCAGTTATACAGACTACTAAACAGAAAATCTCATCTTACAGTTGACAACAAATTACTAATATACAAGACAGTACTGAAACCTATATGGACCTACGGACTTGAACTGTGGGGGACAGCTAAACATTCTAACATTAAACGCATCCAATCCTTCCAATCCAAAGTCCTCCGAACAATAGTTAATGCTCCTTATTACGTTACCAACTGTACCCTACACCATGACCTTAATATTCCGTTTGTTTTAGACCTGGTACCATCCAAATTTTCCAAATTTCATCAGAACCTTAGTCATCATCCTAACCCTCTAGCACAATCCCTATCCAGCACCACCCATCCCTACAATCCTCCTCGAAGATTGAAACGGCAGTGGCCACGAGACCTATTGTAAACATTTAAACTGGAGTTCTGACAATGGTCAGATCCTCCACTCATGTACGGTATGTTTGTGGCTACAGCGCCCTAACTCAGCCTCCACTGGCTCAGACCAGTGATGCGGCTGAGATAGAGGTGCTGGGATCTCTTGGATTCCGCTTTTTCCTCCACAAGTGGAGGGAAAAGCGCTTGCTGGGGTCCCTTTAGCAATTGTATATATTGTATATAGTTATGATTGTGTGTAAGATGTTTATTTATTTGCCAACTTTTTATTTATCTCAATAATAGGTTTATGTTTCGATTTGTTTTGTTTTTTATTTATTATTATTATTTTATTGTATATATTTGAATTTATGTTATATTTTATGAAATTTGACCATTATTATTATTTTCTGTATATATAGTATGAATGTGGTCTCTTATCAATATTATTATTGTTCATTTTGTAACAAATTGTAATATATCTCAATAAAAAAAAAAAAAATTAAAAAAAAAAAAAATGCTCACGCCAAGAATGCAACTTCACTAAAACAGAGGATTCCGAGATTAATATTTTTAGATAATCAGATTTGAGATATATTTACCAGGGCCCAAGTCATTGTCGCGTGAAATATATTTTGAAATGATCTGGTGTAGTCCAATGGGCTCTATGCCAGTCGGGATTTGCCGAGTTACACAACAAAAAAAAAATAGAAAATTAAGTTAAGTTTCTAATTGGTGCAGTACATCTAGGTTTTGTATTTTTAAAAATTATTACCTTTCAACAGATTGAAATTTATTTCGAGAAATAAGTACATACAGAGTATTTTAAAATATTCTTAATTTTAAATACATATGTATGAAACATATACCTATTAAGGATAAGTACTGTGGAAATTTAAGAATTCTAGCTTTCACCAGAAATTCACTTTTTATTGCCTTCTGAATTTAAAATATATTTTTGGCTGGAAATATGCCTGTTCTACTGTTTGGAGCAGAGAGCTGGGTGATCCCGGACAACAAATGGAGCCGTATAACAGCAGCATAAATGAAATAATCGCGCAGAATGGGTTCCAAAACTCACACGGATCGGATCAGGAGTGAAAATATAAAGGAAGTACTTAACATTCTGCATGATGGAGACCCTGCAGAAGACACAGTTGGATGGTACGGGCATGTGTGTAGGGTGAGCCAAGATTGTGACCCACGTAAGTTTATGGAGGCTAAACCAGTAGGCACTAGGCCGAGAGAGGTTGGGCCAAGCGATGGTCAAGACATTGCAGCAGATGGAGACTCTTCCAGGAGGCAGAGAGAGAAGGAGATCCTTGATGAGACTAACTTAACTCCACGTTGAAAGGCACAAGGAGAAAGCTATAGAAGAAGAAGAATTTAAATGGCAATTGAAATATTATCACGGGGTATTTTCTTAAAAAAACATTTACATACTTCTCATTTTCTAGCTTTATTTGCTCGTCATTTTCGGCTAATTCAACACTTACTTAACAAACGCACTGACCATCATTAAAAAACCTAACTAAATTTAACTGGGCCTTTCCACCCAACAGCCAAAGGCCCATGTACATAGAAATAATTAAGTTATTCTGTATTTACGGAGTAGAGCTGTGTTGTTCTACTTAAGCATCGAATTCTTTGTATGTACATGTACTTTCTTAAAATAAGAACTGAGGAGATATATAAATATATACTATTCAGCTAATATATATATATATATTATATATATATTATATATTATATTATATTATATATATATCTTTTCTTTTTTTTATACGAGTCGGCCAACAATACTTCACACTCTCTGCCTCCTGCCTACTCGAATATTCTCTTATCTTTCTGAACTGTGTTGCTCTCCCTTTTTCCTTATACCATTTCCTCCCTCGCCTCTCCTTCATTCCTGCAAGTACCCCAACTTATTATTTTTTTTTTTCCGAAAAGCTCTCCATCCAAGCAGTCCTTATCTTGGTTTTTACCTTACCAAGCTCTCTTTTTATCTATTTTACGTATCCACCTATATTCTTATGACTAAAGAATTTGTCAATTTTTTTTTTGTCAGCCGCTTATTGTCCATTCTGATCAATTTTCCGTAGAACCCCAGTCTTTTGGTCCTGATGACTGTTTTCAGATATTCCAAATTTTTGTATATTTCTTCGTTGTATTTTCTCCTATACCTCTCTTGTGTTAGTTTGGGTCCGGGAATTTTCCTCTCAATCTCCATGACTTTCTTCCGACTTGGAAGGCTGACTGTTTCCATACCATATCATATAGTATCGCTGGTATTACTACTGTATTGTAGTATTAGTAGTAGCATTTTCCATTGAATGATTAATTTTTCTGCTATTAATGCTTTTAGTGGCTAAGTTCAGTCTCTCCAATTGAGCTATTCTTTGTGTTATGAATGCCCTATCTGTTCTGTTGCTACAATACATATTATCTCCCCTAGGTATTTAAACATTTTTTGTTCCTATCCTATTTTTTGTTTCTATTTGTTCCAGAAGCCAATAGATACAAATCCTGCATTAAAACAATTCATAATTACTTTTCGCTTCAGTACATATTACAGACTCATACTGTTTTGCGGCCAACGACTAGGCAAGGAGAAAACTTGCACGAGAACACTTTCAGTACCCTCTTTGGTGCCCTCTTTATCTGAGCTGGGTGAGCTCCAAAAGAGTCTTCCTACTTTGGGTCGCTCCATGGGATGTAGTAGTGCATATTTACCTGTTTATTATACAGATAATACTCCAATAAGAAAATATAATTTTATATAAAGAACGCAAAAGTTCTACAACAACAATACCAAGCTTTTAATATAAGTTATACTAAAAAAATAATTTAAAAGCCGACCGCCTCAGTGAGATTTAGGACTTAGTGTTCTCTAATTAATTAATGAGCAAACTTTTCCTCGTTTCTAGATCGGAACTTTGTCTCCTAACTTTAGTTTTCCTTCCGTGTTTCGATGCGGAACGCACCTCGGGCCAAGTTTTTCTTCTTTCAAACTTCTCATTATTATCCAAGGAAAATTAGGGCATTTTCTTGGATAAATTAATTATTCTATAAAAGAATATTCATTTTAGAAAAGTTCTTAACTTGAATTAATAAGTGCCACTAGAAATACATCTCATTTCTAATCGGGTTTACGATGATAAAACTATGGCAAAACATGAAAAACGCTGTTATTAGCACAAAAAATAAACTGAATATGACTCTACGAAGCGAAAACGACGTGCAGAAGCAAATAAAATTTATATACTGAAAATTATTACTTTCTCTTATCTATATGTGAAATGTTAGTGGAGCCGCCCATGCTTCGCACGGGTGCAATTTGAACGAGGTGTAATTTATGTTTAAAAAATCTCTGTCTGATCGATTTAGAGTTTGTCTCTTTGGGAGTTTTAGTTCACAGTAACGAGAAGTGCAATTAACAAAAAATATATTTATTTTATAATTTCTATTCATTATCATATTTAATCATCGGCAGAAATGAAAAGCATAAATCGAAATAGTTTATAAAAAAAACAAAAAACTATTTTCGATTTATGCTTTTATTGGAAAATTCGAATAAAGAGTTATAAAAAAAAAATTCTTTATTGGAATCAAAACACAGACATATTACAGTGCAATTAGAGTCAATATCCACTAAGGCGATCCCGTGTTCAACTGCGGCAATTCAATAAAAGTACAATAACAAACAGTAACAGTACACAGTATGATACAATAAAATACTTAAATAATATAACAAAAATATATAGTTAAGTGTATATATTTGTTATTTTAAGTGAAGCACAGATAACTGAAAATTAATTTCTTTGTTGTGTATGTATTCACAAATTACAGAAATAACAACCGCTACTATTCGGTTTGTTATTTTTTTATTTTTCAAATGAACTGTTTAAATTACATTTTAAAAGTTGAATTAAGCTTTCATAGGAATCCCATTCCTAATAAATAATATTAATCCTATTAATATAATAATATATTTATATATAATATATATATAGGATAATATAATTATCTAGAAATAATATTAAATTTGAAATAATTATTAACAATGTTAGTTTATAGGTTTATAACAACCTAACCATTTATGTTAACAACTTAGTCACTATTTGGTACGTAATATTGTATCTAAAACTTGTGTACTAAATGGAAGATATAATAATTATTAATTATCAAACGATAAGTTGCATAAAGCAGAATTTCATATTTTAGGAGCATATATGTCTTGAATGTTACAGCAACTTTCTTAACAAAATCGGCGTATCAGAAGTGCCACTTTATACCACCGCGTCTTCAACCATTAATACCAAAACCTATTCTAATACCGGATTTTCATCATCCAGATTTAAATATTTGTCGGTAATCATCACCATATCAATGATATATTCGAATGCTGAATTAAATAAAGCACGTAGAAAAATTTAATGTATAGTAATGAAATATAATGCCTACATACGCGTACATTACATGCATAAAAATAAAATTAACTTTATTCACATATTGACAGAATGTTAACAAATGATTTCGGATGAGTCATCCTTACAATCAGTAAAATATTTTTGTGTTTTGGTAATTATAGTTCATTAGCCTAATGTAACACATGTAAACATATGGTAAAATTAGATTGAGGTTATATTACGATTGTAGGAAAAATTAAGAAACATTAAAAATTAAGAAAAACAAGAAACCTACGCATGACATGCATATGTTCAGATTTTTATAGTTATGAAATAGTTTAGAATAGAATCTAGAACCGTGGTTTGCATCATTTTGACCAAGAGCTACAGTTATATATATAAAATTTTATAAATGATCTAATGTTTTAAAATTTTTAGAAAATTAAGATGTGACACGAGACAGCTGAAAAGCGGCTATTTATTTAGCCAACAGCTGGAAGGAGACGCGTCATTTGAACTGACGTCACTAGTGTAGCCATAACCCACTCCACACTCTGGCTGGTTAATTTTGTAACCGGAATACAGTTTGTTTAGTTTCCTCTTTTCTGTAAATTTATTAAATAGCTTTCTCGAAATACTCTTTACTGTAGTACGAAGAGCGTTCTGTGAATACTTTTATATATGAATAAGCAAATTTACAGTACACATAAACAATGCGATTAACCATGCAACCCAACAAGCGAAATCGTTTTTTTAATATGTTTGTTGAAATTTATGACTGTATTTAATAATACAACAAGTAAATATGCTATATGACATAATACGAGTACATGATAACACTTGTAGATAAACAGCCCATTGGCAGCACTCCAGTAGGTAATATAAACTAGAAGGCCTTGAGGCTATCTTCTTTTCAGACTTCTCCGAGGATTGTCAGGAATGGAAGAGGAAACAAGAATTGAAATAAGAATTAAAAGGGTTAGAGTGGGAGTGGATTGTGTCATTGAAGTATTGATACCTGGTTCGGGCCAAATCAGCAACATATGATATATTAAGGTCTTTATGGATGAGTTTATTCGTGAAAGTATGGAACATTAAGGATTTTTTGAAGGATTTTAGATTGTAAGGATTGGATGCGGGAAGAGTTTGATGGTCATGTAGATGAGCCTTTTGTAGTTAAGTGGAAGGTTAGAGCGTCTGTCTAGTAAGTGTTGAAGTAATCGAAAGTGGCGAGCAGTTTCTTGTCTTTTCAGTCTTGTGTGCGGATTCCATGTGAGACGTTTGTCATGCAGGAGTCCTAGGTAGTAGATCTGTTCAACAGGGAAAAGCTGAATATTATTAAATTACACTAGCAGGATGTGATAGGTTTAGGCCCCTTTGTCTTTTTAAATCTAAAAAAACAGTTATACCTGTCATGGCCGCTACTGATGTTCAACTTACGTATCGCTCCATGATTTTACCTTATTAGCTCGAAGTCACTGAATCTTCAGCCTTCAAACTTTGTGAATGGTGAATTGTTAACCCACTGAACACTTAACAATCGTTAATACTGAGGTGAGTGCACTTATTTCACTAAAGCAAATTATAGACTGGTGGCAGCCTGGAGTGGGGGGAGCGAAGCTCCTAGAAGATAAGTCCTAATCCTTTTCATGTTTACAAGGTCTAGTTCGAGTATCCTGTCATCTACGACTAATAATATAAACATTTTGTGTATATATTTAAGTTTAACTTTTTTTTTTTTTTTTTTTTTACTCAAGACTTTTTATTTATATTTCTAAAGACATTTTTTATTCTACCATAAGACTTTTTTTTCAATATGTTTAATTTATTTAGTTTAATTATTCAATATGTTTCAATTGATATGTATATATTTTTGTATATAAATATAGTAGCTAGATTTTTCTTCTTTATTTAGGTAAATTAATATTAAAAGTATATTTTTTTTCTCTTAATTCTTCTAATTTTATTCATGGATCTCGACATGAATACTTCCTGTGACGACTCGGCAGAGGAAACGCCCTTCTCGGAAATTAGCGAGTCAGATTCTCAATATTTGAAGCCGCGTCAGAAACGGCAAAGAGCTTTAAATCCTGGACCTGGAGACTCTCCGAATAAGAAAAAAAATAAAGCGGTCAAAACCAAACAGGTTTCTAACCAAATAAATTCCCCACCAAAAACACGCAGTACCACTGCAGCCATCAAAAATGAGCATACGGCGCCGTCTACATCTACCACCACACCGTCTTCAGCGGCAGCACCATCGACCTCAACCGGCAACAATACTGTTGCAGCGAACAACTCACACGTCATCCCGGGGCCCCAGGGGTTTTCTGATCCGGAGCCACCACCCATATTCGTTAATAATATATCAAATTTCATTACGTTTGGTCAAGAAATCGCCAACTTGATCGGACAGCCAAACTTTAGATGTTTTTCCAGACTGAGCGATATCAAGATAAATACTAACTCAAAAGAAAATTACAAAAAGCTCGTAACCTATTTATCTACCAAGAACTACGACTTCCACTGCTACCAGCTAAGGCAGGAAAAATCATACCGAGTGGTTTTAAGGGGACTCCACTCAACGACCCCCACTGACGCAATTAAAAGAGCCCTGGAAGAGATAGGCCATACCGCTAGACACGTTACTTGCGTCTTACACCCCTCTGAAAAATACCCCCTTCTACTATTTTTCGTGGATTTGGAGCCAGCACAAAACAACCCGGATATATTTCAGGTGACGAGGCTATTATACTCAATCATCCGTTTTGAACAGCCCAGACAAAAATCAATAACAGTCCAGTGCACAAACTGTCAAAATTTAGGACACACCAAGTCCTATTGTCACCATCAGGCCCGGTGCGTCAAATGTGCCGGCCCGCACACATCTGAAAACTGCCCGAAATCAAGAAATGAGCCGGCAAAATGTGCTCTCTGTGGCGAAGGACACCCTGCCAGCTACAAAGGATGTGCGATTTATAAAAATCTATACAAACAAAAATTTCATAGCCTGCAGTTAAAAATCACTGAACAGAAGAATTATACGCAGGCTCCTGTCGCTGACTCTTTGAACTTCCCAGACCTCAATCAACGCCAAGGTAACATCACTCACCAGACGACTACCTCAACCAACATGGTAAAAGCCACAACACCTCTCTCTACAATCACCTCGCAAAATCAACAGCCTCGACGACAGGCGCCTCCAAAACCCCAACCCAGATCTCAAAACTCCCAACCTCAGCCTGAAGTTCCGCTCCAACCGATTCCCTCCCATCATCTGCCCTTACAGGCCAAATTACCAACAGAAAAACCAAACCAAGTTCCACCCCGTCCTATTGTCCACACAAAACCAAATCCGCCTCCTCTATCATCCCAGAACGAACTTCCTCGTACCCCTCGACGGGTACAACCCACAAACAACAATCCTCCTCCAAGATCTCATACTCATCCCTCTCCTAATTCAAATCCTCCTGACATTTTTTCCATCTTGAATTCCTTCCTCTTGGACCTTCAAGAAACTATCAAACCTCTTATCACCCTTCTCACGCGAATCCTTTCTGAAATCCCATTTAATTTCCAACGATGAGTGTAAAGCCCCTAGCTGTCCTCTTTTGGAACGCTAACGGCCTACTTCAACACCGTGACGAACTCGACATATTCCTCCATGACAACCATATTGATATAGCACTACTGACTGAAACACATTTCACTCAACGATCACGTTTTTACATACGAGACTATATTACTTACAGAACTGACCACCCAGACAACACTGCCCATGCGGGTTCTTGCATCCTTATTCATAAATCCATTTCACATTCCTATGTCCCTTCTACTCCAACTGATGCTATACAATCGACCTCTGTATCCATTTCAAATCATCCTTCTCATGTAACTTTCGCAGCTGTATACTGTCCTCCAGGTAATGCCGTTTCATTTAACTGCCTCAACTCCTTATTCCTTTTCCTCGGACCGCGCTTTATTGGTGGAGGAGACTATAATGCTAAACACCAACGATGGGGTTGTCGAACATCCAATACCCGTGGAAATATCCTCTCCCGTGTTTCATCTTCAAATAGCTATTCCATCCTCTCGCCCATGAATCCCACTTACTGGTCTACATCCCGAAAAAAAACATCCTGATATCCTAGATATATTCGTCACCTCCCAGCTTTCCTCCTCACATACATCTGTTAAATCCTTGAATGACCTCTCATCCGACCACAGTCCAGTTCTGCTTTCTTTGCATTCGGGCTTTGTTCCTAGGCCAATCCCTCCTAAATTGATCCTTGGACGAGTGGACTGGGACGGATTTCGGACAGACTTGGAGACAAAACTGGACTTAAGAATCTCACTAAAGACTAAACTAGATATTAACAGAGCCGTAGAACAACTTACTGACTCAATAGGTAGCAGCATACGTGATAACACTACAAACACCTACAACAATAACACTCAACAGACTAACCTGCCACAGCACATTCGAATCTTATTAAGGGAAAAACGAAGAGCTAGATCGAAGTGGCATAGGACTAGATACCCAGCTGACAAAACTATTTATACCACTCTGACTAACAAACTTAAAGCAGAAATCAGAAAATTCAAAATTCAAAACATACTGAATACGACAGAAAATCTCACTACGACTGATAAATCACTTTGGACTACCACTAAGAAATTACTTCAGTTCAAAGATTTTAATCATCCTCTCCTCAATGAATCTCAATCTTGGACCAGATCCGATGAAGAAAAATCCCAAACATTCGCTCAGCACCTCTTTGAAACCTACAATCCGCATCCTAATATATTTAATCACCATCACCTTGAGTGCGTTGAAGCAGAGCTGGATATTCCACTCCAATTGGCCCTCCCTCCCAAAGCATTTCATCCTTCAGAAATCTCAAACATAATCCACATATTACCTTCCCGTAAAGCTCCTGGACACGATCTAATCACTCCCAATATTCTAAAACAACTTCCCAGAAAATCCATTCTATTCCTTACCTATATTTACAATGCCGTTCTCCGAACCACATATTTTCCTAAATCCTGGAAGTTAGCCATTGTTAAAATGATCCCTAAACCTAAAAAGCCGCTGGAACTCCCTTCCTCTTACCGTCCTATATCTCTTTTACCCACTATGGGTAAAATCCTGGAAAGACTAATCCTTAAACGACTCTATCCTATCCTAGAGACGTTTCAGATAATCCGGATCACCAGTTTGGATTTCGCTCATCCCACTCCACCATCCAACAATGTCATCGTGTGGTGGATGTTGTCTCTTCAGCATTGGAGCGCGGATTGTACTGCACGGGAGCCTTCCTCGACGTAGAACAGGCCTTTGACCGAGTTTGGCACCCAGGACTGCTTTACAAGCTCCGAAAATTCCTTCCACCTACATACTACCTCATCATCCAGTCTTACCTCTCTGAAAGATCCTTCAAAATAAACCACAATAGTTCCTATTCATCCCTTTTTACTCAGTCTGCTGGTGTCCCTCAAGGTAGTATCCTTGGACCCATCCTCTACACAGTCTATACAGCTGATATCCCAACCCATCCCAACACTTTCCTTTCTACCTATGCTGATGACACTTGTGTGTTATCAGTCAATAACGATCCTAATATTGCCTCTCAAACTCTTCAATCCCATATCAGAGAGCTTGAGATATGGTGTCAGAATTGGAGAATCAAAATCAATTCCAACAAATCCCACCAAATTACCTTTACCCTTCGTCGTAAACCTATGACATCCTGCCCTACAGTTTCCTTTAATAATATTCCGCTTGTTCCAGTTGAACAGATCCGCTACCTAGGACTACTACATGACAAACGTCTAACATGGAATCCCCATACACGACTGAAACGACAAGAAACTGCCCGTCGCTTTCGCTTACTACAACACTTACTGGACAGACGCTCCAACCTTCCACTTATCTACAAAAGGCTCATCTATATCACCATCATAAGACTTACGGAGTTGAGCTTTGGGGCTCTACGAAACCATCAAATTCTTCCCGTATTCAATCCTTACAATCCAAAATCCTTCGAAAAATCCTCAATGCTCCTTACTTTGTCACAAATAAACTCATCCATAAAGACCTTAACATCCCATATGTTGCTGATTTGGCCCGAACCAAGTATCAATCCTTCCATGACAAACTCCACTCCCACTCTAATCCTCTAGTTTCAATTCTTGCTTCCCTCTTCAATTCCTGACAATGCTACGAGGCGCCTGAAAAGAAGATGGCCTCGAGACCTTCTAGTTTAGTTACTTAGTGGAGTGATGCCAATGGGCGTTTTCTCTTCGCGTTTTTTTCATGTATTTTATCATTATTAACATATTTACTTGTTGTATTACAAAATACAGTAGTAAATTTCAATAAAAATATTAAAAAAAAAAAAAAAATCTAAAAATATTAAATATGGTTAGGTGAACTTTTAATTTCAAAACGTTTAAATGACCACTATGTTTAATACTTTCACTTACAAATATATATAAATACAGAAATAAATATAAAAAAGAAAGAAAAAAATTTAGATAGAAAATAAATACAAGAAGGATTAATATTTCAACCGGCAAAATTCGAGTTTTTAAAGCCAATACAGGTGTAAGATCCCTTCAATCCAAATAGTCAATTCTTGCAAGTCCTGGCTTCAAAAATTAAAATTCTGAAAATTGATATTTTAGCCATTTATATGCTGAGATGTGCATCGTGGAGACTGAAATGGGCGAGTAAAGTTGTTGGGCTCGATGAGGAGCGGATTCCGAGAAAGTTGGTATTCGATGATCCGACTGGTAGGCGTCCGAAAGGTAGGCCGAAGCGTAGATGGGAGGATTGCGATAAGGCTGATCTCGGGGGCTTGGGCTTGAATGGTAAACATTGTACGAGTCTGTGTAGGCGGATTTTGGTGGTATCGGCATCAAACCTTCGGGTTCGCTAAGCCTATTATTATTATATGCTGAAGATGATTGGTAAGCTTTTGAACAAAATAAAAATCTACTTACGTCGGGCAGATGAATTGATTTTTTTTTCAATATTTCGATTGTACGTATCTTGAAATGTAAAACCTTAAGTATTAAGGGGAGAAAGATTTTTCTAGGTCGATAAGAAAGTTTCATTATTGAAAATAGTTTTTTGTTTTTTAAATGGGTGAAATATGAAAGTATTTGATAACCAACCGATATAATAAACATTGAAATAATTTTCCTTGTTTATTTTATTTTTAATCTCAAAGATAATAGTATTATAGACATGTAGTACAAAGTTAAAGATTTTATAAGAAAAATATAGCACAAAAACGAAAGATAAAATTTAATCTTACATCATACAGCTGAACGCCCGACATATTACATCAAATTTTCGCCACTCTTTTACGTTTTTTCTCAAAAACATTGCTCACAATTTTGATTAAGCTCACTTAATGTATGTAAAGTTTAATGGGCTTTAATATAATTTAGGTTTTATTCTGATATAAATAGTCTGACTAGGCTTAAATGCTGATACTTTAAATTGTCTTCCTCAAAAATACCTTTAATTTTGTAGATTAGAAATAATTAATCGTATCACCTTATTAGCATTGATAAAAAACGACTAAATATACAAGTTGAATGTATTTGATAATTAACCAAAGGAGAAAGAGAGACATTTTTATAAAAAAATTATTCAACATAAGAATGGTAATATAGATATATGCCGTTGGCATGGATGAGGGGAATAGTTTACACATGCTCAATTTGTAATAGTAAGGATGATGAAAATTTAATTCATTTTTTAAGTACGTGTACGTCATTTAATATTTTAGGAACAAGTATTTTGGAGAGTGTATTTTAACTGAAAACAAAATAATAGAAATTTTAAATGGAAAAATTGGAACTCATTATATAGATTCATGAAATGTGCTGTAAACTATAGAGATTTGTTAATTAAGGAACTCAACTACAATAAATAAATAAACAGAAAATAAGTTGTTACAGATAAGTTGTATTTATATTTTTAATTCTATATGGAAGCAAGTAGATTATTGTATTTTAACTGAAAACAAAATAATAGAAGTTTTAAATGGAAATAATTGGAACTCATTATATGATTCATGAAATGTGCTGTAACTATAGAGATTTGTTAATTAAGGAACCAACTACAATAAATAATAAACAGAAAATAAGTTGTTACAGATAAGTTGTATTTATATATTTTTAATTCTATATGGGAAGCAAGTAGATTATTGTATTTTAACTGAAAACAAAATAATAGAAGTTTTAAATGGAAATAATTGGAACTCATTATATAGATTCATGAAATGTGCTGTAAACTTTTGAGATTTGTTAATTAAGGAATCAACTACAATAAATAAATAAACAGAAAATAAGTTGTTACAGATAAGTTGTATTTAATATTTTTTAATTCTATATGGGAAGCAAGTAGATTATTGTATTTTAACTGAAACAAAATAATTAGAAGTTTTAAATGGAAATAATTGGAACTCATTATTTTAGATTCATGAAATGTGCTGTAAACTATAGAGATTTGTTAATTAAGGAACTCAACTACAATAAATAAATAAACAGAAAATAAGTTGTTACAGATAAGTTGTATTTATATTTTTAATTCTATATGGGAAGCAAGTAGTATTGCACTATCTTTTGACAATAGTGTATATTAGTTTCATTTTTACTTTCACTTACTTATATATATAGTAAGGAAAGTATTGCGATCGTGAAAATTTTCGAATTCCAGTTTTCAACGGAAATACACGTTTTAGGGTCCCTGAGTCCAAATAACCAAGACCCGCAAAAAGGTCTGTGTGTGTGTCTGTGTGTCTGTGTGTGTGTGTGTGTGGTAACTCCCGGGCGGAAACGGTAAGTCCTATGAAACTGAAATTTCTTTATTAAAGACAACTATACGCCCGAGACGTGGCAAAACTTTTTTCATCAAAATGAGCTTACCAGAAAAGGCACTTTATACTATGCATTTTGCACCTTTTTTTCGATTTTCTCAAAAACGGTTCCGACGATTTTGATTAAACTCGCTATATCGATGTAAAATTAAATGGGCTTTAATATCATGTAGGTTTTATTTGGATAAAAATGGTCTGACAGGGCTTAAATGCCGATATTTTAAATTTTCTTCCTCTAAAGTACCTTTAATTTTTTAGATTCAATAATAATAACTAGATTATCTTGTTAGCGCTGATGAAAAACAGGTAAATATATAAATTCAATAAATTCGATACCCGACTAAAGGAGAAAACAAAAAAATATATTTTTACTTTCACTTACTATATATAGTAAGGAAAGTATTGCGATCGTGAAAATTTTCGAATTCCAGTTTTCAACGGAAATACACGTTTTAGGGTCCCGTAGTCCAAATAACCAAGTCCCCAAAAAGGTCTGTGTGTGTGTGTGTGTGTGTGTTGTGTGTTGTGTGTGTGTGTGTGTGTGTGGTAACTCCCGGGCGGAAACGGTAAGTCCTATGAAACTGAAATTTCATATTTAAGACAACTATACGCCCGAGACGTGACAAAACTTTTTTCATCAAAATGAGCTTACCAGAAGAGGCACTTTATACCATGCATTTTGCACCTTTTTTCGATTTTCTCAAAAACGGTTCCGACGATTTTCATTAAACTCGCTATATCGATGTAAAATTAAATGGGCTTTAATATCATGTAGGTTTTATTTGGATAAAAATGGTCTGACAGGGTTTAAATGCCGATATTTTAAATTTTCTTCCTCTAAAGTACCTTTAATTTTTTAGATTCAATAATAATAACTAGATTATCTTGTTAGCGCTGATGAAAAACAGGTAAATATATAAATTGAATAAATTCGATACCCAACTAAAGGAGAAAACAGAAAAAATATATTTTTACTTTCACTTACTATATATAGAAAGGAAGTATTGCGATCGTGAAAATTTTCTAATTCCAGTTTTCAACGGAAATACACGTTTTAGGGTCCCCTGAGTCCAAATAACCAAGACCCGCAAAAAGGTCTGTGTGTGTGTCTGTGTGTGTGTGTGTGTGTGTGTGGTAACTCCCGGGCGGAAAACGGTAAGTCCTATGAAACTGAAATTTCATATTTAAGAAACCTATACGCCCGAGACGTGGCAAAACTTTTTTCATCAAAATGAGCTTACCAGAAGAGGCACTTTATACCATGCATTTTGCACCTTTTTTCGATTTTCTCAAAAACGTTCCGACGATTTTGATTAAACTCGCTATATCGATGTAAAATTAAATGGGCTTTAATATCATGTAGGTTTTATTTGGATAAAAATGGTCTGACAGGGCTTAAATGCCGATATTTTAAATTTTCTTCCTCTAAAGTACCTTTAATTTTTTAGATTCAATAATAATAACTAGATTATCTTGTTAGGCTGATGAAAAACAGGTAAAATTATAAATTCAATAAATTCGATACCCGACTAAAGGAGAAAACAGAAAAATATATATTTTTACTTTCACTTACTATATATAGTAAGGAAAGTATTGCGATCGTGAAAATTTTCGAATTCCAGTTTTCAACGGAAATACACGTTTTAGGGTTCCCGTAGTCCAAATAACCAAGTCCCGCAAAAAGGTCTGTGTGTGTGTGTTGTGTGTGTGTGTGTGTGGTAATCCCGGGCGGAAACGGTAAGTCCTATGAAACTGAAATTTCATATTTAAGACAACTATACGCCCGAGACGTGACAAAACTTTTTTCATCAAAATGAGCTTACCAGAAGAGGCACTTTATACCATGCATTTTGCACCTTTTTTCGATTTTCTCAAAAACGGTTCCGACGATTTTCATTAAACTCGCTATATCGATGTAAAATTAAATGGGCTTTAATATCATGTAGGTTTTATTTGGATAAAAATGGTCTGACAGGGTTTAAATGCCGATATTTTAAATTTTCTTCCTCTAAAGTACCTTTAATTTTTTAGATTCAATAATAATAACTAGATTATCTTGTTAGCGCTGATGAAAAACAGGTAAATATATAAATTGAATAAATTCGATACCCAACTAAAGGAGAAAACAGAAAAAATATATTTTTACTTTCACTTACTATATATAGTAAGGAAAGTATTGCGATCGTGAAAATTTTCTGAATTCCAGTTTTCAACGGAAATACACGTTTTAGGGTCCCCTGAGTCCAAATAACCAAGACCCGCAAAAAGGTCTGTGTGTGTGTGTCTGGTGTGTGTGGTGTGTGTGTGTGGTAACTCCCGGGCGGAAACGGTAAGTCCTATGAAACTGAAATTTCATATTTAAGAAAACCTATACGCCCGAGACGTGGCAAAACTTTTTTCATCAAAATGAGCTTACCAGAAGAGGCACTTTATACCATGCATTTTGCACCTTTTTTCGATTTTCTCAAAAACTGTTCCGACGATTTTGATTAAACTCGCTATATCGATGTAAAATTAAATGGGCTTTAATATCATGTAGGTTTTATTTGGATAAAAATGGTCTGACAGGGCTTAAATGCCGATATTTTAAATTTTCTTCCTCTAAAGTACCTTTAATTTTTTAGATTCAATAATAATAACTAGATTATCTTGTTAGCGCTGATGAAAAACAGGTAAATATATAAATTCAATAAATTCGATACCCGACTAAAGGAGAAAACAGAAAAAATATATTTTTACTTTCACTTACTATATATAGTAAGGAAAGTATTGCGATCGTGAAAATTTTCGAATTCCAGTTTTCAACGGAAATACACGTTTTAGGGTTCCCGAGTCCAAATAACCAAGTCCCGCAAAAAGGTCTGTGTGTGTGTGTGTGTGTGTCTGTGTGTGTGTGTGTGTGAACTCCCGGGCGGAAACGGTAAGTCCTTTGAAACTGAAATTTCATATTTAAGAAACTATACGCCCGAGACGTGGACAAAACTTTTTTCATCAAAATGAGCTTACCAGAAGAGGCACTTTATACCATGCATTTTGCACCTTTTTTCGATTTTCTCAAAAACGGTTCCGACGATTTCATTAAACTCGCTATATCGATGTAAAATTAAATGGGCTTTAATATCATGTAGGTTTTATTTGGATAAAAATGGTCTGACAGGGTCTTAAATGCCGATATTTTAAATTTTCTTTCTCTAAAGTACCTTTAATTTTTTAGATTCAATAATAATAACTAGATTATCTTGTTAGCGCTGATGAAAAACAGGTAAATATATAAATTGAATAAATTCGATACCCAACTAAAGGAGAAAACAGAAAAAATATATTTTTACTTTCACTTACTATATATAGTAAGGAAAGTATTGCGATCGTGAAAATTTTCGAATTCCAGTTTTCAACGGAAATACACGTTTTAGGGTTCCCTGAGTCCAAATAACCAAGCCCGCAAAAAGGTCTGTGTGTGTGTCTGTGTGTGTGTGTGTGTGTGTTGGTAACTCCCGGGCGGAAACGGTAAGTCCTATGAAACTGAAATTTCATATTTAAGAAACCTATACGCCCGAGACGTGGCAAAACTTTTTTCATCAAAATGAGCTTACCAGAAGAGGCACTTTATACCATGCATTTTGCACCTTTTTTCGATTTTCTCAAAAACGGTTCCGACGATTTTGATTAAACTCGCTATATCGATGTAAAATTAAATGGACTTTAATATCATGTAGGTTTTATTTGGATAAAAATGGTTCTGACAGGCTTAAATGCCGATATTTTAAATTTTTATTCTAAAGTACCTTTAATTTTTTAGATTCAATAATAATAATAGATTATCTTGTTAGCGCTGATGAAAAACAGGTAAATATATAAATTGAATAAATTCGATACCCAACTAAAGGAGAAAACAGAAAAATATATTTTTACTTTCACTTACTATATATAGTAGGAAAGTATTGCGATCGTGAAAATTTTCTAATTCCAGTTTTCAACGGAAATACACGTTTTAGGGTCCCCTGAGTCCAAATAACCAAGACCCGCAAAAAGGTCGTGTGTTCTGTGTGTGTGTGTGTGTGTGTAACTCCCGGGCGGAAACGGTAAGTCTATGAACTGAAATTTCATATTTAAGAAACCTATACGCCCAGACGTGGCAAAACTTTTTCATCATAATGAGCTACCAGAAGAGGCACTTTATTCCCATGCATTTTGCACTCTTTTTCGATTTTTCTCAAAAACTGTTCCGACGATTTTGATTAAACTCGCTATATCGATGTAAAATTAAATGGGCTTTAATATCATGTAGGTTTTATTTGATAAAAATGGTCTGACAGGGCTTAAATGCCGATATTTTAAATTTTCTTCCTCTAAAGTACCTTTAATTTTTTAGATTCAATAATAATAACTAGATTATCTTGTAGCGTGATAAAAACAGTAAATATAAAATTAATAAATTCGATACCGACTAAAGGAGAAAACAGAAAAATATATATTTTTACTTTCACATTACTATATATAGTAAGGAAAGTATTGCGATCGTGAAAATATTTTCGAATTCCAGTTTTTCAACGGAAATACACGTTTTAGGGTTCCCGTATCCAAATAACCAAGTCCGCAAAAGGTCGTGTGTGTGTGTGTTGTGTGTCTGTTTGTGTGTGTGTGGTAACTCCCGGGGAAACGGTAAGTCCTTTTGAAACTGAAATTTTCATATTTAAGACAACTATACGCCCGAAAACGTGACAAAACTTTTTTCATCAAAATGAGCTTACCAGAAGAGCACTTATACCATGCATTTTGCACCTTTTTTCGATTTTCTCAAAAAACGGTTCGACGATTTTCATTAAACTGCTATATCGATGTAAAATTAAATGGGCTTTAATATCATGTAGGTTTTATTTGGATAAAAATGGTCTGACAGGGTTTAAATGCCGATATTTTAAATTTTTTTCTTAAAGTACCTTTAATTTTTTAGATTCAATAATAATAACTAGATTATCTTGTTAGCGCTGATGAAAAACAGGTAAATATATAAATAGAATAAATTCGATACCAACTAAAGGAGAAAACAGAAAAAATATTATTTTTACTTTCACTTACTATATATAAGTAAGGAAAGTATTGCGATCGTGAAAATTTTCGAATTCCAGTTTTCAACGGAAATACACGTTTTAGGGTCCCCTGAGTCCAAATAACCAAGACCCGCAAAAAGGTCTGTGTGTGTGTCTGTTGTGTGTGTGTGTGTGTGTGGTAACTCCCGGCGGAAACGGTAAGTCCTATGAAACTGAAATTTCATATTAAGAAACTATACGCCCGAGACGTGGCAAAACTTTTTTCATCAAAATGAGCTTACCAGAAGAGGCACTTTATACATGCATTTTGCACCTTTTTTCGATTTTCTCAAAAACGGTTCCGACGATTTTGATTAAACTCGCTATATCGATGTAAAATTAAATGGACTTTTATATCATGTAGGTTTTATTTGGATAAAAATGGTCTGACAGGGCTTAAATGCCGATATTTTAAATTTTCTTATTCTAAAGTACCTTTAATTTTTAGATTCAATAATAATAACTAGATTATCTTGTTAGCGCTGATGAAAAACAGGTAAATATATAAATTGAATAAATTCGATACCCAACTAAAGGAGAAAACAGAAAAAATATATTTTTACTTTCACTTACTATATATAGTAAGGAAAGTATTGCGATCGTGAAAATTTTCGAATTCCAGTTTTCAACGGAAATACACGTTTTAGGGTCCCCTGAGTCCAAATAACCAAGTCCCGCAAAAAGGTCTGTGTGTGTGTGTGTGTGTTGTGTGTGTGTGGTAACTCCCGGGCGGAAACGGTAAGTCCTATGAAACTGAAATTTCATATTTAAGAAACTATACGCCCGAGACGTGCAAAACTTTTTCATCAAAATGAGCTTACCAGAAGAGGCACTTTATACCATGCATTTTGCACCTTTTTTCGATTTTCTCAAAAACTGTTCCGACGATTTGATTAAACTCGCTATATCGATGTAAAATTAAATGGGCTTTAATATCATGTAGGTTTTATTTGGATAAAAATGGTCTGACAGGGCTTAAATGCCGATATTTTAAATTTTCTTCCTCTAAAGTACCTTTAATTTTTAGATTCAATAATAATAACTAGATTATCTTGTTAGCGCTGATGAAAACAGGTAAATATAAATTCAATAAATTCGATACCCGACTAAAGGAGAAAACAGAAAAAATATATTTTTACTTTCACTTACTATATATAGTAAGGAAAGTATTGCGATCGTGAAAATTTTCGAATTCCAGTTTTCAACGGAAATACACGTTTTAGGGTCCCGTAGTCCAAATAACCAAGTCCCGCAAAAGGTCTGTGTGTGTGTGTGTGTGTGTGTGGTGTGTGTGTGTGGTAACTCCCGGGCGGAAACGGTAAGTCCTATGAAACTGAAATTTCATATTTAAGACAACTATACGCCCGAGACGTGACAAAACTTTTTCATCAAAATGAGCTACCAGAAGAGGCACTTTATACCATGCATTTTGCACCTTTTTTCGATTTTCTCAAAAACGGTTCCGACGATTTTCATTAAACTCGCTATATCGATGTAAAATTAAATGGGCTTTAATATCATGTAGGTTTTATTTGGATAAAAATGGTCTGACAGGGTTTAAATGCCGATATTTTAAATTTTCTTCCTCTAAGTACCTTTAATTTTTAGATTCAATAATAATAACTAGATTATCTTGTTAGCGCTGATGAAAAACAGGTAAATATATAAATTGAATAAATTCGATACCCAACTAAAGGAGAAAACAGAAAAATATATTTTTACTTTCACTTACTATATATAGTAAGGAAAGTATTGCGATCGTGAAAATTTTCAATTCCAGTTTTCAACGGAAATACACGTTTTAGGGTCCCTGAGTCCAAATAACCAAGACCCGCAAAAAGGTCTGTTTTGTGTGTGTGTGTGTGGTAACTCCCGGGCGAAACGGTAAGTCCTATGAAACTGAAATTTCATATTTAAGAAACCTATACGCCCGAGACGTGGCAAAACTTTTTTCATCAAAATGAGCTTACCAGAAGAGGCACTTTATACCATGCATTTTGCACCTTTTTCGATTTTCTCAAAAACGGTTCCGACGATTTTGATTAAACTCGCTATATCGATGTAAAATTAAATGGACTTTAATATCATGTAGGTTTTATTTGGATAAAAATGGTCTGACAGGGCTTAAATGCCGATATTTTAAATTTTCTTATTCTAAAGTACCTTTAATTTTTTAGATTCAATAATAATAACTAGATTATCTTGTTAGCGCTGATGAAAAACAGGTAAATATATAAATTGAATAAATTCGATACCCAACTAAAGGAGAAAACAGAAAAAATATATTTTTACTTTCACTTACTATATATAGTAAGGAAGTATTGCGATCGTGAAAATTTTCGAATTCCAGTTTTCAACGGAAATACACGTTTTAGGGTCCCCTGAGTCCAAATAACCAAGTCCCGCAAAAAGGTCTGTGTGTGTGTGTGTGTGTCTGTGTGTGTGTGGTAACTCCCGGGCGGAAACGGTAAGTCCTATGAAACTGAAATTTCATATTTAAGAAACCTATACGCCCGAGACGTGGCAAAACTTTTTTCATCAAAATGAGCTTACCAGAAGAGGCACTTTATACCATGCATTTTGCACCTTTTTTCGATTTTCTCAAAAACGGTTCCGACGATTTATTAAACTCGCTATATCGATGTAAAATTAAATGGGCTTTAATATCATGTAGGTTTTATTTGGATAAAAATGGTCTGACAGGGTTAAATGCCGATATTTAAATTTTCTTCCTCTAAAGTACCTTTAATTTTTTAGATTCAATAATAATAACTAGATTATCTTGTTAGCGCTGATGAAAAACAGGTAAATATATAAATAATAAATTCGATACCCACTAAAGGAGAAAACAGAAAAAATATATTTTTACTTTCACTTACTATATATAGTAAGGAAAGTATTGCGATCGTGAAAATTTTCAATTCCAGTTTTCAACGGAAATACACGTTTTAGGGTTCCCGTAGTCCAAATAACCAAGTCCCGCAAAAAGGTCTGTGTGTGTTGTGTGTGTGTGTGTGTGTGTGTGTGTGTGTAACTCCCGGCGGAAACGTAAGTCTTTGAAACTGAAATTTCATATTTAAGACAACTATACCCGAGACGTGACAAAACTTTTTTCATCAAAATGAGCTTACCAGAAGAGGCACTTTATACCATGCATTTTGCACCTTTTTTCGATTTTCTCAAAAACGGTTCCGACGATTTCATTAAACTCGCTATATCGATGTAAAATTAAATGGGCTTTAATATCATGTAGGTTTTATTGGATAAAATGGTCTGACAGTTTAAATCCGATATTTTAAATTTTCTTTCTCTAAAGTACCTTAATTTTTTAGATCAATAATAATAACTAGATTATCTTGTTAGCGCTGATGAAAAACAGGTAAATATATAAATTGAATAAATTCGATACCCAACTAAAGGAGAAAACAGAAAAAATATATTTTTACTTTCACTTACTATATATAGTAAGGAAAGTATTGCGATCGTGAAAATTTTCTAATTCCAGTTTTCAACGGAAATACACGTTTTAGGGTCCCCTGAGTCCAAATAACCAAGACCCGCAAAAAGGTCTGTGTGTGTGTCTGTGTGTGTGTGTGTGTGTGGTAACTCCCGGGCGGAAACGGTAAGTCCTATGAAACTGAAATTTCATATTTAAGAAACCTATACGCCCGAGACGTGGCAAAACTTTTTTCATCAAAATGAGCTTACCAGAAGAGGCACTTTATACCATGCATTTTGCACCTTTTTTCGATTTTCTCAAAAACTGTTCCGACGATTTTGATTAAACTCGCTATATCGATGTAAAATTAAATGGGCTTTAATATCATGTAGGTTTTTATTTGGATAAAAATGGTCTGACAGGGCTTAAATGCCGATATTTTAAATTTTCTTCCTCTAAAGTACCTTTAATTTTTTAGATTCAATAATAATAACTAGATTATCTTGTTAGCGCTGATGAAAAAACAGGTAAATATATAAATTCAATAAATTCGATACCCGACTAAAGGAGAAAACAGAAAAAATATATTTTTACTTTCACTTACTATATATAGTAAGGAAAGTATTGCGATCGTGAAAATTTTCGAATTCCAGTTTTCAACGGAAATACACGTTTTAGGGTTCCCGTAGTCCACAATAACCAAGTCCCGCAAAAAGGTCTGTGTGTGTGTGTGTGTGTGTGTCTGTGTGTGTGTGTGTGTGGTAACTCCCGGGCGGAAACGGTAAGTCCTTTGAAACTGAAATTTCATATTTAAGACAACTATACGCCCGAGACGTGACAAAACTTTTTTCATCAAAATGAGCTTACCAGAAGAGGCACTTTATACCATGCATTTTGCACCTTTTTTTCGATTTTCTCAAAAACGGTTCCGACGATTTTCATTAAACTCGCTATATCGATGTAAAATTAAATGGGCTTTAATATCATGTAGGTTTTATTTGGATAAAAATGGTCTGACAGGGTTTAAATGCCGATATTTTAAATTTTCTTTCTCTAAAGTACCTTTAATTTTTTAGATTCAATAATAATAACTAGATTATCTTGTTAGCGCTGATGAAAAACAGGTAAATATATAAATTGAATAAATTCGATACCCAACTAAAGGAGAAAACAGAAAAAATATATTTTTACTTTCACTTACTATATATAGTAAGGAAAGTATTGCGATCGTGAAAATTTTCGAATTCCAGTTTTCAACGGAAATACACGTTTTAGGGTCCCCTGAGTCCAAATAACCAAGACCCGCAAAAAGGTCTGTGTGTGTGTCTGTGTGTGTGTGTGTGTGTGTGGTAACTCCCGGGCGGAAACGGTAAGTCCTATGAAACTGAAATTTCATATTTAAGAAACCTATACGCCCGAGACGTGGCAAAACTTTTTTCATCAAAATGAGCTTACCAGAAGAGGCACTTTATACCATGCATTTTGCACCTTTTTTCGATTTTCTCAAAAACGGTTCCGACGATTTTGATTAAACTCGCTATATCGATGTAAAATTAAATGGACTTTTATATCATGTAGGTTTTATTTGGATAAAAATGGTCTGACAGGGCTTAAATGCCGATATTTTAAATTTTCTTATTCTAAAGTACCTTTAATTTTTTAGATTCAATAATAATAACTAGATTATCTTGTTAGCGCTGATGAAAAACAGGTAAATATATAAATTGAATAAATTCGATACCCAACTAAAGGAGAAAACAGAAAAAATATATTTTTACTTTCACTTACTATATATAGTAAGGAAAGTATTGCGATCGTGAAAATTTTCGAATTCCAGTTTTCAACGGAAATACACGTTTTAGGGTCCCCTGAGTCCAAATAACCAAGTCCCGCAAAAAGGTCTGTGTGTGTGTGTGTGTGTCTGTGTGTGTGTGGTAACTCCCGGGCGGAAACGGTAAGTCCTATGAAACTGAAATTTCATATTTAAGAAACCTATACGCCCGAGACGTGGCAAAACTTTTTTCATCAAAATGAGCTTACCAGAAGAGGCACTTTATACCATGCATTTTGCACCTTTTTTTCGATTTTCTCAAAAACTGTTCCGACGATTTTGATTAAACTCGCTATATCGATGTAAAATTAAATGGGCTTTAATATCATGTAGGTTTTATTTGGATAAAAATGGTCTGACAGGGCTTAAATGCCGATATTTTAAATTTTCTTCCTCTAAAGTACCTTTAATTTTTTAGATTCAATAATAATAACTAGATTATCTTGTTAGCGCTGATGAAAAACAGGTAAATATATAAATTCAATAAATTCGATACCCGACTAAAGGAGAAAACAGAAAAAATATATTTTTACTTTCACTTACTATATATAGTAAGGAAAGTATTGCGATCGTGAAAATTTTCGAATTCCAGTTTTCAACGGAAATACACGTTTTAGGGTTCCCGTAGTCCAAATAACCAAGTCCCGCAAAGAGGTCTGTGTGTGTGTGTGTGTGTGTGTGTGTGTGTGTGTGTGGTAACTCCCGGGCGGAAACGGTAAGTCCTATGAAACTGAAATTTCATATTTAAGACAACTATACGCCCGAGACGTGACAAAACTTTTTTCATCAAAATGAGCTTACCAGAAGAGGCACTTTATACCATGCATTTTGCACCTTTTTTCGATTTTCTCAAAAACGGTTCCGACGATTTTCATTAAACTCGCTATATCGATGTAAAATTAAATGGGCTTTAATATCATGTAGGTTTTATTTGGATAAAAATGGTCTGACAGGGTTTAAATGCCGATATTTTAAATTTTCTTCCTCTAATGTACCTTTAATTTTTTAGATTCAATAATAATAACTAGATTATCTTGTTAGCGCTGATGAAAAACAGGTAAATATATAAATTGAATAAATTCGATACCCAACTAAAGGAGAAAACAGAGAAAATATATTTTTACTTTCACTTACTATATATAGTAAGGAAAGTATTGCGATCGTGAAAATTTTCTAATTCCAGTTTTCAACGGAAATACACGTTTTAGGGTCCCCTGAGTCCAAATAACCAAGACCCGCAAAAAGGTCTGTGTGTGTGTGTGTGTGTGGTAACTCCCGGGCGGAAACGGTAAGTCCTATGAAACTGAAATTTCATATTTAAGAAACCTATACGCCCGAGACGTGGCAAAACTTTTTTCATCAAAATGAGCTTACCAGAAGAGGCACTTTATACCATGCATTTTGCACCTTTTTTCGATTTTCTCAAAAACGGTTCCGACGATTTTGATTAAACTCGCTATATCGATGTAAAATTAAATGGACTTTAATATCATGTAGGTTTTATTTGGATAAAAATGGTCTGACAGGGCTTAAATGCCGATATTTTAAATTTTCTTATTCTAAAGTACCTTTAATTTTTTAGATTCAATAATAATAACTAGATTATCTTGTTAGCGCTGATGAAAAACAGGTAAATATAAAAATTGAATAAATTCGATACCCAACTAAAGGAGAAAACAGAAAAAATATATTTTTACTTTCACTTACTATATATAGTAAGGAAAGTATTGCGATCGTGAAAATTTTCGAATTCCAGTTTTCAACGGAAATACACGTTTTAGGGTCCCCTGAGTCCAAATAACCAAGTCCCGCAAAAGGTCTGTGTGTGTGTGTGTGTGTCTGTGTGTGTGTGGTAACTCCCGGGCGGAAACGGTAAGTCCTATGAAACTGAAATTTCATATTTAAGAAACCTATACGCCCGAGACGTGGCAAAACTTTTTTCATCAAAATGAGCTTACCAGAAGAGGCACTTTATACCATGCATTTTGCACCTTTTTTCGATTTTCTCAAAAACGGTTCCGACGATTTTCATTAAACTCGCTATATCGATGTAAAATTAAATGGGCTTTAATATCATGTAGGTTTTATTTGGATAAAAATGGTCTGACAGGGTTTAAATGCCGATATTTTAAATTTTCTTCCTCTAAAGTACCTTTAATTTTTTAGATTCAATAATAATAACTAGATTATCTTGTTAGCGCTGATGAAAAACAGGTAAATATATAAACTGAATAAATTCGATACCCAACTAAAGGAGAAAACAGAAAAAATATATTTTTACTTTCACTTACTATATATAGTAAGGAAAGTATTGCGATCGTGAAAATTTTCAATTCCAGTTTTCAACGGAAATACACGTTTTAGGGTTCCCGTAGTCCAAATAACCAAGTCCCGCAAAAAGGTCTGTGTGTGTGTGTGTGTGTGTGTGTGTGTGTGTGTGTGTGTGTGGTAACTCCCGGGCGGAAACGGTAAGTCCTATGAAACTGAAATTTCATATTTAAGACAACTATACGCCCGAGACGTGACAAAACTTTTTTCATCAAAATGAGCTTACCAGAAGAGGCACTTAATACCATGCATTTTGCACCTTTTTTCGATTTTCTCAAAAACGGTTCCGACGATTTTCATTAATTTCGCTATATCGATGTAAAATTAAATGGGCTTTAATATCATGTAGGTTTTATTTGGATAAAAATGGTCTGACAGGGTTTAAATGCCGATATTTTAAATTTTCTTCCTCTAAAGTACCTTTAATTTTTTAGATTCAATAATAATAACTAGATTATCTTGTTAGCGCTGATGAAAAACAGGTAAATATATAAATTGAATAAATTCGATACCCAACTAAAGGAGAAAACAGAAAAAATATATTTTTACTTTCACTTACTATATATAGTAAGGAAAGTATTGCGATCGTGAAAATTTTCGAATTCCAGTTTTCAACGGAAATACACGTTTTAGGGTCCCCTGAGTCCAAATAACCAAGACCCGCAAAAAGGTCTGTGTGTGTGTGTGTGTGTGGTAACTCCCGGGCGGAAACGGTAAGTCCTATGAAACTGAAATTTCATATTTAAGAAACCTATACGCCCGAGACGTGGCAAAACTTTTTTCATCAAAATGAGCTTACCAGAAGAGGCACTTTATACCATGCATTTTGCACCTTTTTTCGATTTTCTCAAAAACGGTTCCGACGATTTTGATTAAACTCGCTATATCGATGTAAAATTAAATGGACTTTAATATCATGTAGGTTTTATTTGGATAAAAATGGTCTGACAGGGCTTAAATGCCGATATTTTAAATTTTCTTATTCTAAAGTACCTTTAATTTTTTAGATTCAATAATAATAACTAGATTATCTTGTTAGCGCTGATGAAAAACAGGTAAATATATAAATTGAATAAATTCGATACCCAACTAAAGGAGAAAACAGAAAAAATATATTTTTACTTTCACTTACTATATATAGTAAGGAAAGTATTGCGATCGTGAAAATTTTCGAATTCCAGTTTTCAACGGAAATACACGTTTTAGGGTCCCCTGAGTCCAAATAACCAAGTCCCGCAAAAAGGTCTGTGTGTGTGTGTGTGTCTGTGTGTGTGTGGTAACTCCCGGGCGGAAACGGTAAGTCCTATGAAACTGAAATTTCATATTTAAGAAACCTATACGCCCGAGACGTGGCAAAACTTTTTTCATCAAAATGAGCTTACCAGAAGAGGCACTTTATACCATGCATTTTGCACCTTTTTTCGATTTGCTCAAAAACGGTTCCGACGATTTTGATTAAACTCGCTATATCGATGTAAAATTAAATGGGCTTTAATATCATGTAGGTTTGATTTGGATAAAAATGGTCTGACAGGGCTTAAATGCCGATATTTTAAATTTTCTTCCTCTAAAGTACCTTTAATTTTTTAGATTCAATAATAATAACTAGATTATCTTGTTAGCGCTGATGAAAAACAGGTAAATATATAAATTGAATAAATTCGATACCCAACTAAAGGAGAAAACAGAAAAAAATATATTTTAATGAAATTTTTCGTTTTTGAACATAAGAGCAGTAATATACATGTATGATATACCGTTGGAAAGCTAAAGATTTTAGAAAAAATATCTTCTCATACACAAGCTTTTAGAAGTTAATAGAGAGTGATGAGAAGAAGATAAAACTAACTGATTATTTTAGATAATAATATAATAGATTTTTTAATAAAACACATGTTTATATATAAAATTCAATTTGATTAATTCCTTAATAGTTTCACGTATTTTTATCTCTAACTGTATTTGAAAATTCTTTCATTGATTTTAAAAATCGAGGTAAGTGAAAGTCGTGTGTTGCCCGCACCAGATTTTTTTTTTTTTTTTTTGTTGATTGTAAGTTTTTTGTTTTGTTTTTTACTAATATATATAAATAAATCAACTTCCTGGCAGACGGAATTCCATGCCAGTATTTTGTGTTATCTAGCTACTATAAAGAAACATGTATAATTTTTTAATAAAATACGTTTATCTATCTATATACCGTGTAAAAGCTATATACTCTAGAAAAAGGTTATCTTATATATAAAGGTGCAAAAGATAACGTAAAGTAAAGAATAGGGTAGGTGAGTATTGTATATAACAGTTTTATAATGTTATTACCTAACAGTAACAGTTTATAAATTATTTAATCCAAAACACATGTTTTCAACGAAACTATTAGTAATTCCTTAAGCTTTTTGCAATTCTTTGAACCTTATTTAAAGCTTCTAAAATTGATTTTAACACTATCAATAAATTAAATATCAAAAATACTAACAGCCCCCTTCAAGCTATATTTGAATAAAATACTGCCGAATTCTGATAAATAATTACTATTATTATTATTATTACTGAGAAACATTTCTGAAATATTCTATCATTATACATAATTTAGTTTCGGCGACGATTCTGCAATAAGTGGTTGTGAACGTTCCGTTCCTGATGGCTACGTGCACATCCAGTAATATGGCCGGCGAACACGCTATCTATCGCCGAGAATGTATTCTATAGAATTTATCATGTATTTTAGATAAAGGAGGCATTGGCGCCCTTCTTGAAATATTACCAACACATTTCACGTTTTGCCTATATGTACAATGTGATTTATGAAATGTTGACCTTTACAACTGACTATTATAACATACAGGACATCTAAAAGAATTGTATTAATTATTTATTTGTACCAATATATAATTAGTTGTAAAAACGGTGACAATCTTAGTGATATAGATATATCAAGATATAAGGCAATCCTCATTGCCTCATAACCAACCTTAAATTCCCATCCATACTACCCGTTGCTCTTTCTCAATAAAGTTAATACCCAATTCCAAAAAAACTGTTAAAAACCTAAGTGTCACCTTTAACCAAAACCTGTCCTGAAACAACCATATATCTGAAATATATCGGAAATCCATTTCTATACTTAAACAGCACTACACATTCCGTGAATCCTTACCTTTAAAAAAGCCATCATCTATTTGTTTCCTCTGTTATCTTTCCTAAATTTGACTACGGTTGCCTGGTGGAGGACTTACTGATGAACTGGAAATAAAATTAAAACTTCTAATGAATTGCTTTATAAGGTTTACTCTTGGAGCCCATAGACGTGACCATATATCAGTCTGTTATATACCGAATTAAAGTGGCTTTATCCGTTTGTTCGACGGCAATATTTCCACGGTTCTTACCGATTCTAAACATTAAAAAATATATATATATTTTTTTAACTTCATTTATTGATTTGCACCTGTCAGTAGTAGTGTGACAATCAGCAAATTGATATGTCAGGCATGAGGAAGGACAGTACCCAGCAGCACGTCTTCTCGTCAGGTTTTTTTATGTATGGTGTCCAACATTTTTTATTGAATTCTTTATTTTATGTCAGATTGTTAATAAGGCTATTATTATATGATTAGGGGCCACTTGGAGTGTTCATAGCTTGAGTGAAGTAAGCGAGCTCTTGGAGAAGGCTCAAAAGGGGCTGAATAAGATTATTCAACCCTCTAATTATTTGTGAAATATGGGATGAATTTTCACCTGAAGACGGCTGCTGTGGTATTTTCCTCCTCATACCCGAGCCTGTTGGTTCGTTGTTGGGAGGCGGAAATTGTTTTTTTTTTTAATTTGGTCCCATCTGGAGGGCTGATGATTCCCGTGGCTGGTTTGGTGGCCCCAATGGCTGGAGTGGTGGTTCCAGTGGCTGGAGTGCTGGTTCCTGTTGTCGAGTCGAAGCTCTCAGCTGCTGAACTGGCAACTATATCTTACCATTATCCTGTTTTGGTGGGTTGATAGATGTTTTTTCACGGAGATCTGGAAATTCGTCGAAATTTCGTGATGGAGGATGAAGTCGTTCGGAGGTGTGTATTCGTGATGTTTGTTGAATCCTCAACTCCTTCAGAACTTTGCACCCACGGTAGTTGGCTGGATGTCCTCCCTGGCAGTTGGCGCATGTCGCTAGTGTTTCCTTTGCCTTTGTACAAGTTGCACTGGCGTGGCTAAGACCACATATTACACAACGTGGATGGTGGTCACAGTACGACTTCGTGCGTCCGTACTGCTGGCATCTGATACACTGTGGCATGACTCTTCTTTTTCTTGGTTCTTCTACTCTTATTTTTGTATAGAATATAGATGGAATTTCAAAAAAATTGTCATTGTAGGTTGATTGGGAGATGTCAACGAAAAACATTGGTAGTGGGTTTTTTAACCAAGAAATCACATTAGTTACGTTTACAACATTGTAACCATATTTTTCAATATATTTTTTTATTTCCGAAATAGGGGTAGTGTGGTGAAGGTTTTTCACGACTATCCTGTGGTTTTTGTCTTCAGGAAGTTGATAAGTATGAAAATCAGCTTCTGAATTCTTAAGACTGCTTACTAATTTTCGATATAAACTGCTGTGCAAAAATATTGCATCACTTCGATATTTTTTAATATCTCATAAAACATTACTTCAATGCTTTCTTTTCTGGTGATTTTATTTAATAAGACTGTTGTGAAGTATGTATAAAACAAATTTATAGCATTACAAATTATCTGGGAACGGATAAATAAAATCAAACAAACAAATAAATGAAAATGTCTCTTCATTGACATAAGAAAAATAAAGAAAAAAAATGTAAAAACATTTAAATGTGGTTAACAATCTCCTAACAATATCTTGTCAGCCCTCCCCTAGCATGGATAATCTCTCTGAATCTCTCAGGCATCAAAGAAATAACGTTCACGATGACAGCATGGTCAATATTCTCCCATTCCTCCCTGACAGCTGTTTCCACCTCATCCAGGGTTGTCGGGAGGTTTGCCGACCTCTGAGCCGCCTCCCTATCACATCCCAAATGTGCTCAATGGGATTGAGATCAGGGCTTCTTGGTGGGATCTCCAAAAGTGTGATTCCAACCTCTTGTAGGTATTGTCGGACAACATTCGCCGTATGGGGTCTTGCATTGTCTTGTAAAAAAAGGAAGTTATCACCCACATATGGAGCAAAAGGGATCACATGATCATCAATCACCTCTTTCAAGTACCTGTGAGCAGTCAAAGCCCCTCCAGTTATCCTGTGGAGCTCCGTTCGTGCCTCGATGCAGATTCCGCCCCAAACCATTATTGAGCCCCGTCCAAAACTTAATCTGTAGGACATGTTGCAAGCTGCCTACCTCTCTCCTCTCCTTCTCCACACTCTTTCCCTTCCATCAGGTGAGTGCAAAGCGAATCTGGACTCATCACTAAACAGAACTCGGCTCCAATCATCTTCTGTCCATTCGGCGTGTTGTCGAGCGAATGCCAGTCGGGAAACTCTGTATGCTCTAGTAAGAAGAGGCCAGATGCAGGTCTTCTAGACAATAAGTTGTTCTCCCTAAGGTGCCTTCTAACTGTAGAACTCGAAATTTCAACATTCCTGAATTGGCTGATGAGTCCTCGTAGCTGATTTCCCGTGAAAGTACGATTTCTCAAGGCAGATAGCCGAAGAAATCTGTCTTCTTGAGCCGTAGTTATCCTTGGCCTGCCTTGCCCGGGTCTTCTACCATAGCTTCTGATCTCCCTGTGCCTACGAAGAACTCTTGAGACTGTGGATTGATTTACTCTAAGTCGCTGAGCAATTTCACGCTGACTCATTCCAGTTTCAGAAAACGTCACTATTCTGACACAGTCTGTTTCAATTAAGTGAGTCTTGCGGTTCATAATTTGCAGAAAAAAGACTCTTTGAAGAAATCACAAGAAAAAAATTGAAGAAAAAACTTGAAAAGCTATTGTGAATAGGACAAAGGAAATTTGCATTCTGGCTGATTTAGGAGCAATTATCTTCTTTTGGCTTACAGAGTAGGGTAAAGCCTTAATTCTCTACTTGTGACCTTTGGCATAGACAGTATTATCTTAAAGTATCAAGAGATCAAGTTTAGGAAAATGTCAATAAAGGAATACAATTTTTATAATTTAATTTTATCCTGATGCAATATTTTTGCACAGCAGTTTACTTCTGAGGTAGAGGGGTAAGCAGTTACCCCTTTTAGTGTAGTTTTAAGATAAAATGAATTCGGAGACGATTTATTTTCTAAATATGTGATGAAAGCTTGGTAGTCTTGGATGCCGTTAATGTGAATTGGAGGCGGTTATCTGTTGGGGGTCTAGCATTATCGGTAGGCTGATCTACTTCTATTAAATTTTCTAACGGAGCATAAGTGTTACAACTACAAACTTATTTTGAATGCCTGAGTAAAAGACAGTTGAATGTTGCATTCGAGGTAAAACGTCATCACATAAATACGATCTACAATCGAGAAACTCCTTTTTATGTCTCATGCAACTGATATATTTTTTTTCCACTGGCACAGATGCACTCCTAAAATCATTCATTCATTTTTGTATTTTAATATATTATTATTCTATAAGATATACAAGCTGTTATGCTCGCCACTACTCTACAGTTAACCCAACTTAATCATTTTATTTGTACCGGTAATATTATTTAATACAATAAGTAAATGAGTTCTATTTCATAAACATGGCTTAGGTAAGCAGTAGACAGACAGCACCTAGTGGTGCATCCTTCTCACGTTGAGCTGAACTATATTTTCGGGCTAGGAGGTCCTTCATCCAACTCCTCTTCAGTCTACGCAGTGCTATGTCACGTATGTCAGTTGTAACCATGTTAGTTTGTCCATGCGGTTTGTCGTGAAATAGTTTGTAAGTCATAGAAATAAGTCAGTACGAAGTGTATCGTTAGAAAAATATCATGTTGAATTCGTTGCTATTCCTAAGGATCAAAGGTAATAGTAACGAAGTCTAGTATAAATGCTTTAGGTTTATTATGTTTAATCAAAACCTTTGTAATCAAACAATCGTTTTAAGATACCTAGATATAACGAATTTTAAAAAATCCGTTTTGTTTTTTTTTTAATTCATAATTAAATAAATACCAAACATGTTGAACGTTATGAAATTAGCAGTGGTGATATGCGATTTTCCTTTGGATTATTTATTGCTTTTCATATTAGTTAATTGCCTATAAATAGTTATACCCTAATAAAGTTATTTGGAAATAATAAACCATCGTGTAATTGACAGCGTTTTTTTTTTTTAATGTTAGTCTTTTTAGCAAGTAAGTAAATTTAGCAAGCTTAGGTCCATATATGTTTTGATAAATAAATGTGTACGTTAAGTTTCCGTCCGATGGGTAATTTAGAATGTCTTCATTATATTTTAGGATTCGTCATTATTCATATATACAGGTATTTGAAGAAGAAGAAAACAAAATTGAATGCATGAAACATAAATGATAGTTGAACAAAATAAAAAATATGGATATAAATATTATGATGATTAAAGAGCAAATATACTAAAATAAAAGAATGAATATTAAAACATTAGCAACATACAAAATTATGTAAAACGTTAAAACATAAATATATAAGTTATGATTGTAAACTTGTAGAAGAAGAAAAACATTATTCACATGTATTTAAACCTATCGTATAGTAAAATATTTTACTTAAAAAAGATACAATTAAATATTAATGATGAACTAACCTAGTGCTGTGAACTGGGTCGAAATGACCAAGTCTCACCAACTGGTCTTTGTGTATGTGTGTCTGTGTAGTAAGTCTACCTCAAAAACGATAAGTTGGATAAAACTGAGATTTAAAATTTTGGAAGCCTGAGATGTTACACTTTTTCAAAATAAAGCATTATTTAAATGAAATGTGGTTTGTAACAGACCGCAGAGATAATACCTAGTTGGTGACTACTACGAAATTTAAATATACAGTGCAATATTTCGGCCTTGTATCATCATTAGGAAATTAGGATTTTGAAAGGACAGTAAATATTCTTTAATGTACTCATACTAGCAAACATTATAAGTATGAAAAATGTGGTGCGCGTGACACAAGACTTTCACTTACCTCTGTTGTTGAAATTAATTTAAGAACTTTTAAGTTGAGTTTCAAAACGTAAATTGAGTTTCGATGGAAACATCTGTTTTACTTTAAATAATAGGGGTACTCACTACGTTTGCTATAGCACAAAAAATATGCTATAGCAAATGTAGTGAGTACCCTATTGTAACAGTTAAAAATTGTTATACACAACAATTATCGAATTTTACGCCCTATTCTTCACTTTAGATTACCTTTCACTACTTTTTAAAATCTTTATATTTCCAACGGTATAATGTTCTTCTATATTACTATTCATACGAGAAAATTTTTTTCTCTTTCCTCCTTTAGTTGGTTATAAAATGGCATGGTAGCACTTTTGGCCAGCCGAATTTGGTGTAAATGTTGCTGTTAAAATCTTGGGGGTATAGGTGTACGACATTTCTTTTTCTTCTTACCACACACAGACATACCTTTTAGTGGGACTTGGTTATTTATACTCAGGAACTTAAAACGTGTATTTATGTAGGAAACTGGAATTAGAAAATTTTTTAAGATCGTGTTGAAAATTTAATAAAAACTATTAAAATTAGTTATTTGTAATTTTAAAAAAATATATAATAATTTTAATATATGTTCAAACGTGTAACTTCTTCTAATATTTGTTGATTATGACGGAGGGTTTTATGTTATTATAATTATTAAATATTTAACTTTATTTATTAATTAATAGTATTTTATCTATAGCCGTTTTTGTGGTTTTATATAATGCTATATTGAAATATATCTTCAATATTACATATATTTATAGGTACTATCTTTCCTTGCATGAGTGTATATTCTGTTCCGTGGAAGGTTTGTAGGAAGTTATTCTTTCCCTAATATTTAATGATCCCAGTGGAACCCCTGCCCCACATTTCCATTGATTTTCTTCCACTCATCGAAATTAGGCTTGTTTTATCCAGTGGAATATAATTTGATATCATATATATGATATTTATAAACAATTGCCTGAATTTTACTGATATAATTGTATCAAACTTTGTGTGACAATTGAAGTATATAATGAACGAATTTCGACTAGAATCAAATACTATAACTATTTATTATATAAATAATTTATTTAAAGATATATTTCTTTCTTTTTCTTTATGTTTTTAGTGGCGCGACGGGCCGTGTAGGCCCAAGGCCTCGCGGTGTTTCTCTTAGGAGATTACACTCACGTTTTTCGATCCATTTTGTTGTGTAGAGTCATCAATCCCAACACCTAATTTTGTGAGTGTCCACCATTTGGCTGATGGGTCTCACGTACCCGGGGGAGAGGCTGTGAGTGAATCCCCATTTAATTACATTCTTATAAAAGTCCCGACGGGACTGGGATTCGAACACACAAACTTTAGCATGAGAGACTAGCGCGCTAGCCACGCAGCCATGGGCTCTCCATAAGTTATATTTATCTTTATGTAAATATAAGGATTTTGATCATGAAAATTTCATTCACTGTATGCCTGAATGTATGTGAATAGTATAATTCACAAAAGAATTTGTAAAAATAACTTTTTTTTTTACAGGGAATTTCAATTTAAACTTCAGATTCTTGTAAATATTTTTAATCAATTATATATGACCCTTTTTTAACTATTACAGGACCAATGCTTGAATTCGGTCATTAAATTGGTCGGGAAGGACGACCCATGAGCTTCGCGGATTCCAAGTCAAAATTTCTAGTTCTGAACCGAGCCAACCAATTACGGGCGGTGCTTTCTCCTAAAGCATCATCGCCGTAAACTCTACAGACTTTGCTAACCGTCTGTGCAGCGGATTTTACTTTTCGAAAATAAGAAATAATTTTTTTATATATTCATCAAGAATCTTTTTTATTGAATGATATTACAATCTGTCCTTATTAGGACATTTATAATAGTTATCAAGTATAACATTCATACAATAAGAAATCATTAAATAACGAAAACGAATTTTTTCTCTTTCATTTTGAGCAAGCAAAATACTACTTAAAGATAAGGAATCTCGGTTGAAGCTGATGCATAAAATCACCTTAACTGGCCGTTTTTAATAAAATATAAAATTTATTTGATTCGATAAATATTAGGCCGTTTTACAAAAGAAATTCTTGGATATATTTTTTTTAAACAATTTATTTAATCCAGTCATCGCGACGTTTCAGCCTCTAGGGCCATTATCTAGCTTCTGTAATCAATTAAAGTTTCATTGCATTTATACATTTTTAACAATTCAATTACAATACATAATAAATTATTTTTAATAATTATGTCACCTACCATGCATATCCATCTTAATTATTTTTTCATTTCACCGCTTTTCAGCAGCGTCGTCATATTTTTTTTAAAATATCATTTTTCAAAAAAAACCTGTATTCAAAAATATCATATTATTTTTCATCATCAATTGAAAAAGGGATCTATTTATTCAAAAAATAAGAGAAACATTTTTCCCAACTTACTTAACAGTATAAAATTTATTGTACAAGTAAACATGATTTTATAAACACAGGAGATTAAATTGAAATATTGGAAAACGCCACGAACTTATTTTACGACGTTATATTTTGACGTAATTATTTTACGTGAGTGTAAATATATTTAAGTATACATATATATCAAATAAGTAAATAAATACGTAAATAGGTGTACTCACTGTTCTCTACCTTGACGGCCATACCCCGGCTGCCACCACAGTGACACTACTCTAGATCAAGCAGACTCTAGCACGACGATCCCCTCTCTTCACTTGGGCTCCGAGATCCAAGATATTTCCGTCTTCTCTGGCCTGCAACAGTTGATAATGTCAACAAGTCTTCCTACTTCTAGCATCTGTCTTGATAGATTAATATCTTCTCGCATCAAAGTTTATTACTATGAAGAAATTTAAAATGAAGGATGAGAAGATTCGGTAATAATTGATAAAAAAAACGCTGCAAATAATGACACAATGGTTTATTATTTCCAAATAGCTATATTAGGATATAACTGTTCATATAGCTGTTTAAAGGCAATTAACTAATATAAAATGCAATAAATAATTCAAAGGAAAATGGTCAAATACTATGTCAATGATTCTCTTTTAGGTTTTGTAAAAATATAAATAAACAGCGTATATAGAGGCAAGATTTAAATTGTTTTTCCTATTTCCTCTTCTTTTTTTTTTTTTATTTGTCGCTGTGTCCTGATCCTAAAACTCAATACCATCTTTTCTCTATCTTAAAAAATAACTGAATTATAGACGTATTTATGGGTAAAATTTTCCATTTTTTTTTTTCGCGCTTTCTTGGCTAAAAAACAGAAATAAATTTCTTCTCTATCTTTAAAAATGACTGAGTTATTGAATTAAATCACATTTAATCGACCGCCATTTTAAAAAATAACCAAGCGATATAAACGTCTAAGACTTAGGATAATCGTTGATGTCCGCCCATTAGTTTTAAAATGGCGGCCTTATAAATAGACATAAATATGATTTAATTTAATAACTCAGTTATTACTTTCACTTACCTATATATGAAATAAATAGTAAGGGAAAGTATTGCGATCGTGAAATTTTTCGAATTCCAGTTTTCAACGGAAGTACACATTTTAGGGTCCCCTGAGTCCAAATGACCAAGTCCCGACAAAAGGTCTGTGTGTGTGTGTGTGTGTGTGGTAACTCCCGGGCGACAACGACAACTCCTATGAAACTGAAATTTTATATTTTAGACAACTATACGCCCGAGATCTTACAGAATCTTTTTCATCAAAATCAGCTGACCGTAAGATGTACTTTATACTATGCATTTTGCACCTTTTTACGATTTTCTCAAAAACGACTCACACGATTTTGATTAAACTCCATATATCGATGTAAAATAAAATGGGCTTTAATATCATGTAGTTTCATTCTGATTGAAATAGTCTGACAGAGCTTAAATACCGATATTTTAAATTTTCTTCCTCTAAAGTACCTTTAATTCTGTAGATGCTATAAAAATAACTGTATCAACTTGTTAGCATTAATAATTAACAGCTAAATATGCATGTTGAGCAAATTTGATAAACAACTAAAGGAGAAAACTGAAAAAATATTTTTTTTATGTAATATTTTGTTTTTGAGCATAAGAAGAGTCACATACATGTTTTATATACCGTTGGAAAGCCAAAGATCTTAGAAAAAAATATTATCTTACACACAAGCTTGTAAAAGTTAATAAGGAGGGATGAAAAGCCGATGAAACTAACTGATTATTTTAGATAATAATATAATAGATTTTTTAATAAAACACATGTTTCTATAGAAATCCAATTTAATTAATTCCTTAATGGTTTCACTTATTCTTATCTCTAACTGTATTTGATATTTCTTTAATCAATTTTAAAAACGGAGGTAAGTGAAAGTCGTGTGTTGCCCGCACCAGATTTTTTTTTAAAGGTAGAAAAAAATCATTACAGTTTTTTAATAAAAAAAAAAAAAAAAATGTATCGAGTTTTAGGATCAGGACACAGCGACGAATAAAAATTAAAAAATTATATTCTTCGTATGTTGTGATTTTAAATTAAACATAATAATGAATATTTGGACTCGGGGTACCTTTCAACGTTTATTTTCGTTGAAAATTGGAATTCGCTATTCAGTTATTATTTCATTTATTAAGTGATTAATTATAATTGCTCCTTACACAACTGCTGGCCCCATTATGGTTGAGGCTTTCTTGTTTTCTTGCCAAAGCGAGTATTTATAAGTGCCCAATGGTTCATTCATAATTTTTTCGGTTAGTTGACACGTTCCAAAATTAGTAAACCAGAACATTACACACTACTCCGGCCTTTAATCAGTTTATTTATTTATTAAAAACTGGTGCACGCAACACACGATTTTCACTTACAACCGATATTAAAATCAATTTAAGAATTTTAAAATAGAGTTACACTTAGAAAATATTCAAATAATTAAATAAAATGCGAAGGACACAGGTGTTTCAGATTACATAATCTAACAATTATAATTGTTATATGCAATTACGTATGCTTAGGTCCTTTTCATCTTTCAGTATTACGATTTACAGCTTTGTTTATAAGATAACATTTTTCTAAAATCTTTAGCTTTAAAACGTTATGTTATACTTACATGATACTATTATGATGTTAATATATATATATATATATATAATATATATATATATATATATATATATATATATATATCTGGAGAAAAAAGTTTGCTGTTTTCTCCTTTAGTTGTCTATCAGATTCGTTCAACTTGTATCTATAGCAGTTTTTCATCAATGCTAATAAGATAACATGTTAAATGTTTCTAAATCTACAAAAGTAAAAGTACCATTTTATTCTGGAGGCCTGACATAAAAAAAACATTAACTTATTCGATAACCGTTCGTGATTTCCATACCATTCTTATTTTTACTTACCTATTCAAGAAAGTGTATGGGAAAATATTGTGATCGTGAAAATTTTCAAATCCTTGTTTTCAACGGAAATAAACGTTTTAGGGCTCCTTTTTCTAAATAACCAAATCCTCAAAAAAGGTCCGTGCGTGTGTGGTAAGTCTTAACACGATACGAAAAGTCGTAAGAAACTGATATTTCATATTTAAGACAACGGAATCTGCCCTTCAGTTTACATAGACAATCACCCTTTACCGCAAACAAATACAGATACGTACTTAGGACTAATATTTGACAAAAGATTGACATGGGGCCCACACGTCAAGACAAAACGTAAGACACTAAACTTTCGACTTAGACTATTATATTCAATATTACATAGACGTTCTAAATTATCCACCAGACAGAAACTGAATGTTTACACTTATTTATTAAAACCAATTTGGACTTACGCTTGCCAAATAAACGGACCCGCTAAAAAGACACACATACGAAAAATACAAACCTTTCAATCGCAATTTTTAAGACTGGCAACGAACTCACCACCATATGTGTCAAACGATACTCTACACACTGACTTACGTATTCCAACTACAATAAACCACATTCGACTGACTTACAAACGATTTCACGACAAACTAAATGGACATAGAAACAAACTTGTACAAAACATGGCTACAACTGACATACCATACATAACTCGGCGTAGGCTGAAAAGGAGTTGGATGAGGGACCTCCTAGCCTGAAAAAATAGTTTGTTTTTGAATGTCAGGAGGATGCACCACTGGGTACTATCTCCCTCATGCCAACCCATGCTATGTTTATCATATATAACTCATTTGCTGATTGTAACATATACAGGTGCAAATAAAAAATATTAAGTTAAAAAAAAAATATTTAAGACAACTATACGCCCAATGTTACAGCAACTTTTTCACTGAAATTCACTGACCGAAAAGTAGCACTTATACCATCCATTTTGCACTTTTTTACGATTATATCTAAAACGGCATAAGCGATTTTAATTAAACTTCTTATATAGATGTAAAATTTAATATGATATAGGTTTCATTCTGATTGAAATAATCTGACAGGGTTTAAATTCTGATATTTTAAATTTTCTTCCTCTAAAGTAACTTTAATTTTATAGATTCAGAAGAAATACCTTTATCATCTTATTAGGATCGATGAAAGGCGGCTAAATATAAAAGTTGAACGTTGAATTTGATAACTAACTAAAGGAGAGAACAAAACTATTTTTTAACGTAATTTTTGTTTTTTGAGTATAAGAACGGTGACATAGATGTATAATATGCCGTTGGAAAGCTAAAGATTTAAAAAAAAATAATATTATCTTATACACTATGTTGCTAAAGGTGATGGAAAGTCATGAAAAGCCGATAAAGCTAAGATATATTCGCAGATGATGATATAATTGATTATTTAATCTGAAACACATGTCCATTGAAATTCAATGTAATTCTTTTATCGCCTTACTTTTATTAAAGTTCTTAAATTAATTTTAACAACTGAGATAAGTGAATTTCGTTTAATGTGTGGACCCGATTTTTTTTTTTTTTTTTTTTTTTTTTTTTTTTTTTTTTTTTAATGTATCATGTTAAGAATAATTATTTACAGTTTTCATGTGTGTTATCAGTAAACAATGACCCAACTGTTGCATCACAAAACGTTCAGTCACACATCGACTCCATTGAAGAGTGGTGTCAAAAATGGAGAATTAAAATCAATCTTAACAAATCCCATCAAATCACGTTTACCCTTCGACGCAAACCTATGACCACCAAGCCATCAAAATCCTCCCGCATCCAAACCTTACAATCCAAAATCCTAAAAGATCCGTATTTTGTCACTAATAAAACTATCATATAAGACCTGAATATTCCGTTAGTTGCAGACTTAGCCAGAACTAGATATACCTCCTTTAATTCCAAACTACAAGCCCACTCAAACTAGCTTGTCCGTATCCTTTCATCTCCATCTATTCCTGATAATCCTCGGATGCGCCTGAAAAGACGGTGGCCTCGAGGCCTGCTAATGACATAAACATTGAAGTGCTACCGCTGGGTAGCTTCTTCAGAAGACTTCATCAAGCCAATTGTTACTTTTTTTTCACATTTACTTGTTGTATTTTTGCGTTACGTTACGTTTTTACGTCACGTTAAAAAAAAAAAAAAAAAAAAAATTAATAGTGTGTGTTTTAGACGAGCTGAAATCAGACCTTGGAAATATTTCTTATTTTTATTACCCCTGGTCTTTGGCCAAATTATAAATTTAAAAATATTTTCTGCTCAGAATCTTGTAAAGCCTAGAAATGCGGATTTAATTGGGGAATTTTAATTCGTTTAATTTAATTTTGTACAGTGGTTTCATTATGTAAAAGCGTGTTTACACCACATGTATGTCCACAATGATAGCAAAAAATAAAACATTTGTATATTTTTTTATTCAATAATTTGTAGAGCCACACTCCGATTAATATTCTAAAAATCGAAGAGGATACTAGGATTAGAAACTAGTTGTTTGTAAACCTCAAATTCACTATCTGACAAGAATATCACTAGAAGGACTCTTCCTTGACAAACGTCTTACTTGGAATCATCATACAAGACCTAAACGACAAGAAACTGCCCGCCGCTTTCGCTTACTTCAACACTTACTGGACAAACGCTCTAACCTTCCACTTAACAACAAAAGGTTCTTCTATCGGATTGTAAAATAAGTTATTAGCGTTTTTCAATATTTCAATTTAATCCTCTTTGTGTCAATAATTTTTACATAAACTAAAAGAAAAAATAGTTTCATGCATGTATTTTATGCATCAGTTTCAACCGAGATTACTTATTTTTAAGTGGTTATTAAAAATGGAAGAGAAAAACAATTAATTTTCATCATTTAAAGACTTTATATTTCCGAAAAAGAAAAATTCACTGCATAGGTAGTTAACAAAATTTTCAGTGTGTATAGCGACGATGCCTTAGGAGAAAGCACCGTCCCTAAGTGATCTGCTCTGTTCAGAACCGGAGATTTTGACTTGGAAAACGCAAAGCGCTCGGGTTGTCCTTCAACTGTTGATGTTGACCAAATTCTAAAACTTACCTGTAAGATGGCAAAATGTAATAGACCATCATTGGTCATATATAATTGATTGAAAATATTTACAAGAATCTGAAGTTTTTATTGAAATCAACAGCAAAGAATGCCAGGAACTTAATTTACAACCCAATACATGACCATCATAAGGTCTATCTGGATCAAACCATCGAATTCGTCATGTATCTAATCCTTAAAATACAAAAGCCATTGTAAAATCCTAAAGCGTCTTGAAGAACATTTTTCACTTTTTTATAGTGTTACCAATGGGCACTTTCTATACATGTGTTTCTTGCCTTAGTTTTATATTCTATTTATAAGTACTAGGTTTATATGCATATATATATATATATATATATATATATATATATATATATATATATATATATATATATATATATATATAATTATAATAATAATTCTTTATTTATTCTGGGACAAGTCCCTTTAGAATAATACAGCAGGAAACATAAAGTGGACTTAAGACTATAGTCTTAGAGTATAATACAATAATTAAAAACAATAGAATTGAACTGATAACCAGAACAAAGAAAATAAATAAAAGATAAATTCTAATAAAAATGCACAAACAAGAGAAATAAATGTATGTTAACATGAGAACAAAAAAAAAAAAAAAAAAAAAGAACTAATTTCTTTTTATATTTTAAAATAAAATATACGGAGAAAAGAAAATTACTATTCTTTAATGTATATTAACGTAAGAACAAAAAATATATAATAAGATTTAAAAAGAACAAAATATTACATATATTTATACATACACACACATACTCATGTACACTTATACATACACACACATTACATATATATACACACACATACATACACACACATATATATATATATCTATATACATACAGTCTTAAAATGAAATATAAGAAGAAGAAAAATTAACAATTCTTCAATGTATGTAAACATAAGAACAAAAAAAAAAAGATAATAAAAAAAAAACTATATGTTTACAGTTCTAAATTAAATTAAAAAAAGAAAAGAAATTACAATTCTTCTGAGTGTTTGTAAAATAATTCAATCTTACGTCTTTTTAAAGATTAAAGAAAAACTTTAAATAATATTTTCTGTTAATGGAAACGAGAAAACGAAAATTGACTAATAAATAAATGTATCTGTCTGCTTGATCTTCCCTGAAATTAGCATTTACTGGGATTGTTTGGGAATTGTATTGATAGGAAATGGCTAAATATACGGGCTTTAAATGTTGAGAGAGTTTGGGAGTTCCGGATATTAGAAGGAATGGAGTTCCATAAGGATGCGGATCGGATTAAGAATGATTTATCGAAAGCAGTGGATCTATGGGACGCCATATACAGGTCAGAAGGCCGCGAGCGGGTGTCACGGGAACGAACAGAGGATTTGAATTTAAGGAGATCAAAGATGTAAGACGGACACTGGGATTGGATAATCTGGTAGAGGAAGGATGCTAGGAAATACTTACGGCGGAAAGAAGGATAAAGCCACTTCAACTCTTCGTAAAATCGGGTGATAGAGGTGTCTCTAGATATCCCAAAGATGAAACGTATAAAGCAATTAAACATTCGTTTTAGTTTTGCCTCGAGATCTCCAGAGACACCCCCATACACCGTACAACAGTAGTCAAAGTGGGGAAATATTAAGGAGCTAACCAACAGCTTACGGGTTTCGATTGGAAGGAGAGGACGTAGGTAATTCAGAAGTTTTAAGGTGGAGAATATTCGACGGGAGATTTCGGAAACATGATTTTTCCAGAAAAGGCTTTGATCAAGGATGACCCCGAGGTTTTTAACGGATTGATGGAATTTTATTGGATTGTTATTCAGAAACAGAGTAGGAATCGATGGAAGGGCCTTGAGGAGGGGATTGGAACCTATTACAATTGCCTTGGTCTTCTCAGCATTTAAGTTGAGCTTGTTGTCAGCTGCCCAATGGCTGATACGATTCAGATCCTCTTGAAGCTTTTCCGTGGCTAGTAATAGGTCGGAAGGAGGAAAGGATAGATAGATTTGGAAATCATCAGCATAGATATGGTATTGGGAGTGATTGATCTGGAGGGGAAGGTCATTAATATAAACTGCAAATAGTGTAGGAGATAATGATGATCCCTGAGGCACACCACAGGATAGAGGCAGAGTTCTGGAGGGAGGTTGACCTGGGGTCACTACATACTGTGAACGATTAGAGAGGAAGGATTTGAACCAGGTAAGAGCACTGTTTGATAAAGGTATTTTTCGTAGTTTGGCCAGAAGGATATTATGGTCTACTGTATCGAAAGCTTTGGAGAAATCAAGAAGGATGAGGATGGTTAGTTTTTGGTGTTCTATGGCGGATTGGAGATCTTGAGTTATTTTTAGTAGGGCGGATTGAGTTGAATAACCAGGTCGGAAGCCGGATTGGAAAGGGTTGATAAGGGAACGTTCTTCTAAAAAATTTATATATATATATATATATATATATATATATATATATATTATAATAATAATAATATAAATAGACATTTTATATTAAACGACCCAATACAGCAGAACAACACATTATCTTACCTTCATAGAATATACTGTTAAGGCCGCGGTACACGGCGAAAGTAAAGGAAAGTAAACTATGAAAATATGTGATGTGAAGTCGGCGATATTGAATTACTATACATTTTCTCATTGTTTCAGCATATTACAATAAATATACAATTAATGAATTTTCAATAAAATATAATTTTTTTAACTTTTCATATAAGTAATGTTTAATTTCTTTTAAAAAAAACATGATTTATTATTTGTTTATTATTTTCAATAATAAACCTTTGTAATCGATCCCAGTAAAAATTTAAACGTTTCCCACCTAAAAATTTGTGGGACTACGTTTCAAAATACGTTGAATTCGAATGACGATAAAAAAAAAAAAATCCGTTTGTCCGCCGTACGAATTAATAAATACTGAAATAATCTTACATGGTCAAACCACAAATTGTAAGATATGTGATTCCCCGTATGTAATGTAAATTTTTCTGAATACAGGAATTAAAAAAAAAATAATATTTTAATGAAAATTAAAAGAAAATGATGTAAAACTCCCAAGACGCAAGAAGTGTAAATGCGTTTGGTTTATTATTATTGTTGATAGATATATTTGATAGAGAATTAAAATTACTACAAAAAATAAATAAAAAAATAAAATAAAATAAGAAATAAACGAAGAATCGTTTAGATCGGTCAAGAAATAGGTTAGATATAGCGTTTTGAAATTTGCAATGGTTCTAGACCATTTTCCGTTGATTAATTTTTTACTTTTCATATTACGTAATCACTTGTAAAAAGCCTTATAAACTGTATAATAATTTGCAATGTTTTTAAAATAAATTTAATGAGATTATAGATTTAAAAAAAATTATTATCCGACTTTATTAAAAACATCATGCCTTCTCTCTCTCACGCTACTCTCGTGAACTCTTTCAAGCACTCACTTTCAAGTATTTTCACTTTCCTCTTCTCTAGCTGTGTAGCGCGGCACCTAAAACATACTATCCCATACTTTCATACAACGTACTATCACATACCTTCATATATAACTTACTATTACTGTGCTCAGATGGCAAAAGTCGCTTTTTCTAGAAATGAGAGTTTTTTACATTCTGGAGTGTCATTGGTTTATGTTTAGAAGATTGTACAGCTCTTGTACAAATAAACGACCTACCTTAAAACATAGACGAAAAGACTCTCCAGAGTCTGAAAAAATGTGATATTTTGAAAAAAATGACTTGTACCATTTTGAACATCTGAGCACAGATTAGGTACCTATAGGTACCTATCACATACCTTCATACTCATACAAACACATACTATCATATACTCACCTACACTCTATCACATACTTACTATATATTACTACAAACCATCACATACTTACTATATACTACTACATACCACCACATACTTACTATATATTATCACTTACCCACCAACACTCTATCACATACTTACTATATACCGTCACATACTTTCATACTATCACATACTTACAACATATTATCACATACTCACCTACAATAAACCGTGGCAGTAGGCTGGGAGCGAACAGTCAGTGCTAAAGTCTAGTCGACACTGACCTCGCAGGCTTTCGATCCCTCATTAACTATCGCGCGGCTTCTTTTGTCATGTCAGCTGACTTCTTCCACCTTTGTCGATTAATGTTTCCAAATATTCACCTATTTGCTGAAATAAATAATATAATTACAAACCTGTTTGTAAGGAACATCGTATATTAAAAACAATTATGAAATAAATGATGGTTTGGGTAAATCAACACGACTTTCACTTACTTCCGTTGTTAAAATCAATTTAAGAACTTTTATACGAAGTTTGAGGTATGAGATTGAATTTCACTGAATCGCTTGTTCCAGATAAAATAATCTGACAATAAAAATAGTTATATGCAACAATTACTTGGTTTTATTCGCTGGTTGACATTCAGATAACCTACCAAGATCTTTATAATGCAATTAAATTGAATACATTAGAAATCTGGCAAAAACAATATCTAAAGATACAAACAATTTTTATTGAGATTTATGTAAACAGTGTGTTTAACTGCATCGATTGTCGGTTTATGGTTTGTTGTACTATATTACCGAACATTGGACATAGCTAATCCTAATTTTCCATTTAAAAATGCAATAACCCATAGATTTTTGTCATCTGCAAAATTAATAATAAAGTATCCACTTAATACCATTGGTATATCGTCAAATTTTTCTCCATTTTTTTTCTCAAGTCATTCGGAACCTTCTTCTGTATATATCATTATTTTTTAAAATAAAAATAGTTGAATTTGTTATATCAATTTTCCAGGCGAAATATAAACGAAAACTTATAAAATGTTTTGTCTATACACTGTCCCATAAGCACAGGACTTACGCTGCGCATGCGCTAGTGTAGAGCATGTTGGTAACGTCATCATGGTTACGAAATCAAATCTTTCACCCCAACCAAAAATCGCACAACGCGCCTAAAGAAGTTTTCACTTCAAAAAATAACTTAACAAATATATCTGATCTTTTCTCATTTAGGTGGTTTTAATATTCCATGATCTTATAATATTTAACCGTTTTTTATCAAGGCTAATAACATGAAATATTTAATTTTATTTTTATTTAAGACGTTTTTGTGATGGTGTCTTCTATTTCGCCATTTTCGTTGAAGAAGTTGCCGTAACATCTCAGGCATTCTGTAAAATTGTTTGGTCCCCACCTTATAGAGGCTAGGTGTGTTCCAGGAGTTTCTCTCTATCTCAACTTCGCTCCATTGCTGATGTAACGGAATAAATAAAAAATCCCAGCCAAATCACCTCCTTTCTCGAACTTTGGCCTAGAAACAGTACGTATCCTTAGTTCGTACTGAACCCAAGACCTTCGAATGGTTTTAGTGTCACAGTTAAGGAAGTAATACTGAACTACTTGGCAGATTCTTTTTTGTGTTTATTTATAGAACTATAACGTTTATTATTTATTAGTTTTAATTATTCATATTTTAGTATTGTAATTATTTCGTATGTTATATGTTCTCTAATATATCTTGACGTAAAGCTAGAAATAAAACTTTTTAAAGTTTATTTTATTAACATTCAGAACCTCAACAAAAAACAAAAAAAATCAAAACAAATTGTCACTTGCCAAAGAATGTTTTTAGACTAGTTTCTTGTCTTTAAGCCAGCTTGTGCAAGTGAAATTAGACTTTCAAAGATCAAAATAATCTTATTAAAAAAAATACTGTTAATAATTTAATAGATTGTTGATTGAATTAAAAACAATAAGGGTGTGTGAATGGTTGACGGTGTGTATACCATATATTGGGGAGGAGTTAATTCCAGGTGTAGTCATTAGGAAACTAAATTAAGTAGAAAGTTTAATTTATTTGTGCTAACGTTTCGGCCTAAATTTTAGGCATTCTTCAGGACGATTGAAGGAGGGAGATCTCAACAATGAATATTGAATTTTTAAATGAGATGGAGTTTCTTTTGAGTACGGTAAATATTGAAAATGGTTGAAACGTAAGTGGAGAGAATTTTCATACTGTCTTCATCGATTTTAGTGTTTAATGTGTTTGTGAGGTTTAATATTTTACTGTGTGTTGCCCGTACCAGATTTTTTTTCTTTAGAAACTCCGTAATTCTACATGATTTCCCGGCCAAATCAATATTACTGTAATGCAGTTATAAATTTCATCATATTTAGAACAAAAAATCTACGTTATTAGATGAATAAATTTCTGAAGCGATCGCAAATCGTATCGCACGCCGGTGCATGCTTGGAATGGTAGAGTTGGCCCAGTTCCAAACAGCTGCGATCTTGGGGTCATGGCCTCGTGAAATAGTTCATTCTTCGAATAGTTCTCGTTAATTAAATATTTTTCAAAAGTTTAGTCATCATAAAGTGTTTAGAAGTTATATCTCCAGAAACTATCTTTGGAATTTACTGATAATGATTAAGCTAAACTATTTTATTAAAGTTTAAACACTAGTGACCCGCCCTTGCTTATGATGGGTGCAATTTAAATGTGGTGTCATTTATGTTAAAAAAGTACAATTTTTCCTGTTAAGAGTTAATCACTATGTGTTCATTGTAACAAAAAGTGTATTTAGCAAAAAAATCTGGTGCTATGCAAAAAATGGTACACACAACTTTCACTTACCTCGACCGTTAAAAACTATTAAATATACTTCAATTTAAAAAAAATCTGGTGCGGGCAACACACGACTTTCACTTACCTCCATTTTTAAAATCAATGAAAGAATTTTCAAAAACAGTTAGAGATAAAAATACGTGAAACTATTAAGGAATTAATTAAATTGAATTTATATAGAAACATGTGTCTTATTAAAAAATCAATTATATTATTATCTAAAATAATCAGTTAGTTTTATGTTCATTTCATCACTCTCTATTAACTTTTAAAAGCTTTTGTATGAGATACTATTTTTTCTAAAATCTTTAGCTTTCTAACGGTATATCATACATGTATATTACTGCTCTTATGTTCAAAAACGAAAAATTGCATTAAAAAAATATGTTTTCTGTTTTCTCCTTTACTTGGGTATCAAATTTATTCAATTTATATATTTACCTGTTTTTCATCAGCGTTAACAAGATAATATAGTTATTTTTATTGAATCTACAAAATTAAAGGTACTTTAAGGGAAGAAAATTTAAAATATCGGCATTTAAGCCCTGTCAGACCATTTTAATCAGAATAAAACCTACATGATATTAAAGCCCATTAAATTTTACATCGATATAGCCAGTTTAATCAAAATTGTCGGAACCGTTTGCGAGAAAATCGAAAAAAGGTGCTAAATGCATGGTATAAAGTGCCTCTTCTGGTAAGCTCATTTTGATGAAAAAAGTTTTGTTAAATGTGACTTACCGTTTCATAGTTTCATAGGACTTACCGTTTCCGCCCGGAAGTTACCACACACACACACACAAACACACACACACACACACACCCACACACACAGAACTTTTTGCGGGACTTGGTTATTTGGACTCAGGGGACCCTAAAACGTGTATTTCCGTTGAAAACTGGAATTCGAAAATTTTCACGATCGCAATACTTCCCCTTACTATATATAGTAAGTGAAAGTAAAAAAGTTGATTTTTATTAAGTTTCGTTGGAAACAAATAATTTAGATTAAATAATATAACTTATTTAATTAACTATATTTAATTGTTATTCAGTAATAAGTTTATTCCCTATTCGTCATTTTATATAACCTTTTACAACTTTGTGCATCAGATAATATTTTTTCTGCAATCCTTCTCTTTCTAACGGTATATTATACGTCCATATTACTGTTCTTATTATAAAAAAAAAAAAAAAAAAAAAAATAGCATACAAAATAGTTTTGCTGTTGTGATCTATTGGTCCGTGGTAGGCAGGAAGTAGTTGGGAGTGTAGTTGAGAGTATATGTTTAACTGCATCAAATATAAACAGGGTGGTAAAAAGTGTTTGAAGTTGTGAGAATAAATTGAAAGACCAGGAGTGGCTGATATATGTCGCATTATTTTTGGTCTAAGAGCACCCGTAGGGTTTAAATCGACCCAGCATCGAACTAGCCAGCATTAGAGATTATTCGGCTTGCTGAAATAGCTGTCCTTTATAACTATCATTACAGCTTCGAAATAGCCGATTGAAAAGAATTATGGTCGTTAAATCCAAAGTGATCTTGACAATCAGTCGCAATTTTGTAGGCAATTGGCAAGAATAAGGAGTGGATAGATTATTTGCACTTATCTGAATCATATAACTCTGTAGTGTAAAATTCAGCAGAAAAACACACTTCTCTCTCCCCATATAAAATGATATCGCGATTCTTCGTTTCTCTTTCGATTTCCTTTTGAAGCACTGGGTTTTATAATACTCTTTTTACTATCATTTAAGGCATTCTTTTCTGCAGGTTCATATGTAAAATATTTTCAAATTAAGTTTTTCTTTGGAAGAAGAAATTAAATTTTCGATAAAGTCTTCAAAAAATTATTTCTGACTTGTGAGTAGCAATATTGGAAAGCGCAAGATTTTAGAAAAGTTAGTAAACAATCAAATAAGTCGTAAAAGCTAAAAGAAAATTGTTATAAACCCATACACTTTTGAACATATATTATTGGTAATAAATGGGTGGAAGCTTCGAAATTCTGAGATGTGTGAGCTTCACTAAATTTCTTATTGGCCTTATCCTTCTTTGTACTACAAATTGTACGCACTATTTTGTTCTCGGAAAACCCTGAAGTGTTGCTCATCATTTAAAGTTAGCGACCACTCTTCACACCCATTTAGAATCGTTGGAGGAATGGTAATTTCATGTGATACTTATACGTGTTATTTTTACTCAAGAGTCATAAAATAGTGTATTTTCATTGTAAACTAGGATTCAATAATTCCAGCGATGCCAATACTTCATATATATTTCATGCATAGGCCAAAAAAAAAAAATAATAAAAAAATAGATTTGTTTCCTGTAGGTAAAGCAGTTAATAACGATGCCGCGCCTAACAACTACAATGAATGACTTGATTTGTGAAGTTTTCGACGTTGACGTAGCAATCCCCTAATAACCTATGGGACGAAAGTAGATCGATGGGTGTACTAGGGACCTTATGGTACCTCGGTAAATATCATATTCAAGACGGAAACTTTCTCGGTACATCCGACGATTCACTTAGTATGAGTTAAAATCGGGTCACGCATATGTCTCAGGGCTCTTTTAAACTTAAACCTGAATCAGGAGTTTTCTTTTTAGTACAAAATAACCGACGTATATGAAAGATACAAGTTTTAAAATAACAATAAAAACTCTAGTGCGCGCAACACACGACTTTTAATTACCTCTGTTGATAAAATCACTTTTAGGTACTTTTAAATAAAGTTAAAGTTGACAAAAAGTTAAAGGTTTTTCATTAAATTATCTTTTATATTATTATCTAAAACAATAAGTTAGAATTATTCGCTTTTCATCATTCTCCATTACCTGTTACAACTTAATGTATAAGCTAATGTATTTTCTGTATTATTTAACTTTCCATCGGTGTATTTTACATATACATTAGTGTTCTTATGTTAAAAAAACAACACAAAACATATTTCAGCTCATTTCTCCTTTATCTGGTTATCAAATTCGATCAAATTGTATATTTACTCGTTTTATACCAATGCTAACGAGATGAATTGTTTATTATTTCTAATTAAGAAAATTAAAGATACTGTAGGGGGGGGGATGTATTGCATACTGACATTAAATTATTCTTTTTTTCTTTTGAAGTTAAATACATTTTAAATCACCTTATCATATGGTTATGTTAATTACTTATTACAACTACTTAAAATATTACTTTCACTTACCTATGTATGAAACATATATTAAGGGAAAATATTGCGATCGTAAAAATTTTCGAATTCCAGATTTTAATAGAAATACACGTTTTCTGGTCCTCTGTGCCCAAACAACCAAGTCCTGAGAAAGGCCTGTGTGTGTATGTGTGGCCGTGTAGTAAGTTTAGCGCCAAAACGAAAAGTCGTACAAAACTGAAATTTCATATTTGAGACTACTTAACAGAGAAAAGGAATTAAAAAACGCTTTTTTTTTGGAGTTCATCAATTCTAAACATTGGAAATTTTATTCTGAGAAAATGAAAAAGTTGTCAACACATTGGCAGAAATGTATTGAGAGTAGAAGAGACTATTTTGATTAAATAAAACAGTTGTAAGCATTTTTCTTTTCTTCATTATTTTCCGGACAATCCAATTCACATGGAAAATTTAACTTTTACCTAAAGTAGTCCAATTTTATTCAGTGCATAGTGTATATAGTGTGTGAGGTAAATTTAGCACAAAAATGAAACTGAAATTTCATATTTGAGATAAATATACACCGAGATGTTACAGCAACATTTTCTTTAATATCGGCTGACCGAAAGACACTTTATACCATTTTGCTCTTTTTTACGATTTTCTCAAAAACAGCTGTAACGCTTTTGATTAAACTCCCTGTATGGATGTAAAATTTAATGGGCTTTTATATCGAAAAAAGGTTTCATTCTGATTGAAATAATCTGGCAGGGCTTAAATGCCGAGTTTAAATTTTCTTCCTCTGAAATACCTTCAATTTTGTAGATTTGAATAAATTAACCATATCATCTTGTTAGCATTGATAAAAAACAGGTGAATATATAAGTTGAGAGAATTTGACATCCATCAAAAGGAGAAAAGAGCAAAAATATTTTTTCATGCAATTTTTGTGCTTTTGAACATAAATCAGCAATAAAGATGTATAATATACTGTTGGAAAGCTAATGATTTTAGGAATAATATTATATGATACACAAAATTGTAAAATTTAATGGAGAGTGATTAAAAGCCGATAAAACTAACCGATTGTCTCGTAGATAATAATGTAATAGATTATTTAATAAAACATAGGTTTCTATAGAAATTCAATTTAATTAATTCTTTATTAGTTTCACTCATTTTCATTTCTAAGTGTATTTGAAAATTCTTTAATTGGTTTTAACAACTGAGGTAAATGTAAGTCTTGTGTTGCCCACGCCAGATTTTTTTTTTTAACTTAAGGATTTTATTCGCACCTTTAAAAATTTATATACTATGCAAATGGGTTCTATTTCAATAACATGGCATGGTTAAGCATGAGGGAGACAGCACCTAGTAGTGCATCCTCCTCAGAAATAATTACTTAAAATATAATTACGTTCTAAATGCAAAAAAATTGGTTTATTTTCATTTTTTAAATTTAAATTATATTATTTGAGATGACATATATTAAACTATTCATTATATTCAACTAGGATAACTATTCAATTTCTGAACTTAAATTAGTTAGATTGGTTAATTTTAGAAGAACTAAATTTGAAAACTACCAGATAAAGGTTGAAAATAGTAAGCATGAAAAAAAATTTATTCTGCTATGTACTGGCGGTCACAATACATAAGCTATATTAAAAATAAATAAAATACTTGAAAAAAAAATTTACAATGTAAACATTAAACCAAAATAATCTAAGTGGCATTTGCAATGCCATGTCAACATATTTAATTCCAGAAATACCAACAGAAATACTTCTATTCAGCTTAAACAAGTGCCAAAAGCTTGTCTGTTTCCCCTTGCCTGTCAGCTTTTTCTAAATGATCTAAGAAAATATTTCAAGTCTATTTGTTTTTGTTATGTAAATTAATTACTCTACCCAGCAACGCTTTTTCAATTAGCAACAATACTTTTTTCTATTTTTTCAAAAAAACTCAGTCTTCAGAAGATAATGTTTAGATTTTCCACTTATCAGCTGCTTTTGATAACCCTGTCAATTTACCTGCTGATACTTACTTAACATTTCTCAAGAGAGAACTGATAACAGATAATGATCTGTATTATTAGTATGCAGACTCTATTTGATCCCAATAAAAGTTCATAATTCTTATCAGTACAGAGGTAAGATAAATATAACAAAAATTCTGGCGAGGGCAACACAAGACTCTCACTTGCCTTTGTTGTTAAAATCAATTTAAGAATTTTCAAATAAAGTCAGTGAAGAAATAAGTTTAAAGAATTTATTACATTGAGTTTCAATGAAAACATGTGTTTTATTAAATAATCTGTTATATTATTATCTACAACAATCAGTTGGTTTAATCGGCTTTTCACAACTATCCATTACCTTTAAAAACTTTGAGTATAAGATAAATGTTTTTCTAAGATATTTAGCTTTATTACTATTATGCATGTAAATTAGAGTTATTTTCAAAAAACCCAAACCTAGCATAAAAAAAATATTTTTGCTCTTTTCTCCTTTAATTGGATATTGAAGTTGTTCAAATTATACATTTACCAGTTTTCATCAATGCTAAAAAGATATGTTTAATTTATTCCAAATCCACATAATTAAAGTTACTTTAGAGGAAGAAAATTAGAAATAAAGTCTTGTCCAGACTATTGCAATCAGTAAGAAACCTATTAGTGATATTATAGCCCATTAAATTATACATTGATATAGAGAGTTTGATTAAAAATGTTATAGCTGTTTTTGAGAAAATCGTATAAAGGAGCAACATGGTATTAAGTGTCTTTCGGTCCGCCGATATTAAAGAAAAAGTTGCTGTAACATCTCGGTGTGTATTTATCTCAAATATGAAATTTCAGTTTCATTTTTGTGCTAAATTTACATCACACACTATATACACTATGCACTGAATAAAATTGGACTACTTTAGTTAAAGTTAAATTTTCCATGTGAATTGGATTGTCCGGAAAATAATGAAGAAAAGAAAAATGCTTACAACTGTTTTATTTAATCAAAATACTCTCTTCCGAAGAGCAGGGTGGATGTGGCATGATTTCAATTTCATGCAACATTTTAGCAACGTCACACCTGAGACATGTGGTATGACATTGTCATGCAACAGAATGGGCCCCATTTTGAGATGGCTTTATATTGCCAATTTGTGATGCTTTTTATTAGTTTGGTTACAATGCAAATAGACATTGATAGTTTCTCCAGGATTTAAGAAGGTGTACCGTATCAAACCAAATGAAGCCAATCTTGTATCCAACCACCAATCCAAGTTGGTGGCTTTGATAAAATATTGTAAGGATATTTGAAATAATAGAATTTTAATTCATTTTTTATTACATTTAAGTACAATAAACAGACGTATGTATACAATTTTAGTTTATAAAAAAAAAATTATAGTAGTAATAAAATAAAACAGTCAACAGTTTTTTAAGTTTGATTCAGATATAATGATTCTTATATACGATAATAATTATAAATAACTACATAAAAATTTTAGGTAAAAATATAAAATATAGTTTGGTATAAACCATAAACATATCAAGTTTTAAACAGCTTGAACAATATAAGATTCTTCATTAATAATAAAATATCACTTATTTACAATAAATCATTTTCGAAATAGTTCAATTCAAAGGTTTCTGGATTTAGACCCCTTTTTAACTTTTTTTTTAATGAAAATTGGTAATCTTGGGACCTTGTTTCATTAATGAGTATTAACAATACTCAACATTTAAAATTCCAATTACTTGGTGAACTAGGATAAGATATTATTTACTAAGTTAACTTTGCTAACATTTCCATTTTTCAAATATTTATTATAAATACCTACTATTTTGTGTATGGTAACTATTAAAATTGAAAGACCAATTCCCTACATTTATTTTATTAGGGATTTTCATTGGGAACTACAATTGCTACAGTTATTTTCATAATATAATAAACCTTATTATTGGCAAATGCTTTTGATGAGCTTCAATGAAGAATATGAATTGAAAATACATGTAATTTACAGTAAGTACAGAGGTATTTGAATACAGTGAAATCCCTTTATAATGAAGTTACAACTGAAAGTAAAATAATAAGGAGCTCCATTTCTAAGTTAGATCTTCAAATGGTCAAATAAGGTAAGGATGATTCTCAATAGTATAAGTTATATTTAACCTAAAAAAATATATTAAATTACCTATAAAGATATCAAAAAGAAAAATTCCATTTTCCGAATCCCAATTCAATTCATTCCTTAATTCCTTGGGACACCACTTTCTTGTTGTCTGCACTTAATTCTACTCGCAGCAATATCCTTCCTCCGGATTCTCCTACCTACTGGCCAACAGATCCCAACCGCAATCCTGACCTTCTAGACTTTTTCATTCATAAAGGTCTAGGCTCACTAATTTATTCCATATTTCGCCTCGATGACCTATCTTCAGATCACAGCCCAATACTCTTTACCCTTTCATTATCGTCCATTCCTAAACCGTCTCCACCCTCATTCATCAGGGGGCCAGTTCATTGGGACCAATTCCGTCAAATCTTTACCGACAATATTTATCTCAGAGTATCCCTTAAATCCCCTGAAGAACTGGATGAAGCTGTAAATACCTTTACTACCCTAATCCAACAAGCAGCTTGGACTTCATCTTCACCTCTCTCTTCCAAAAAATCCCGATATACAAATCCTTTACCTCAAGAACTCCTGGACCTTATCCAGTACAAGCGCCGTTCTAGGACTATCTGGCAGGGAACCAGGCATCCTGATGACAGGAAATCATACAATTATTATTGTTAATTAGTTAAAATAGATTGACAACCTACAGATCCCAATCCTATAATTCCTATCTTTCCTCATTATCCACTTGTGACCATTCCATCTGGAAAGCAACTAAAAAAATCCTTAAATACCATTATATCTCTCATCCTCTCCAACGTCATGATGGTTCCTGGGCCTCGTCAGATGAGACTAGAGGAGAGGAATTTGCTAAACATTTTGCAAACACATTCCTCATCCTGAACTTAATCCTACTCATACAGCTGCAGTTGGAGAATCCCTCTCCTTGCCGATTCCTCTCTCCTTACCTCCTAAAGCTGTCAACCCCTCTGAGGTCAAATTCCTAATCGATAAACTTAAACCTCAAAAATTTCCTAGATTTAATCTCCTCACTTCCCAAATCATTAAACAACTTCCCAAAAAGGCTATAATATTCCTGACCTACATATATAACTGCATTGTCCGAACAACCCATTTTCCTCTGATGTGGAAACACTCAACCATTATACTTTTCCTTAAACCGGGCAAACCTGTTAGTCATACCTCATCCTATAGACCAATCAGCTTGCTCCCTATACTTTCCAAATTATTTGAGAAAATCCTTCTGAAACGCATCCTACCGTTAATCTAACTCCACAAAATCCCATCTCACCAGTTTGGTTTCCGCTCAGGCCACTCCACTGTTCACCAAGGTCTTTGTGTTGTTGACCACATATCCTATGCCCTTGAAAGCAATCAATATTGCACAGGTGCCTTTCTGGACATAGCATTCGACCGGGTGTAGCACGATGGCTTGCTTTTCAAACTAAAAACCCTATTATCCCAAGCCCTATATCTAATCCTTCGATCCTACCTCTCTAACCGCTCGTTCCGAGTCTGTTATGGTTCTGAATTCTCAAGTTGTTATCCAATAGAAGCTGGTGTTCCGCAAGGTAGTGTCCTAGGTCCTATACTCTACATCTTATTCACCTCAGACATTCCCACCTTACCCGAAAACTTCCTGGCAACGTTTGCCGATGATACAGCTATCCTCTCATACCATCCAGACCCTGTTGTGGCATCCTCAAACCTCATACTTAAATGCCTTTAATCCTCATGAACACTGACTTTGTCTTTATTAAGGCTCAGTAGTGTAGTTTATTGAAAACCCACATGAGTGACAATTCAGTTCATTTTCAGTATATTATGCTGTTCTTTTTTAAAAAAAGGGAAAAATGCAGCCCAAACCGCAAGAAAGATTTGTGCCGCATATGGCAGTGATTCAATTGCTGATAGTACAGTTCAGAAGTGGTTTTCGCGGTTTAGATCAGGAAATTTTAATTTGGAAGACCAACCCCGGGCTGGCCGGTGTTCAACTCTTGACATCGAGGATATTATGATGATTATCGCAAACAATCCATGAATTACTGTCCGTGAGGTAGCTGCGGAGTTAAGAGCCTGCAAATCAACCACTTTTGATCATCTAAAGAAAGCTGAGTCTGTCTGTTGTTACGACCTTTGGGTTCCCCATGAACTCAGTGAAAGGAACCTTATTGAAAGGATTTCATGTTGTGATTTGCTCATTTGATTCAGAATTTTATGGAGATACAGCCAATGACAGTCGATTTTTTTTATTTTACATCGAAAATAAATAAAGCCTACTTAAACATCATCAAATACGTGTTTTTTTTTTTTTGTTTTTTTTTCAGGGCAAGTACTAAATCCATTGAAAAAAGGAAGAATATCCAAAATATTAGATATATTAACTTTTTTTTTATAAATTAAAAAAAAATAGATTTACTTTAAAAAATAGTTAATCTACAGATTGGTTACCATGGTGACAAGAACTTAAGTATTTGATCTCACTTTTTAAACAAACCTTTTTGGTGTGCTAGCTGAAAATGAACTTTTTTTTTTTTTATAATTGTCAGAATATAAGAAATAGGATGCCTTATATTCAGATTGTTATAGTAGTAGATGTTAGATAGTATAATAGGTAAGAAGAAAACAGATAAAACATAGCATTGAATAAGTTTTCCAAGAATAAAAATTAAGAATGAAGCATCATAAAAAATCTGCTTTCAAATAATATAATTCTTAATTTTACATTCAAAATTGTTCAATAGAATTAAAAAATCGAATAGGAAATATTTCAATAAAACTTCAGAGGATTTTCACTGTATTTATCAATGCATATAATTAACAGTCTATTTTTAAGTACTCTATCATGTATTATCAATTATTTTGGTCCACACGAATTAGGAGGAGCATTCTACTTTAACCTGTAACTTTGAAATAACAATAACATTTATAAAATGACCATTTCATAATCAATTATTATCACAACAACCAAAGCAATAACATTTAGGATGATCCATACACAGCTGATTCCTATAGTTTAATAATTTCTTTGGCTACAAAACATCTTGGACTCTCAATATTATACAATCTATGTAATTTAAAATATTCTAAACTACATTTAGACAGTGATCATAGTAGGATCTTATATATATTCATTTATATACATATAAATAGCTTTATTTAGAAAATATATATAAACCAAAACAAACTCAGAAAATTTATGTATAAATGGGCACTCAAATTTGGCACATGGAATGAAGCAACCTCCACGATTTCTTTATCTAAAATTTCTGTTATTTCTGTCAGTTGTTAATATCAGTCATGAAGAAAATATAATCTATTTTAAGAGATATTGCTTTTTCAGGTCAGATGTACATCAACTCAATGCTTAACCACCTATAAAGGCTCTGATTTGGGAAGCATAAGAATATTTGAAGATTTTATTAAAGAAATAAATAGATAAAAAGTTATAGTTATCATAAGATAATGAATGATCTTATGAATGGAAGTATATTTTTTTTCACAACACATGAAAACAACTATTAGCTATTATCAGAATTATTTTAATAAAGGATGAAATGATTCTGGGATGGTCAATGTCAGATTAGAAAAACTATTTATTGTGCAACCGACATTATGACTTACATTGTGGTATTCATCAGGGCTAAAACGAAACAAGATAGAGTGTAAGGGTTTGTAGAGGAATAATAATTGCCAACTGAAGTTAAATACAGATTAAAAAGTAGTGAATTGAAAAGTGAGAAAAGAAAGTGATAAGAACTATTAAAACAGTGAATTATTACATCAACATGTATAAATTATAAAATTAATGAAATAAGAAATTTAATGAAGTAAACCAAAGTTAACAAGATTAATTAAAAGTAAATCAAAGATAACAAATACTCTATAAATAACTATTATATTACTATTATAAAAGATTTATGATGTTTATAGAATATGAATATATGATATGGTATATTCATCTATCATTATCTATATTATTATTTTTGTTTGATATTTTCTAATTTTCACTTATTACTTTCTTTTGTTTTCACTTTTAAACCCATTCCCTTTTAATCCTTATTGTTTTATTCATTTTACATGTCAATATTTATTCATTTATTATTTCTAGGCAAACTCTCATGCTACATATTGTTACTTTTTAGCTATGATGAAGAACAGCAATATTTGTCAAAACGTTGGTTGCACAACAAATAATTTTTCACTATTTTTGCAATAATTTATTGATTGCCACCGGAATCATCTTATCATTCATTTTATTATCATAAACTATTTCATATTCAATAAAATTATTTATGAAAAAATATAACTTGAAAGAAGAAAATAGTCCGGATTGAGGAAGAGTAAATAGAAAATCTTACGACTATTACAGATGAGCTGTTTCGATTTTTAATATGCGTATACACAAGTGTTTATCATCATCATATGGTATTGATTTCACGAAAGTGTCATTGTTTTTATTTGTTTCGAGGCATTATGCTTCGACACTTTGAAAAAAACTGGCACCCATTACGAAGAATGCAGCCAGAACGAACAATGAGGCTATGAAATAACGGACTTGGAGTGCATAATCTTCATAAGGTCTTAACCAATGCCAATATTTAGACATCTTCTGTAACCACAATGGTGATGTGAAGGAGGACCTGAAATTATTAAAGTAATTATTTAATTTGAATATATCTATGTATATATTTTTTGACTTATGTTGATATATTAAATTTGAATTATGAAACTTAAAAAAAAAAATTAAACCCCAAAGTTTGTCTTTGAAAAAAGTCAACATGTAAAAGCTAAAGATAAAGTTGAATCATCAGGTTAAAATATTTGAATATTTTAAAACATAAGCCAGTTAATCGTTTTTATGGATCACTAAAACTTTATCAATAGAAATTGAAACAAAATAACAATATTCTGGGATTGGGTCCTTTAATAATAACAAACATATGCAGTTAATATACATTGTATTAGTTGCACATGTTTGTCCAAAAGACCATAGAAACAGAATCAATCATTATTTACAAAGGCATTAAAAGAAATATTTATAACACAGAAATAAAAAATCGTCTGTAAAATTATCGTAGTAAACAGAATTTAAAAACAAAACAAAAAAATCAATAAAGCTTGAATTTGAGCAACAAAAAAAATAAGTATTTTAATTCATACAAAGTGTAATTTTATAATGTAAGTTTCACTGTTAAGTTAATACTGTTGAAAGTCTGCGATTACTGTATTAACAAATTACTTAAGGAAAGGGTATTAATACCTTTTATAGCAACTAACCATTATCTACAGGAGTGTTATTTTTACCATTAACATAGGATGATGGGTGTCCTGTATCATAGATATTATTTGTTTATTTTACAATATAATACAATCAGCCCAGTTATCAGGAATAAGTATTATAGCTCTGAAATCACATTCTCACCATATGTACAAAATTGGAAAAACAAAACAAAGTAAAATGAAGGTAAATAAAGCTAAGACTAATAATAATAATAATAATAGGCTTAGCGAACCCGAAGGTTCGATGCCGATACCACCAAATTCCGCCTACACAGACTCGTCCAATGTTCACCATTCAAGCCCAAGCCCCCGAGATCAGCCTTAACGCAATCCTCCCATCTCCGCTTCGGCCTACCTTTCGGACGCCTACCAGTCGGATCAGCAAATACCAACTTTCTCAGAATCCGCTCGTCATCGAGCCCAACAACTTTACTCGCCCATTTGAGTCTCCGCGATGCAATCAGCTCAATTATATTCACAGGATGCAAGTTCCGCAATTCCGCGTTGTGCAACCTTCTAAACTCCCCAGTGACCTCATCTCTCCTTGGACCAAATATTTTACGCAATACCTTATTTTCGAAAACCTTAAGCCGTTGTTCATCCTTAAAAGTAAGCGGCCACGTTTCGCATCCGTAAAGAACCGTTGGAAGAATAATAGTTTTATAAATTCTAATCTTTAAGTTTTTAGATAGAAGCCGCGAACTAAGTAACTTAGCAACTGAATAATAACACGCATTTCCCACCTTTAACCGGGACTTTATTTCTTCCTGGATTTTATTTTTTTTTGTTATAATTGAACCTAAATACTTGAATTTCTCTACGTGTTCAAAAGTATGACCTGATACATCAATATCACCAAGATCGAAACCGTTTCTGCTACTAATCATATACTTCGTCTTATCGGTATTTAATTCGAGTCCTATTTCTTTACCAGTTTAAAAAAAAAAAAAAAAAAAAAAAAAAAAAAACTAAGACTAGGTAAACAAATTAAATTTAGTATAGGAAAATTTAAGTTCTTTAATCTTGGGAGTTTTTTCTTGTTAAAAGTCAAATTAAGGTTAAGAAATTATAATCAATTTACCTTTTTCTAAATTTATGCCTAGGTGTACTTCTTCTAGCAACGTTCCCTTCTTCCTTAAAACTTGTACCTCTTTTAAGAACTCTAGGCTCTTCGGCGGAAGATTCATCTGAGCTGAAATAACGAAATGAAAATTAGTTATATATTTTATAAAATAAATAAATACGTTTAAAAAAATATCATGATTTTTATAAATTTATCAAATTAAAGCTTATCATATCTACTAAAAATTACCTATTAGGATGAGAGGTATTGCTGTCCTGTTCAGTTTTCAGTCTTGACCCGCAAGTTTCACATCCCTCGAATATTTTGTCAAAAGATTCTGCTTCATTACCACTAAAATAGATACAAAATATTCTTCAACAATATTAACATAATAATAATTAAAAAAATAAATAACCAAAACGATATAGACAGTTTTGCATTCATATATCAAAGTGGTAGCACTGATAATTACTAATGAAATTTGGTCTGAAATATAAGAACAAGAATACAACTATTTATTTCTTAGGTAATAACACAAGCAATTGAGGTTTTGAAAATACAATGTATATATATATATATATATATATATATATATATATATATATATATATATATATATATACTGACTTTTCTTAAGTTTTTGTGAAAAATTATGACTAATTTAAAAATAAAAAAAAATTTTAATTAAAGAACCTGTATTGAATTTTATATCAAATGTAAGTGTGAAGTTAGGAAGTTGTTAAAAGCGTCAAGTCAACTAATGTAAAATATTTACAGAGAATAAATCATTAAAGTTACTCAAATTTGCAGAAGTTTTTTAACTATTTTTTTAAATAACTGCTGATGAGACAAATGGACATTGATTTAAAATAATTTATCTTTGTGGGAGAACGAATTTGATAAATTTATATTAATTTTTGTGAATAACTTTTAAATTTTTAGAGGATGTTAGTCTTAACTGGATTGATAATTATTAGGATTTTCAAATTCAATTGGGCTTATTAATTTTTTAATTTATTTTACTCTGTTTTGAGCAACTCTTGCCCCTTCAAATATAATATTTTTTTAAAAAACAGTTTTCTCAAAAAATTATGACTAGGTGTGTATATTGATGTTTATTTTTATCACTAAGTAAAGAGTAGATCGAGAATTTTTTTTTTAATCATGATTACTATTTTCATGAAAAATATATAAGAAAGGTATATTAACATAGCTTATTTTAATTAATTAATGGAATTTAAAGTATTTTATTATTTCTTGGTATAATAAAATAAAATAATATGTATAATATATAATAATAATATATTAGTCATGATTAAGAGGAAAAAAACAAAACAAGCCTTGATATATTTTATTATTATACTGATTCTTTTTTATTTTATCGAAAATTCCGTTTTTTTTTTAGATGAAATAATTCTTTGTTATTTCAAAAGATACTGAGAAGACAAATAAACACTTCAGAACGTGATTGGTCAATAGGAAAAGTAATAACAGGGAGTGGGGGGGAGGTTAGTTCAGGGTCTATCCGCCAGGCACCGTTAGAAGCATTTTCTGGAACAACATTCAGTTCACTGTAACCTCCTGTGTTGTTAGGTACGTACGTTATTATTATTTGTAGGATTTCGTTTTTGAAACACTTTTAACGTGGTTTTATTGATTAAATAAAAGTTTTGTTCACCAACGCGATGACGAGTTTGGCATTAGCGTCCTTGACGGAAACCTACACAGATTCTGAAGGCGAAGAGAATGTTAGCAAGGAAAGTATCATCGTTGATTCACCTGTTCACATGAAACAACCAGAATTACCGAAACCAAAAGGACCTACAACACTAGTATCTTATCACGCACAAGATGATATTATCGCTTCTGATGATGAACATCATGAAACAACTACTTCAACTGATACATCCACCACTACAGATCAGTCAGGTTCTGCCAATACTACAATCAATCCAATATTTATGGATGTTGATTTGCCACCTGAGCCTACTGGTACTTGCTCCAGCGATTTGACGGAAAAAATAGTAGAAATGACTAGGAGAATGCAGGAAAAAGGTTATGATATGAATTTAATCATTCAACAAAGAAAAAGCTTTAGGAATCCTAGTATTTATGAGAAGCTTATCGATTACTGTAATATCAATGAATTCGGAACCAATTATGAGCCTCAAATATATGATCCTCTGAAATGGGATAAGACTTCTTACTATGATGAACTTGCCAAACTTCAGAAAGCGGATATGGAACAGAGAGAAAAGAGAGGAGAGAGAGAACAAAAATTGAATTTTTAACTGGCACGGCTAAGAAGGTCACTAATGGCACTGCAGTCGTAGAAGATGACACTAAGAAGAGAAAGTCGAAATGGGATCAGGTTGTGTACCCACAAGCTGGCCCTCGTCTTCAGACCAACGTTACTACTCTTACTTCCGCAGCCACAGGAACCAAAGGTATTGTCATTTCAGCGTTTGGTTCTTTACCAAAGAAAGCTAAGAGCTAGACAATATAAAATTTCATTCAAGATTGCTTGTAATTTATTTACGATGATAATTTTTAAAAATATTGTGTTCCATAAATCTTGTACATAGTATGTGTATATATTTGTTTTGAAATATTTTAGTAATAAATTAGTTTTGAGCTGTAATTTTCTTTTTATTATTTTATTTTATGGGTTAGTCTTATATAAATAGTTGATTATGTCTTAACTTCAAGAAATTTACTAGGAATATTTTCTTGATTTTGTTCCTATCTTTGGTAAGTTAATTATTTTATAATCAATTATGTGAAATGATAATAATACTATTTTTTCAAATCTTTCTTCAACCGTATAGTTCCGTCAATAATCGGCCAGATAAATTCTAATGTTAGAAAAAAAGTTTATAGATGTATAACATGTTACATGTGGTTCATATTGATATGTTTATTAAGAGTTAATTTCATATATATTTATTTTGTATGGTGTTATCTACTTTGTACATTTTTATGTAAATATAATGTTAAGATTACCTTTTTCTTTCTTTTCTTTTTTATCCTATTTTCCTTTATTTAGATTTTTCACACGCCATTATCATTATGTTATTGAAATCAGTATCATGCTTTTATGATTATCTTCATAGTTATATTTTATAGCATAATTTAATTATGAAAATAGTTTTATTTAGTTTGTGAAATGATTGTTTAAAACAATAAAGTAAATTTCATGAGTACTGCAGACAAATTGTATTTCTTTGGTACAATGTTTCGAATATTTACTTTCAAAACATTATTAATGCTACTGAAACAATATTCACTTACCGGTTACTGTTGACAATTGAAGTGATTAGAATTTAAGTTGTATAAGTTAAGCTTAGATTAGTTTGAGTGTAACATTACAAAAAGTTAAGATATAAAGATATAAAAAATGAGTGTTTTACTTTGGTTTTCACAGTGACTTTATGTTAAGTTAACAGTGACTATTTTAATTACTTTTGGTGCATGTGTCAGAATGGTCCCTATTAATTTAACTTTGAATGAGAAGAAGAAAACTTCAGACTTTTTTACCTTCCTAATTAGTTTGGTGTAATGGATCGATCATAAGGTTGTGCATCTAATGGAATTGGTCGTTATCATTCTCATGCTGGTAATATCTTTTAATAAAGCTACTGATGGTAAAAATGTATTTTTCGTAAGAATATTTCTATATCTGTGTTTGTCTAACAAGTGGCCTTATTATTACAATAAATCATAACTTTTTGATAGTCTACCAAGTATTGCGACTTGGTCATATGAAGAATTATATACTTTTCATGGCTGCATAGTTTATTTTAAAAATTACATGTCCTCTAAGGTTTTTAATGATTCTTAATAGGACACATTTCTATAATGGATATGATGAGAAATGGTTCTTAAAATAATCAATATACAGCCTTCTGTCAGTATTGAACACAGTTTCTAAACAGTGTGGCTTGCTAATTTGTGATCTTAATTTTGAATTTGATTTTCATTCTTGACTAGTCAATTATTATTGAAATCAAATTATAATATTTTTTTTTTAAGGCTGTTGACTTAAAAAATTCATACGATTTACCATTTGCAATTGGCGTATTTTCAATCCATAAAAACATTATCTCTTAAAGATTTGTGTGAAATATTAATTTAAGATTTTTTACTTGTTTATAGTTTAATCAAATTTATAGTTCATAGTATTAATCAATAATATCAGATTTATGTATTTATAGTTTAATCAAAATTATTATTTATAAGTTAGTTATTATTCATTAAAATTGCAATTTTAGAGAATTTTCCACCTATAATTTAATAAAATGGTTCACTTAAATGTGTGAGTAGCATATATCTTTCTTAGATTTCATTATAATATTTTACTAATCATAATGAAAGGTAATTCCAAAAAGAAAATCTGTATCGCTACAATCCATGAAGGGTCTTGTGATCATTAGATACATAGATTCATACTGTTTCTAGGCCAAAAACCATGAAATTAGGCATTATGGGTATTCACTTTATAGAGGCTGGGTGTCTGTCTCCTTTATAGTAGAGGGACTCCATACCCCAGGGTTGCCCCATGGCTGAAATAACAGAATAAATAATATTTTGGAACAGCAGGGATCTGAACCCGGGACCCTGAGAACAGTATACTAATGCTCTATCCTTGCCGCTTTCTTCAAAAAGAAGAACTAATAAAAATGTTTAAACAAATTTGTAGATATACTTAATGGAAAATGTTTAAAGGGATACAAATGTGTGGTTGAAAAGCCCAAACAATATTTAAAGAATTCGCAGTAAAATTTTTTATGTTTATTCTTTCAAGATATTGTAGCACAGATATGCAGACAAAACAATTGCCAAAAATCGTTTTTCAAATTTAAAAATCTGAAATACTTAGGTTTATTGATAATTGCACTTAAAATTTTGACCTGATTAAAATACTTTCTTGATTGTCTAGAAGCTGTAAGACAATCATAAATCAAAGAAGCAAAAGAAAAGAAATTGGCTACTCTTTCCCAACACTAAAAAAATACTTCAATGTTTTGTTTAGAGGACAGCCTTAGTATTCTTTAGAAGAGCAGACTCATATTGCTTGGTAAATCAAAGAATGAACCTCAGTAGATGGACAAAAATGATGCTGAATGGTACACAACAGAGAGATAGACCCAGGCAATGATGGTTGAACCATCTAGAGGAAAACTTGAGGAAACTAGGGATCAGAATTTGGAGGAATCTAGCGTTGAACTTCGAGGAGTGCAGAAAAGTGGTGGCAGAGTCCCAGGTCTTACAAGGACTGTAGCAACCATCAAAGAAGAAAACTTGTTCAGATGAACTATAATTTAGTTTAATGAAGAAGATGGTTGGGGGTGCGGTCATCAGAAAGAAACACACATTAAAACATAGTATGTATTTTGATTGTGTGTCAACATTTTGGCCTACATTGTTGGCCTTCATCAGGGCTAAGAGAAACAAGATAACAACCAATGTAATTATAAACTTAATAATATGTTAGGTATGTAATAATAATATGGTGGCGGTAATATAATAAGGAAACAAAAATAAAATAAAATGCAAAATGATAACAAGATGACAGTTATAAAGTATGGAAGTAAGCAAAATTAAGATGATAATATTTCAATAAGAATATTTAAAGAGAACCTAAGAAAATGATTAAATGTTAAAAGAACAATATGTGAACAATTAAAAGTTCAAATATAAACAATTTTGAAGCGATATTTGACGATATATATATATAAATAGATATATAAAAAACATAGTAAAGAACATAGGTAGTAGGAATGTGTGTTTCTTTCTGATGACCGCACCCCCAACCATCTTCCTCATCTAATATTCTCAACGGTCAACTAAACTCCATCATTATAATTTAGTTAAGATTATCACACTACATTATTCGTTCTGTATATGTTTAGCCATCTTGCTAGTTGCTGATTAGATAAGGTTTATGAATTTCAGTTTGGTCTTTTACACTTTAAAAAAAGAAATAAAAATAACAAAAAAAAAAAAAACCCTACTTGTTTCTCAATATCTCATTTTGGGAATCATTTTTAGTCAGTGTTGATCTTCGTAATTGAGATCCTCTTCTGGAAGAGCTGCCTCGCCTCTCCTAAAATATAATTTAAAAATTTAATTTTGAATAATTTAATTATTTCATTAAAATTAAATTATGTTAAGCGTTGTTAGTGAGGTATACCTCAGATCACAGTTTTTCTCATTAATGGCTGCTTGCAAAAAAAAAAAAAATTATAAATAATTAGAATATTTAACAGTAAGAGGATATTAAAAAAATGAAATAGTTTGTTATTTATTTAAATTTTTTTGTTTCTTTTTTTAATCTTTTTACTTACACCTGAGGTAGAGATAACTTCAGTGTGAATTTGTCGCTGATGTAAAGTTGCAATGCTCGCTCTCCTCTTACTGCTCTAATATAATTTATCATTATTTACAAAATCATATTTATACATAATTATTTAACTAACATAAAAATATATTATCAGTAATAGAAAAATCATCTCAAGATACTTACTTCCGTTGGTGTAGTAGCTGGAGTCTTACTCTCTCTCAATAATTTTCTGTAATCAAAACAAACTTAATAATATATAAGTTTTCATTATATTATTGGACATATTAATATTATTCAATAAAAAAAAGAAAAGATTTTTTTTATGATATTATTTATTAGTTATATTTAATTATTAGTATAGCAAGTTATTTTGGTTGAAAATACTGTATTTCAGAGATTTTAATTTTGGTATCAATTTTATAGACTGCTGATTAGAAATACAGTATGTTATATTTTGTTTATTCTTGGGGAGAAGTAGATTCAGGTGCAGTCATAAAAACACATAATTGAGAAGAAAATTTATTTTGTGCCAACATTTTGGCCTAAATTTTAGGCCTTCTGGGCTATATAACAAAAGGTAATCAGTTATAGAATACAATTTACAAAGATGATGAAGTGTTTTTATGACTGCATCGAACAGTCAACCATTCTCACATCATTTTGTTTTTCTTGTTAAAAATAATAACACTAAAGTCTGCGCTACACAGGTGAGAGTAGGGGAAAGTAAAATATGTAAAGGCTTTTCAAAAGTGATGAGCGAAATCTATGCATCTTCGAAAGAAAGATTTTACGACGGATTTATGGCAAAAAAAGAGAAAATCTAACATGGAGAATGCGAACAAACAACAAGCTGTACTCCTTATAAAAAGAACTGGACATTGTTAAAATAATAAAGATCGGCAGACTTGATGGACGGGACATGTGGCCAGGATGAACGCAAAAAAAATTCCAAGGAAACTCCTTGATGAAGAACTACATGGAGCAAGAGGCCGGCCGAAACTATGATGGACTGATGGTGTGAAGGAAGACTTGAGAAACCTGCTTGGTGTTGGAGCTGGAGGACAGCGGCACTTAACAGAACCAACTGCCGAAAGCTACTTGAGGAGTCCAGGACCCAGTGATGGGTTGTAGAGCCGATTGATGATGATGTGTAAAGACTTGATGTGATAGTGAATTACCATGCACTCTCACATACTTTCAACATTTATAATACATATATAATTACCTAATTTAGTAATTAAACAACAAGCTGAAAATTATTCTTAGTTACAGTGAATTTTGTGTTTAAAATTAACATTTATTTTTAATTTAATTAAAACCCACTTACTTAATAAGTTATTCATATAGTGTGCTAATCAACTTGAATAATAATTGAAGGGTAGATGCATATTTATATAAATAAATTAATGAAATTACCTTGTTTCTTCATGTTCAGTTTTTTCTTTTTCGTACAAGTGTTTTAAATTTTCAACATATTTTAAAATAATATCGATGGCTTTAGAGAGACGATTTTCCTGTTGTACAGCACCATAAATCTATAAATCAATTTGCTACTTTTAACACTAATTCAATTTATATGGAATTCATATATTAACCTTAAAATACAATAATATTTTACAGTAACAATATGCTGAAGATTATAATATTTAAAAAAATTAATTTAAATTCTTTCTTAATTCAGAAACCTAACCCTTAATATTATTTAAATTATTACATACATAAATTTATCCCATATATTTATTTATTAACTTGTTTTATTATTTTCATAACTTTTTAAGATGATATGGTTTTTAAAATTAATTTGATACAATTTTGTGAATAATGAAGAGAATAATTAATTGAATTGAATAGTTCTAATTGTAGTTCTCTACCGGACCTAACTTTTTTTTTTTGTTAAAATTTTAATTCAAATAATTGTTATTTTACAATGATTCTAATCTAAAAGTTTTTAGAGAAAAAACAAATAATTCACTTACGATTGAGTTAAATTTGAATTTTTTTAAAAAAATTATTATTTATTGAAATTTACAACTGTATTAGTTAATAAATCATATAAATTAGCTAACAAAGAAATACATATGCCCATTGGCAGCACTCCACTGGGTAGTTTATTCGTGACAAAGTAAGGAGCATTGAGGATTTTCCGAAGGAATTTGGATTGTAGGGATTTAATATGGGAAGAATTTGCTGGTTTAGAAGAGCCCCAGAGCTCAACTCTTCAAGTCCAAATAGGCTTTATGATGGTGTGGTCTGTTCAGTAAGTGTTGAAGTAGTCGAAAGCAATGGGCAGTTTCTTGGCATTTCAGTCTTGTGCGCGGTTTCCATGTTAGAAGTTTGTCAAGTAGGAGTCGTAAATAGCAAATCTGTTCAACTAGTGGAATATTATTATATGACACTGTAGGGCAGGATGTCATAGGTTTACGATGAAGGGTAAAGGTAGTAATTTGGTGGGATTTATAGGAATTGATTTTGATTTCCCAATTCTGACACCAAACCTCAAGGTCTCTGATGTGGGATTGAAGATTTTGAGAGGCAATTGTAGGATCGTTATTGACTGATAACACACAAGTGTCATCAGCCTAGGTAGAAAGGAAGGTTTGGGGTGGGTTGGAATTTGAAGAGTTAAAACCAAAAATTGCATAAAAAAAAAAGTTTATCAATCGTAAATAATTGACATAATTACACCCCATTGGACCTAATTTTTATGATTATTATTTTTTTATTGGAAATAGACATTTTTTACATTTTAACCAGATATTAGAAGATAATAGTGTAATAGTATTACACATTTTCAGACTGATAAATTAAAATCTTTTGGGGACAGCCATTTCTTCATAGGAATGCCAAGGAAGCAATACATCTTATAGAACTATATAATAATAATTGAAGAAAGGCCATTTTAAATTTAAGCCATTCAGTTGTTATTTTACACAAACTGTCCTAAACTTCCATCGAGAAAGAAAAAAAAAAAAAAAATGCCAAGAATGGTTAAACTCCAATCTTAATCATTTCGAGCTATCTCTTCGTTCATTATAACCTTTTAAGGATTTATTATTACTTAGTTTTTAATTTTTAACTTTTTAAAAAATTCTAATTGAGGAAAGAGAACAACAAATCCAACACAGCCTTCTAGTTTGGTCTAACATAAAATAAAGTTATGTAATAATTAAGGAAAATTATGAATTACTTCTGCAGTGCTTGAGACCCTGAGTGCAGAATTATATAATGCTTCTATTGTATGTCGAATTTTTTCGAATAAATCATTCCTTTCGATATCAGTACATAAATTATGCAATAACTGGAAAAGAAAGGAAGGAAAAAGTTAATTATTATTACATGATAACAAGATATAATATATAATAAAGATAAAGTTGTGATAAATAAATTACATCAACAGCTGTTTTTAAAGCATCCACTTCGTGAGACATATTGATTTCAGCCTGGTCCCTCAATTTGTTTTGAAGCTCAAGCCTTCGCGTAAGAGTCATTTTGTCAGTCTTAAAGGCAAGGACTAGAGAAGTGTATTTGCTCTAAATAAATATTTTTAAAAAATTGTTAATTTTCCAAGAGTTTCTTATATTATGAGAACATAATGAAAACTGTAATACCTCTATGTTTTCTTCTCCAATTAGAGATTCACTAAAAAAAAGAAACAATTGTTATAAATATTTTTTAAAAATGAATTTACTGACTAATAATGATGAAAAAAAAAAGAAAAAGATCACTTGGTAAAAATGTGACTAGAGATGGCTATTGCAAGTTAATGAAGATATAAAAAAGTGAGTAATTTGTATTTTGAACTGTCATTAAATTTTTTGGAAGAATTAAGGATTCTTAATATTTCAGGAAGATTTATCCTTATTTTTGTAATCCTCCTTCAAATAATTAACTTTGTTTGAACTAATTTTGCTTAAATAAAGCGACACATGCAGATAGGGGTCACCTGTAATGTAATGGTTCAGGCCCAAGGTTATAGGTTCAAATCTGAAAGATGGCCCTTGTATTTTTCAAAGGGAGTAAAAAATCCGTAGTTAAGCCGTACTTCAGAGGGGCATGAACCTGGGAATGTACGTTAAAAATCCTAATCCTAATTAAACCTGAATAGGCAGAATTTTCGACTCCCTCTGCAGGATTTTCCGATAATCCACAGTTAACTAAACTAAGCAACCAATAAAGTGATGAAATGGGCAAAAATGCTATTTTTACATTAGCCATATTACCAAAAATGTAAGATGATATTCCCAATACAATATTGGATTGTAAAGTGTTATTACTCATTGAATATTTAATAATCTCAATGTTGCAGTTCGCACTTAATTTTTTGTAATTATGATCATTGGTTATTTATTTAACGTCACTTTATGTTGCTATGGCTAATTTGATGCTACACTGGGAGTTTTAAATTTTTCCTACCCAGGTTTAATTAGGATAGGGATCTTTAACGAGTTCCTGACATTGCACAGACTCGGGCCCACCTCTTTACGTCCTCTCCGAAGGACGGCATAACTATAGATTTTTTACTTCCATTAAAAAATCCTAGGGCCACCTGTAGGTTTGAACCTGCGATCTTGGGTATAGAAGGTTGTTATGCTAGCCACTATGCCACAGGTGACTTTGGATTTATGATCCATTTTGGTAGTTAGTTATAATTTAATTGTAATTTAGGTTCTATATATGAATAAGAGATTTTTATTGAGTGAAAAATTTTATCTGATAACTAAGACACATGCTATTCTGAAGAAAACTAGTGATTTATGTTTATTTTTTATTTAAGATTTTTTTTTTTTTTTTAATTAGAATTTATAGCTCTCTAATTTTTGTAAAAATTCTTTTAAAACATTCAAGCGCAATGTTGCATATTGTTGAATCTATCAGTTATTTCATGTTAAAAAAATTAATAAGCCCTATTTATCCCAAAAGATTATCCTTGTGAATATTTTTTATGCCCACTGTACATAGAAAATTATATGAAAGGAAAAAAAAAAAAACAGTTTTAGAACAAATACAAAATAAAAATGCGAAATGAAAATAATTTGCTTGATAATGGACAATGAATAAGCCTGAAATGCCTCTAAGTTTAATTTTGTAAAGAGGAATATTCATGGTACTCCTAAAATATTAAAAGAACTTAATAAAACTTCAAAAATAAAGCTATAATAAATAACGAATAATTAAGTATGGTATTTATAATTTTTCCCATGAAAAAGCAATTAAAACCGCATTATTCAATTGTTTTGAAAGCTTTTTTACATAAGAAGATTAGAATTAATTATATTGTAAAAACTGTTTTAATTTAATGTGTTGAGATCTTTTGCTGTCTAAGAACCTTCATATGTTTCAAGCTTATGAAGGATTATTGATATGAAATATAAAGTAATATTTTTATATTCTAACCTTTCATCACCAGGTGCTTGAACCCAAAGCCCCAGTCGCTTCAGGTCAGCATCGCTCAGGTTTGGGAAGATAGTTTGATTTGATTCAGGAATTTCTTCCTTTTCATCTTTTGAATCATTCTGGAACAAAATAAAAATATTTATAATGGGGAAACATTCTCAACAAGAATTGAGACACTGATTTCCAAAAAGTACATATTGACATTTTTTTAATGACATTGATATGTTGACATATTTGTATTGGGTTGGCAAATAAGTCCTTACAGTTTTTCAAGGTTAAATAAAACTCAATTTATTAATGACATGAAATATATTTTAATCTACAATACAATGACCATTATTCAATACGACTTTTCTCATCTTTCCACTAACTTCATAATGCCATGTTCATAGAATGTCTGAAGTTTATTGTTAAAAACAGATCCAAGTGGTTTTTGATGTCCTCTTCCTTTTGGAATTTCTTTCCATTGATGGAGTTCTGTAGAGACCCGCATAAGTGGTAGTCATTTGGAACTAGACCTGGTGAATAGGGAGGGTGAGGTAAAAGGTCCCATCCGAGGCTCAATAATTTATTGTGAGTGACCAATGAGGTGTGGGGTCTAGTGTTGTCTTGGTGGAACACAACATCCTTCTGATTTGCCAGTTTCAGTGAGTTTCAGTTTTGACATTCTTCTAGGAGTCTCACTACTAGTTCCTCAAGTTTTTCTATGGACTGCATTATCGTAAAATATCAATTTTCCATTTCCTGTTACCAATATTTTTAATAATGGGTCATTTGTTGCCATTTCTGAAGTGGCATATCACAAACAGAAATGTGTATTTTCATGTTTGTGCAACTGTTTTTCTACATTTAGGGCCATAGCATCTCTCCAATAATTTTGATCAACAAGGCCTAAACATTGCTTGTTTCAATTTCATGTAGGCAAAGGTCTGGTTCATGGACTTAAATGTCGATGGTGTAAATTTTCTTCCACTGAACTACCTTTAATTTTGTATATTTGAATAAATTAACCATATCATCTTGTTAGCATTGATAAAAAACGGGTAAATTTATAAGTTGTGTGAATTCGATATCCAACGAAAGGAGAAAAGAGCAAAAATATTTTTTCATGTAATATTTGTGTTTTTGAACATAAAAACAGTAATATAGATGAATAATATACCGTTGGAAAGCTAAAGATAATAGAAAAAATATCATCTTATAAAAAAAATTGTAAAAGTTAACGGAGAGTAATGAAAAGCTGATAAAACTAACTGGTTGTCATAGATTATAATATTATGTAATAAAACACATGTTTCTATTGAAACTCAATGTAATTAATTCTTTAACAATTTATTTCAACAACGGAGGTGAGTGAAATTCGTGTGGTGTGTGCACCAGATTTGTTTTTTTAACTTTTATTTTAAATAATGTTTAATTTATTAAAATTGAGTTTCTACACTAAAAAAAAAAGTTTTCACTATGTGTATGTTACACTTGTTAGTTTTGATAAGACATTATGACTTAGTTTTTTTTATACTAAAAAAAAAATTAATGATATCATAGGATTTTTAAAAGTAATATTTGATGTTATCCGAATTTATTTTTACAAAATATGCTTTCCTCGTCACCCACTATTTTCGTGAACTCTCACGAATTTTCACCTACCTCTTCTCACACTGTGTAGCGCGGTCTTAGTTTAAAATGGAGGAAGGTGCAAGCTTGGAGCACCTAGTTGCAAAAAAAAAAATCTAAATACCGCTCGTGGGTTTTTTTTTTATTTTTTTTTTTATAGGTTTTAGACCCTTCATGGTTCGAGTTAAGAAGCTGACACAGTGATCCACAGAAAAACTATTACCAACAGTCTGCAGGGAGTATGTGACACATATTGGAGTAATGTGTTATGCCATTTGTACTGGTTATCGGTAATCATTACTGTTATCTCCTAGACACCACATATCGGTGCTACCATAACCACCTACTTACAGGAAGTAGGTATTAATCGATGGTTCCTTCATGCAAGCACCTTAGTCCGATAGAGCACGCTTGGGGCTTCGATATGTCTGGAAGTTGTCCGGCAAGCAAGATGGTGTGTTACTTCAGAGTTGTAGCGGTAGTGGGATGAGGCCGCGTCGAATAAACATTACAAAAATAAAAGATAAAACAAAAGTAAGGTATAAGGATGAAATGCATCGTTAGGAAATATTTTAGCTTCCAACGCGTATGCTGATGCATCTATTATCAGTAAATAATAATCCAACTACTGCATCCCAAACTCTACATATGGGAACCTGGGCATTGGATCAGATCAACATCAGAGTTTGACTAATGGTGTCAAAGTTGGAGGATTAAAAATAAACTCCAACAAATATCATCAAATAACCAAATATAGGACTCCCACTGAAGCATCGTCCGATTAGCCAAAGCAGCATAAAACTGACGTTGAACGAATAAACAAACATCATCAAATAACCTTTAGCCTTCGTCCTCCAGTTTTCTTTAATAACAGTCCGCTTGTCCCTTCTGAACAGATTAGATATATTGGATTCCTTGACAAACGTTTTACTTGGAATATTCATAGGAAAATGAAACGTCAAGAAACTGTTCAATGTTTTCGGCTACTTCAACACTTACTAGACAAACTTGGTAATCTTCCAATTAACTACAAAAAGATCATCTTCATGGCCATTATAAGTCCTATCTGAACTTGTTCAGTTGAGCTTTGGGGCTGTTCAAAACCATCGAGTTTGTCCCATGTCCAATCCTTATAATCCGAAATCCTTAACGCTCCTTACTTCGTTACGAATAAACTCATCCACAATGATCTTAACACGTTCACGCCAGGGCGAATATCAATGTGTGGGGCGGGATGGTTCGAACGTGCTAAATGCGGGAACGTAACAGTTTTGATAAACACGTATGATTTGAAGGAGAAATTATGAAAATACTTAAAAATAATTCTCATGTTGCCAGAATTAGGAATAAAAACATGAAAAGAAATCACGCACAGTTAAAGAAAATTCTTAAAGAAGAGTGATCAAATGAAAGGTTATAAAATATTTAATCGATAAACCCTTATGCTTGTTAATTCCTACAACATATAATGTTGAGAAAAAAAAATAATCTTATTTTTTAACGACTTATTTGCTGAAAACATGTGACTCACCTGTGATGCATGTCGCCCCACGGGTTAGTTAAGCGTGACCCACCGGTAGGTCATGCCGGCGTGAACATCTTAAAGTTCCTTATGTTTCTGATATGGTCCGAACCAGTCACCATTCCTTCCATGACCAACTTCGTCCCCAAGCTAACCCGCGAGTTCGTCGATTTTAGTGAAAAGGTTATGTAATACCTCAGGGATATACGGGTTCTGAAATTTTAATTTTATACAACTATCGTTTTCGAGATTGACATACCACACACACAAGCGTGGGACTGTGCCATTTGAACTAAGTTGAAAACTTGAAAACAGGAATTCGAAAATGTTCACAATCGCAATACTTTATCTTACTATACATTTCATATATAAGGTATATTATACATCTATATCACTTAAAAAACACAAAAATTGAATGAACAAATATTTTTACTATTTTCTCCTTTCGTTGGAACTTTTTACTTTCACTTACCTATATATGAAATATATAGTAAGGTAAAGTATTGCGATCTTGAAAAGTTTCGAATTCCAGTTTTCAACGGAAATGCACGTTTTAGGGCCCCATGAGTCCAAATAACCAAGTCCCGCGAAAAGGTCTGTTTGTCTGTGTATGGTAACTCTAGCGAAAAAACGAAAAGTCGTACGGAACTGAAATTTCATATTTAAAAGTACTATACGTCTGAGATATTACAGCAACTTTTTCACTGAAATCGGCTGACCGGAAGTCCTACTTTATCCTATGCATTTAGCACCTTTTTACGATTTTCTCAAAAACGGCTGTAACGATTTTGATTAAACTCGCTATATCGATGTAAAATCTAATAGGCTTTAATATGATGTAGGTTTTATTCTGACTGAATTAGTATGACAGGGCTTAAATACCGATATTTTAAATTTTCATTTGTAGATTCTATAAAAATAACTATATTATCTTGTTACCATTGATAATTAACAGCTAAATATGCACGTTGAGCGAATTTAATAAACAACTAAAGGAGAAAACTGAAAAAAAAAAAATTGTATTCATTTTTTGGTGTTTTCAACACGAGAATAGTAATATAGATATATAATATACCGATGGATAGCTAAAGATTTTAGAAAAAATATTATGTGATACACGGAATTGTAAAGGGTAATGGAGAGTGATGAAAAGCCGATAAAACTAACCGATTGTTGTAGATAATAGGTTCCGAAAAAGAGGAATTCATGTTGACCGTGCTGCCACCTGGCGGCTTGTCAAAGAAGCAGAGAGCCCTAATTTTGTTTTTTAACATGAGAACAGTAATATAGACGTATAATATACAGTTTGAAAGAGAAAGACTTTAGAAAATATATTATCGTATACACAAGCTTGTTAAATTGAATAAAGAGTTATCAAAAACCGATAATACTAACTGATTATTTTAGATAATTATAAATAGAGTTTTTAATAAATACATTTTTCTATAATAACTCAATTAAATTAATTCTTTAATGGTTTCACTCATTTTTATCTCCAACTGTATTTGGAAATTCTTTAATCGATTTAAAAAACGGAGGTAAGTGAAAGTCGTGTGTTGCCCGCACCAGATTTTTTATCAATGCTAAGAAATGATATGGTTAATTAAAGGTACTTCAGAGAAAGAAAATTAAAATTATCGGCATTTAAGCTCTATTAGACTATTTCAATCAGAATGAAACCTACATGATATTAAAGCCCGTTCAATTTTACATCGATATATGGAGTTTAATCAAAATCCTTAAAGCCGTTTTTGAGAAAACTGTAAAAAGTTGCTAAATGCATGGTATAGTGTGGCTTTTGTGGTTAGCTGATTTGATGAAAATGTTGCTTTAACAACTCGGGGGTATAGTTGTCTTAAATATGAAATTTCAATATTGAACGACTATTTGCTTTTGTGCTAGACTTACCGAGAAACAGAGTCTTTTTTTGCGGGACTTGGACTCAGGGGTCCCTAAAACGTGTATTTCCGTTGAAAACTGGAATTAGAAAATTTTCACGATTGCAATACTTTCCCTTACTATATATTTAATATATAGGTAAGTGAAATTAAAAACGAATTTCTCATGAGGTCAGATATCGCTAAAATAAACTGAGAATGACAAAAAATGAACTAGATGGTTTTGTATAAGCCGTTAAATAACATGCAAAACTATGCAGTAGCGGATTGGTGTTTGCTTTGACAGCTGTATATTGTTCGGTTCGAAGCGAGCTAATACTACAAGTGACCTCGCATCTCTTGGCAATTATTTCTGGGATTGATAGCATCTTCATGTGCACAATTGACGGAATTACATTCGAAGGGCACACTCTGTTGTGTCTGCCTATTGCCGTGGCTATATGTCAACTTTGGCAGCCGGCGCCGCTTCAAATATTAACTTTATTTAAAATTTCTTACATTGATACAGGTGAAAGTCGTGTTGCGCGAGCCTGATTTTTCTTGACAATATTCATTAGCATATTTCTCTATAGATGCCTTTGCATCCTTGTAACGTATTTTACTTTCACATACCTTTATATAAAATATATAATAAGGAAAGGTATTGCGAACCTGAAAATTTTTCTATTTGAGTCAGTCTATTTCGAAAACGATAAGTTGTCTAAAGCTGAAACTTCATATTTTAAAACCGTAAAGCCTTCGATGTTGCTGCAACTTTTTCATCAAAAGCGGCCATGTACTTGGCACCTTTTTACGATTTTCTCAAAAACAGCTCTAACGATTTTGATTAAACTAGGTACATCAAAGTAATTTCTTTTATTAATTATTAATATATTTTTATTGAAATTTACAACTGTATAAAATACAACAAGTAAAGTATGCTGACTAATGATAAAACACATGAAGAGAAACTGCCTATTGGCAGCACTCTTTAGCAGTTACTCTAAACAAGAAGGTCTCGAGGCCATCTTCTTTTCAGACGCTTCGGTGGATTATCAGGAATTGAAGAGAAGCAAGGATTGAAGCTAGTGGATTAGACTGGGAGTGGAGTTTTTCATGGAAGGAGTGATACCTGGTACGGCCAAATTAGCAACATATGCAACATTAAGGTCATTGTGGATGATTTTATTCGTGACAAAGTAAGGAGCGTTACGGATTTTGCCAAGGATTTTGGATTGGATAAGGGAAGAGTTTGATGGTTTAGTACAGCCCCTAAGCTCAACTCCGTAGTGCTCAGATAGGTCTAATGATTGACATGTAAATGAGACTTTCGTAGTTATGTGAAATGTTACAGCGTCTGTCTAGTAAGTGTTGGAGTAGCCGAAAACGTCGAGCAGTTTCCTGTCTTTTCACTCTTGTATGCGGATTCCATGTATAGTGTTTGTAAAGCAGGAGTCCTAAATAGCGGATCTGTTCAACCGGAACAAAAGGAATATCACTAAACTACACTGTAGGGCAGGATGTCATAGGTTTTCGTCGAAGGGTAAAGGTAATTTGGTGGGATTTATAGGAATTGATTTTGATTTCCAATTTTGACACCATACCTCAAGGTCTCTGATGAGGGATTGGATAGTTCGAGTGACAATAGTAGGATGCTTATTATCTGATAACACGCAAGTGTCATCGGCATAGGTAAAAAACAATGTGTTAGGATGGGTTGGGATATCAGCTGTATAGACTGTGTAAAGAATGGGTCCTAGGATACTGCCTTGAGGAAACCCAGTAGACTGGGTAAGAAATGAATGGGAACGATTGTGGTTTATTTTGAAGGATCTGTCAGAGAGGACTGGATGATCAGGAAGTATGTTGGAGGGAGGGATTTAGTAAAATTAAATGAGCTATTATATCATGTAGGTATCATTTTGATTGAAATAGTCTGGCAGGGCTTATATGCCGATAGTATGAATTTTCTTCCTCTAAAGTATCCTAAATAATTTAGATTCCAAAAAAGAAATAACCATATCATCTTATCAGTATTAATGAAGGACGGCTAAATATACAAGCTGAACGAATATGAAAACCAGCTATAAAAGAAAAAAAAAAACAATTAAAAAAAAAAAAAATCAGACATAACAAAAACAACATATACATGTATGATATATTGTTGAAGAGCAAAATATTTTACAAAAAAAAAATACTATCATACATACAAAGCTGCAAAGGTAATATAAAGAGACAGATAGGGCATAAACGTAAGTAATGATTTTCCTTAACAATTTTATATTATTATATTATTTAATCTAAAATATACTTTTAAGGGTTTTCAAATTTTTAATGACCTAGTTCCGCAAAAAGGTCCCTGTGTCTATGGTAAATTAGGCCTAAAACGATAAGTTTTATAAAAACGAAGTTTCAGAATTGAGAAGCGCATATTCCTGAGATGTTACTCCAGCTTCTTTACCAAATTCGGCTAACCAGAAGAATTATAACCCCGCATTTTGCACCTTTTTACGATTTTATCAAAAACAGCTCTAATTATTTTGATCAAGCTCCCTAAATCGATGTTAAATTTAATGGGCTATAATATCATGCAGGTTTCATTCTGAAATCTAAGTCGGTCCGACATGGCTTCAGTGCCGAATTTCAGAATTTTATTCCTCCTTTAATTTCGTAGATTCCAAAAATATATCATCGAATAATAAAAATATAACCTTATTAGTATTGATAAAACGAGATTTTTATATTAATATAGATGTATAATATATAATGTGAAGGGTAATATTGAGTGACGAATGGGACATAAACCTAATTATTGTAAATAACAATTCAATACTGTTATATTATTTAATCTAGAACAAGTGTTTCCAAAAAAACCGAATATAATTCATTAAAAAATTCTCACATCTATTTTCTCAAACTTTTTTTAGTAGTTCTAAATTGGATTTAACAGCCGTGATAAGAGAATGTCGTGTGGTACCCGCACCAGATTTTTTTATAATTATATAAATGAAAATAGAACAATAAACTTATTCTATAACTTTAATAATAAAAAACATATACAATTAAAATATACAGTATATCTTTCCACTAAACCATGGGTAAAAAACCAATTATATACAAAAGTGTGAATAAAATATAATCCAATGAAAAACATAGAAAAGAAATTGTAAGATAATTTTATTGAAGAATAAAAAAAATACGATGTCACTTAATAGTTAATTTTTATTAATCTAACAAAATAAATTAAATGTAAAAGAACTCACCATTCTATCAGCTGTTGGCAAATCACTGAAACAGAAAACAAAACCAAAGGTCATTTAAATTGCAAATTGAGATTTATAAATATTAAATTGTTATGTCATTTAAGATTTTTTTTTTTTGAACTGCACCTAAGAGATAAATATTTATGATCAGAAGATATTGTAAGTTTTAATATGAATTGCTAATATATAAGGTCTGTTCAAACAAGGGTTCAACAAGGCGTGAAAACTTCCAATACTTCAGAAAACTGTCAAAGAACAAGCAGAACATTTTTTTCGTTTCTACATGTCTGAGACCGGATATCAAGGAATCAGAATTTTTTAAAAACATAACTACCAATATATTTGCTGACTGTAAGAAGGATCAGGCCTTTTTTTTTTGTTATGAATCAAATAAATTAGAAATGTACACATTTCCCTTTATTAAAAAGTTATAAAATTAGAGACACTGCAGAAAGAGGATGAAAAATTGTCTAATCTCTTCGTAAGTCATGTTGGAACACTGATTCAAAATCCATAACCAGTCAAAGTTCAAGCATGCGGAGAAAAGTAGTAAGGAACAGTCTGAGATAAATATCCCGCCAAAGTGTCAATAGCAAAAAAAAAAAAAATCTTTTGAGCGCATTACAACATTTTCATTCCTCAAATACTACAAACCTCCTATTTTTCAATTAATTAAAAAAAAATTACTTTATTTTTAATGATTTTTGGAAACGACTTCTTAATCAGACTCAGAGAAGAATCTGTAGAGGAAAAGGAACATTTTAAATTTCGGTAAAATGTTCAATAAAAGTCAACATTTCAATTCAATTAAAAACCAAAGTTTCTAATTAGTTATTAGAAATGGTTGGAAACCAGACCGTCAACATAAGATTTAACCTTACATATTCACAGTTAATGGTTATTGCTTTTATTTAAGAAAATAAATTTGTCAGATCGAATCGAAATAGATTTTTTTTTCTTATCAACTATATATATTATATATAGTAAGTGAAAGTAAAAATAAACGATAAATACAGTAACAAGTAAAGTTTCAGAACTTCCACAACCTATCGAATTCCAAGGTCATTTCATCGAAAAATGAAAAATGGTCAATTATCATATATTTTCATTCGTGCGAGATAATATACGCTCATCAATTTACTGTGTGATTCTATTAGTGACAATTAAAAGTTTTTCAAATGATGTAAAAAGATGAGCTAAACGAGTATTTATTTTTAATTTATGATTATATCAATTGGAACAATCTCTTCTTGTTTTTGTTTATATGCATTTATTTATCCATACATGTCAATAATCGATCTTATAACGTTTCGAGGTTTCACATGCCTCATCTTCAGATGTTCAATATTATTTCCTTATGTCCATTTAAAATTATTTCTAATTCCACTTTTAATGTTTTTATAGCCTTCTGGTTTACTTTTTAAGTTTTCCGACTGGGTTACCTGTGTGTACTGACTAAGATATGTATGAAAAGATAATCAAAGGTTTTTCATTTTAAAAGTTTAAATTATAATGTTTTAACGCGCTAAAACTTTCATTTTTCATTTATTTTCGAGATATTGTTTAACCAATTTTTTCACTTTTAAAGCTATGAGTTGTAAGGCGAAGGATATAAGGCATATCCTTATCTTATTGTTAGATTTTGTTTTGGCTCGATATCTGCGAAATTTCCAGAATTAGAGAGATTTTCCTCAGTCGCGAAGCTGACTTATAACGGCTGCAGCACTAAAAGTATCAGAAAAAAAAATTATAAATAATTATCTACGTTTTTTTATTCCTGAGACTAAGGATAGACAATAACTAGTAAACAAATCATTAAAATCAAAAATGTTGAAGGCAAGTTCTAGACTATTTCAAATGGATTTATTTCCCC